>OY390718.1:51252417-51681744 GCA_959613365.1 Balanococcus diminutus
TGAATAAATCAAAATCGAAATTACCGATCGATTTGTAAAAATTGAAAAATTACTGATCGATTCATTGAAATTGAAAATCAGCCAACTTAACCAAAGTAAAAAATTCACAAATTCATCGAAATCAAAAAAAAAAAAAAAAAATCAAAAAATCAAAAAATTGACTGCTGATTTATCAAAGTTGGAAAATTAATGAAATGAATGAGTGATGACGATGAATCGAATTCGAATAATTTAGCAATCAATCAAAATCTCAATAGAATTGGCCGAATTTCGAAAATGGAAGAATTAATACCTAATTGATTTTCAAAAACTTTGTTATATTGACAAAAAAAAAAAAAAAAACAACAAGTATTTTGGTAAAATTAGGGAAAACATTGATTCGTCACAAAAAATATTGATTAAAAAAATTGTCATGTTACATCATTTAGAAAAATTGACTTTGAAAACATCGAAGAGTTTGCTTATAAAATTTTTGAGAATTCGTTTTTTTACAAAATTTTGAAGGATTAAATCGTAGGTACTTAAATAGTTTTTTTTTTCAATTTTACAGGCACATTCTTTTATTTTTATAGTCACTTTCTCACTGTTTGACATCTTGGTCACTTTTTTCACCCTTTCGCTCGAAAGTCACTAAAAGTAATTTTTTTTCATCATTTCTCTTCTTGAAAAATCAATTTTTTTCTACTCACACGAGTATTCTTTATCTCAGACAAAAAAGCTGAATTTGTTTTTAAAAAATCTTGACAAAAAATCGTCTAAAAAATTTTTTAAAGAACGTTTTTCAAATTGAAAAAAAATCCAATCAAAAAATTTTTAGATAACTTTCACAAAACTTCACTTAATTTTTTTCTCTACCTAATTCACTAAAAATTGCCTCAAAAATATTTCTATTGAAAAATTTTTCCAAAATTTTAGAATACTTCGCGGTAGTTATTTCGTAAATTTGAAAAAAATCTTATTATTATTATTTTTTTAAATTACAAAAATAAATACTGAAAAATATTCTAAAGTACTTAGTTTTGAAAAACTTTTTAAACGAAATACCTACCTATACTTATTTCAAAATTTTTCTGAAAAATTTAAAAATCCCATCGAAATATTTTTAAGGGGTAATTTCATAAAAAATCATAAGTACCAATTTTTTTTAAGTGAAATTTAAAAAAAAAAAAAAAAAAAAAAAAATTGTACGACGTTTTTCCTGAAATCAAATATTTTCTTGAAAAAAAAATAGACAAATTTTTTGTTATGTGATTGGGTACTCTCTTGCAATTTCGGTCAGTACGCTCTTTTTTTCTTGGAATTTTGGTCACTATATTTTTTTAAAAACAGTTCTCCAAGGTCGATAAAAAAATTAAAAACTGAAATTCAGTATCAGCATATTTTTAGAAAATTGTTGTTTGAAAGTTTTAAAAAAATTTAATGAAATTTGAAAAATTATTTTTCAACGAAGTGATGTGTACTTATCCAATCTATTAAGAGGTGGTTGGCTTTGTTAAATTCGAAGGAAAAAAAATCAATATTTAGAATTAACGAATGCATTGAGAAACTAGCTCAAAATAAATTTTACCAAAAAAAAAATATGATAACGAGTCTCACATAAGGGATGAGAGGGGAGGGGTGAAAAACTTTCAAAAATTAAAATTAGATTTGTTACAACTGAAGAACAGCACAGAATATGAAAATGAAATAAAATAAGTTTTCAAAAATTATTTATTTATTCAAGTTAGAGTAGGTCAAGACTGACGAAATAAGTAGGTAAAGTTTTTACTTACGTTTTGCCCAAAGCGAAAAAACTATAAATAATGTTTGGTTGATGTATTTGCCATTTTCGATGTAGTATCTTGGTTCCTGAAAATTATATAGAAATTTCTTTCACCTCTCTTGTTTGCTTTCCTTCTTCGAAAATATTTCCATCTTTTTCTGTCTCCTAATAATCCTCCGGAGTGCTTCGATAAAATGTAGAAAGCCAAAGCTCCAAATTGAGCAGTCACACGAGTATACTTTTACGAGAAAAAATTCTTACATTAATTATTGATTTAATAAATAATTTGAAGTCGATGACCTATTTCAATCAAGAATCAAAAAATAAACCTCATGACTCCTTCGTCGTTTTTCGTTTATAACTCTTTAAATATGCGTTTAAGCAGAAAAATTATTATTACTGAAATTGTAGTAGATAAAATTTGCCACAAAAAAGGTTATATTAATTTTTTCAAAAAATCAACATTATAAGAAAAAAAATTCCATGCAACCAAAAATGCAATTTCATTTCCTTGTTTTACTATGGGTTATTCGAGTAATTCCCATGTACATATATAGTATAACCTCATCCACTCTCACTCGTCCCTCGACCTTTGTCGCGATTGAAATCTGTCCTCGGTGGCTGGAATAAAAGAAACGTCATATTGGTTCTCGCGACGTATAAACGTTCGATTTTCGATAAAAGTTGACGATGTACATACATACTAAAACTACTATGTAATGTAATTTGAAATTCTTCGAATGTTTTCGTTGCACGAAAATAATAAAAAATCTTTTACAGAACCGAACGCGTCACTTTAAAGAATGAGAAAGAGAGAGGAAAGGAGAAGAAAATCCACTCGACTGCGTGTAATATTTTAGACGCGAGACACAGTTTGCAGCTCTCGAGGAGCTATACAGAGGCGCGAAATGAAGGGAAGAAAAAAAGAGAAGAGAAAAAACGGATGTAATTTGTGCGCGTACATAGAAAGTAAGCGATATAGTTCGAAAACGAGGAAATATAAAGCCAAAGCGAAGCGGAGAAATACACGACGATTTAAACGATTGGTGGATGCGGCACCAGAAGGTGCGTAGCGATGACCGGGGCAGGGGTCCGGGGTCGAGTACGCGACAAAAGAGGTCTTAGGCGTTTGGTGATTTAAGATTATTAAATGGAGCGAGAGAAGGGAGAGATGGAGAGGTCGCAGTCGAGTCGAGTCGAGTCCGTTTCAATGGTTGCACCCTCGTCCGAGTGAATCGTTCGCGAACCGTATGTAGAAAAGAGGGTTACTCGGTCAGGACGTGGGAACCTAATATAGTAAATAATTCTCACAGTTTTCAAAACAACCCCCTCATCGTCGCGAGAATGTACATAACGAAAGGGGGTGTACGAGGCAAATCTATTTAACTCGGTCGGTCGTTCATTGCACGCGTGAATTCTTTTCACCTTTTCGTACCTAAAATAACGTATGCATTTTTGGGGCGATTCGCGTGACTCGGGTTAAATCTATCCTTATATTTGTAAGATGCATTCCTTTTACACGCGTACGCGAGAAAAGGTCCCCGTCGTCTACTCGCGTATAAGAAATCATCGGCGCTTTCTATTCAATTCTTACCTGAAGCACGCGAATAACGCGTGGTTACTTCTTTTTTTTTCTATCCTCATTGTCGTTGTTGTCGTTGGCCCGCATTTTAAAGCCATTTTACTCCACAGCATCCGAATCCAGACAGAAACAAGCAACAGAGTATTGACCCGATTGACGTTTTAACCCAAGCTGCCCATCTCGTCTACTCTTTCGGTAATTCGATTATACAATCCATCCCTCCATCTTCACCTCCAACCCCCCCCCCCCCCAAATGAACTGAAAATTTATTTATATCGATAAGTAATCGCTTGTACATCGGTCGTTTTGCCATCTTTTGTGATATAATTAATCCTTCTAAAATAGGTCAAGCTTTCCTTCTTAATATCCTTACAACTGACCAAACAAAAGGGTTAAATAATTTATCAAATTACTCGGTTATATACTACGTATAATACCCACCTACTGTATTACCCACGGTTTCGTTTCGTTCAGTTTCGTGCTGAGCTAGCCTTTTGGTCACGTGCTACTATGTACCTACTACAAAAACGGTCTTCTGTAATTTTCTGCTATACTATGACGTCGAAAATTCCACCAGAGAATTCAATCGTGCCCCTTATAAACAATTAAATTATCGCGAAATTTTTGTTCTACACGTAAAAGGCGAAGAAGCACTCGCGTTCCATCAATTTATCCGCGTGTAATTTGATTTCGAGCCGAATAAATCCCTGCTAAAGTGGAACGAGATTTCGCCGAATGTAATTTTTCATTTTTATTACCCATTTCTTTAGAGCTAAAACTTTGAAATAGGTGAGATGTGGTGGTGAATTTTTTCATCATTGAATGGGATTTTTTTCACTGAAATACGAGATGGTTTATTTTTGGCTCGAGAAAATTTACTTGATGTTTTTTTTTGAATGAATGAATAATTAATTAATTTTAATTACCTAGCTGCAAGTTAGTCATTTTGTTGCGAAATTCAATTAGTTTGGGTGCCTATGTTTTGGTAGTGGTTGTAGGTTTTTTTTTCTATGGAAGATGAGGATGATAGAGAGGGACATTGATTTTTTTTTGAATTTCTAGTCTTGTTTTTTCTAGTTTAAAATTTTCAAATCACCTACATTTTAAATTGTTCATTGATTCATAATATTTAATTTCATTTTTTCTCAATCGTTAATTTTCTTCAAATTCTAATTTCATTTCAGTTCATTTTTTTTTTCTAATTTTCAATTCTTTTCAATTTCAATTTTTCCCAAATATTTTTAATATTTTAATTTTTTCAAGTTTTCAATTTTTCTTCATTTTTTTAATTCTAATTTAAATTTCATTCAATCATTAATGGTGACCTGGTATAGGGAAAGGGGGTTAGTGTCCAAAAAATTTTTTTTTTTTTGTATTGTACTAAAAGACCTCCTCTATCCGATGGTATGATCGAAAAAATTCAAAAAAAATTCTAAAGTGCCTAAAAATCCACTCCAAATGACCAATTCATACTACAAAACCGGTTTGTTTTTTCGCTTTCCTGTAAAGTTTACGTTTTGGACACTAACCCCCTTTCCCCATGCCAGGTATTGTTTTTAAAATCTTGAAATCTTCAATTTTTCATCATTTCAATTTTTAGAATTTTTATTTCATTTTATTTTCATTTTTAAATTGACATTTTAGATTATTCTCCAATTATTATTGTTTGCTATCTTCAATATTTTTCAATAGGTACCTAACTAATTTTATTTCAATTCAACTTTTTTTCTAATTTTCAATTTTTCCAATTTTAAAATTTTTTAATTTATTGAAACTTTCGATTTTTTTTCAATATTTTTATTTCAACTTCCATTTTTTTTTTTTTTTTTTTGATTCTTGATCTGTTTCAAATTTTAATTTTTAGAATTTGTACCTAATTGTTTAATTTGTGCATGGTCATTTAACCCTTTAAGTGATAAGAGAATCTGAGCATGTGGCCATTATTTGCTTTATACTTTTAGAAGTCTACAAGTGTAAATAACACTTTGGCCACATGGTAGTCTATCTGCCCCTTGAAACCATGTCGGAAATCATCAAACAATTATTTCGATTTTTGAAGAATTCCGACGCGATAAACTTTCCAATGGCGCCAATTCTTTCACATTATGATACAGTGATAATCAACATGATTGGGAAATAAAGGCAAAGATGAGTATTGACGGTGTACAAATTCAGGTGGTGAAAAAGTCGCTTTAAAGCACAAAATTATGAGTTGCGTTTAAAAAACGGGCCATGTAGGCCCGGATTTCCCCCCACTTTTCCGACTTTTCTCACCCCCCGAATTTGTACACCGTCAATACTCATCTTTGCCTTTATTTCCCAATCATGTTGATTATCACTGTATCATAATGTGAAAGAATTGGCGCCATTGGAAAGTTTATCGCGTCGGAATTCTTCAAAAATCGAAATAATTGTTTGATGATTTCCGACATGGTTTCAAGGGGCAGATAGACTACCATGTGGCCAAAGTGTTATTTACACTTGTAGACTTCTAAAAGTATAAAGCAAATAATGGCCACATGCTCAGATTCTCTTATCACTTAAAGGGATTCTTTTTCAATTTTTAGTCAATGTTTGATTTTTAAAATTTTTTCATCGAGTGTTTTATTATCAATTTTTTTCAGTTAAATTATTTCTAATTTTTAATTAAATCAGTTTTGATTTTTTCAATTTTTTTCCAATTTCTTAAAGTTTTAATTTGTTGAAATTCTTATGTAATTTATATTTTTTTCCTGTCTCGAATTTTCTTTGATTTTTAATTACATTTCAATGTTTTTTCTTCAACTTTTTTAAAATTTCATTATAGATATTCAAATACCTACTTATTTTTCCAATTATGTAAAAATTTTCAATTTTTCATTTCTTTTAAATTTTGGATTGGTTTTTATTCCCCTTTTTTTTAGTAATTATTATTGGTAGGTTTTCAATCTTCTTAAAAAATCTTTACATTAAAAATTTTTCATAACTTCAAAAAATTTTGATTTACTTAATTTTATTTCTATAGCCAATTTTTTTGATTTCTAATTTTATTTCAATATGTCAGTTGTTTCGAATTTCAGTTTTAAATCAATTTCTGGTTTTACTATTTCAAATTTAATTTTTTTAAATGTTGTTTAGGAGTCACCTTTATTCATTTTTCCTACTTCTTTCAATTTTTCATTTTTCCCAATTTTTTTTTTGAATTTTTTTGTTTTGTTTCAGTTTTAAATTTTATTTCAATGTTATTTTTTTAATTCTAATTTTTAAACCAATTTTTTCTTTCAAAATTTGTAATTATTTTTTTTCTCATGTTTGGTCATTTTTTTTAATTTTTCATTTCTTTAAATTTTTTCAATTTTCCTCAAACTTTCAACATTTTCAATCATAACTTTTTTCATTTTCAAATTATTTCAACTTCATTTTTTTTCAATGCTCAATAAATTTTTTCCATTTTTTTTTTTAATTTTTAATTTTTTTAAAATGTACTTGTCTTATTGTATTGTTTCCATTTTTAAAATTTTTCTCAATTTTTTATTTTTTTTCAATCGTCAGTTTTCTCCAGTTTTTAATTTTATTCCAATGTTATTTTTACTCAATTTGCGTTTTTTTAAACCAAAGTTTGCTTTTACCATTTTGAATTTAATTTTTTTCAGTGTTCGGTCAATTTTTTTTTACAATTTTTAATTTTTCCTCAATTCGTCTATTTTCTCCAATTCTAATTTTATTTCAATTCATTTTTTTTCAAAAATTTCTATGTATTTTAATTTTTACTAAAATAATATTTTGAATTTTTGATTCCAGTATTTCAATTTTTTTTTAGTTTTCAATTTCCGTAATGGTATAAAATATTTGTTTCAGTACTTCGTTGAAAGGATGAGGGAGGGAGGGGGAATTATTTACTGCATCAACAATGTTCAGAAAAACTTCGACCAAAATGAAATAAATGATAAAATCGTCTTACGTAAGTACGTACTACGTAGTACGACTTGCGTCGAGCTTCATTATCATCATACGGGCTTACTAAGCGTATAAAGCAGGCAGGTGATGTAGGTGACAGAGGAAATTCAATGAAAATCGAAGCTTTTATTCAAAGCACGCTCAAATATTGGGAAAATATTGTATCTGTTGTCGTTGGGTGCGCGTTACGACGATAAAATTTGCCACCCGAAAGCATGACAAAACTGACAAACGTGTACTATATTTCACTTTATACTCCTTCGGATAAGGATGTACAGATTTGACACGTATATAAAAGACGCGAGCAAGAATTTCACGTGCGTGCGTCAATTTTAACCTGTCGCATCGACTAGACGTTTGAATTTCGTCTTTAATTCTGCCTCTGTTGCGACGAATTTTCTCTGGCATTTTGGGTGCCAGACATCAAATAAGGTGTATCTGTGCGGTGGCAAAGTGGGTGCCAATGTTTGTAAAAAAAAAATCTAACTTTTTGTCAGATTTTGGCTCGCAATCCTAAGTCTAGATGGGGGTTTCTCGACCTGGCGAATCAATTGGCGCCATCGGTTCGGCCGTACAACTATCTGTCATTTTTCTTTTGAAATAATACTGTTTGTTTTTTGAAGAAATACTATCATTTTTTTTGTAGAAATACTTACAGTCATTTTTTTGAAAAAATATTGTATCTTTTTGAAGAAATACTGTATAAATGAAACTGAATAAAATGATGTGAAAATAACTAAAACTGGGTCAGAATCCTTAAATACTGAAAAAAAAAAAAAAAAAAATTGTGTAAAATGGAGAAAATGTATTAGAAACCCATGAAACATCGTTAAAATTGTGTAAAAACAGTGGCAAATGGTGTAAAATCGCAAGAAAGTAGTAAAAACGATAAAATGTGCGTTAAATTCCTTGAAAACTAAAAAAAAAATTGTAAAATTGCAAGAAATGCTATAAAAAACTTTGAAACATCGTTAAAATTGTGTAAAAACAGTTGAAAATGGTGTAAAAGTGTGAAAAAGTGGTAAAAAAGATGTAAAAAATGATAAAATTTGCACTGAAATGCTTAAAAACTGTAATAAAAACGTTTGAAAATTGCATGAAATGCATTAAAAACCATTGAAACATCGTGAAAATTGTGTAAAAACAGTTAAAAATGGTGTAAAACCGTGAAAAAGTGGTAAAAAAGATGTAAAAAATGATAAAATTTGCACTGAAATGCTTAAAAACTGTAAAAAAATCGTTTGAAAATTGCATGAAATACATTAAAAACCATTGGAACATCGTGAAAATTGTGTAAAAACAGTTAAAAATGGAGTAAAACCATGAAAAAGTGGTAAAAAAGATGGAAAAACGATAGAATTTGCGTTAAAATGTAAGAAAAAAAGGAAAAAACCTTTAATAATCGCATGAAATGCAACAAAAATCATTGAAACATTGTTAAAATTGTGTAAAAACAGTTGAAAATTGATTAAAACCATAAAAAGATGGTAAAAAAAATGAAAAAAAAATGATAAAATTTGTGTTAAAATGCTTAAAAACTGTAAGTTTTTTCCAGTTTTTAAACATTTTAACCCAAGTTCCATCATTTTTTCATCTTTTTTACCACTTTTTCACGGTTTTACTCCATTTTCAACTGTTTTTACACAATTTTAACGATGTTTTCTCAATAATTTTTTCCTTTTTACACCATTTGTTACATTATTTAATAATTTTTACGCAGTTTTAGTTATTTTTACATCATTTTATTCAATTTTCCGTCATATTTTCACCTTTTAAACGACGCGATGTTTCCATTTTACTTCATTTTTCACAGTTTTTTAAACGGTTTTACAGCTTTTTAAAACATTTTACGCAAATTTTCAATCATTTTTTACAGCTGTTAAGCCGTATTCAAGCAGTTTTTTCATTTTTTAGATCAATTAGCTCAATTCGACATTATTCTTTACAGTTCATCAACACAGTTCAGGACTTTTTTCAAGATTTTTACTACTTTTTTGTTAATTTTTACTTCATTTTTTAAAGTTTTTGAAAAATTTTATGCCCTTTTGGTAAAAAAATTGATTTTTGGATAAAAATTGTCATTTTCTTGAGAAAAAAAAACTAAGTATCATTTCTTGGGAAAAATACTGTAAAAATGAAACTGAATAAAATGATGTGAAAATAACTAAAACTGGGTCAGAATCCTTAAATACTGAAAAAGAAAAAAAAAAAAAAAAACTGTGTAAAATGGGGAAAAATGTATTAGAAACCCTTGAAACATCGTTAAAATTGTGTAAAAACAGTGGCAAATGGTGTAAAATCGCAAGAAAGTAGTAAAAACGATAAAATGTGCGTTAAATTCCTTGAAAACTAAAAAAAAAGTTGTAAAATTGCAAGAAATGCTATAAAAACCTTTGAATCATCGTTAAAATTGTGTAAAAACAGTTGAAAATGGTGTAAAAGTGTGAAAAAGAGGTAAAAAAAATGTAAAAATGATAAAATTTGCACTGAAATGCTTAAAAACTGTAAAAAAAAAACGTTTGAAAATTGCATGAAATGCATTAAAAACCATTTCATAAAATTTCCAGTTGAATGAGCCCAATATGGTTTTGCATATTCTTCATATATTGACCAAAATTTCACGTTTTTTTCATATTTTGGGCATTTTCATCACATATTTCGCATATTTTGTGCATATTTCATCGATTTTCCAATTTTTTCAGCATATTTTACGATTTTTCTGTTTTGAGCTAGTTTTAACAATTTTGACTTTCCTAATTTTCCGGTAATTCTCAATTTTCTTCAAAAAAAATTAAATGTGTTTTTCTTATGCTATTTTCAAAAATTAAAAAAACGACAAGTTTTTGTTATTTTTTCATCATTTTTCCTTCAATTTCAGGTTTGCATTCATAAAATAGATCTTTTCAACACAACAAGCTGAACTCCATTTTAAAAATCCTTTCTTTTGATACCCATATTATGTTTGCATATTTCTTCATATTTCGAGTTTTTTGAGCATATTTTTTGCATATTTTAACGTTTTGAAATTCATATATATGCGCATATTTCGCCCAAAAAAAATTATATAAATACTTGCCCTAATGATGAATAATGAATCAAAAAAACCTTTAACAATTGGTTGCTAAGTGAGGGTATTGGAATTTTTTTTTTGCCTATTTCTGATGTACTATAATTATTCGTCTTTAATTCTATCTCTGTTAAGAGGAATTTTCTCTGACATTTTGGGTGCCAGACATCAGATAAGGTGTATCAGTACGGTGGCAAAGTGGGCGCCAATGTTTGTAAAAAAATTTTGTCAACTGGGCGCGTGTTTGAGCGCGTGTGAGGTTGTTGAAAAAAAAAGAGAAGAACGAGGTCGTAAGCAACAGCTTACGATTGACTTAGGCGTGTGTATGTATATGTGTAAGGTGCTGAGGTGGCTGCCTGCCCTGAAAACCACACGAGTGGCGATTGTCGCAGCAGACGTAGACGCAGGCGACGGCCGCGATTCCAGATACACGCGTATTTTTGACGCGTCTCCGCGATCTCGATCTATGTGAAATCATTATAATAACGATACGGTCTCGAGGATTGGCCCCGCTCTTCAGTTCCTCACCCTCGTCGAGAGTCGGGTACTCAGTTGACCAACAATTGCAGCAGTGGGGAGGGCAGATGAAGGGATGCCTGGTGCAGAGAGAGTCAACGATGCACCGTGGTACCTTTAATTTTCCCAGGATACCGACTGCGAGGGGTACCCACGTGGCGGGGCGGAGGCGGCTTGGTAAACGGTTACATTGGAGCCCCACTCTCGAACGCATGTTCCATTGTCAGCCACCGTACGCAGGACACGTTTCAGCGGTACGCGTCCAGACATGCGTCATTCTAAGACCACGCGCCTGTGCGTCTGCAACGGACACGTCCCGAAGCCGAAGACGTCGCGTTAGAGCTCCTTATCGTGTGTGCGACAGCTCCTGCGTATTTATTAATTGCGATAAGAGACGTCGGCCCTTTTTTTTTTTAATTGCGTGGCCGGAACTTAAGAAAATTTTTATTGAGCTTTCGTCTCCTCGGACACGTGTTATCTCGAACGCCTCTTACTTTTCGGTCGCGTGTGTTTACGTGTGCGCGAGTGCCGTTTACGCCAAATACCAATACGAGTAACAAGTTGTCGCGAATTTTTTCGTAATCCTGTGGCGCGTCGTTGTACCGAAGGGCGGTTCGATGCCCCTCGAACCGGCGCCCCCGTCCGATGCTCAGAATCCCCTGTATTGGGGATACCCCTGGGGCACGTCGGCCACATTACCGCCATCGAGGCAATCTTACAAAAGATCTCACAGCGAGACCGAAGACTGCGACGATGTCTTCTCCGAAGAATCCAACAAGGAACCGTAAGTACCTCTTTTTTGAAAACTACAGTGTTGCTAAAAGCATCGAGTCTGCTCAGTGCTCATTTATTTAATCTAATACTCTTGTAAATTATTGTCAACAAAACGACAGTGAAATAAAACCAACCGACGACGATGTCTTCAATTAAACTATTTATATCCTAACACAGGTGTTCGTCCCCCGGAGACGCGGATAGTTGTCAAATGCTAAGCCGGAAGAAAAGAAGAGGCATAATAGAAAAACGTAGGAGAGACAGGATAAACACCAGTCTCTCCGAATTGAGACGATTGGTACCAACGGCGTACGAAAAACAAGGATCGGCCAAATTAGAAAAAGCTGAAATTTTACAAATGACCGTCGACCATTTGAAAGTGCTACACGCTAAAGGTAAAGATTTGTGTTTTTTTTACAATTTTTTCGATTGTAGTGTTGATAACCTTTGACCTTTTTCCTTTGCTAAAAGTCGTCGACCTTTACATCAAATTATTCGAAAGGAAATTTTACTGTCGAAGATTTAAAATGTTGCCGAAATTCACTTCTAGAAAAAAATATTTCTCAAAGGATTTTTTTTCTTCAAATAATTTTGAATTTTAACCATTGTGTTTTGTGTCGTATTTTCGAGAAAAAATAATCGGTCGTTGATTCGAAGTTTCTTTCGAACAATCACCCTAAAGCAGACATTACAATTTACAAGTCCTTATCAAATGAAAATTTTTTAGTATTCAAAAGTTCATTGGCTTGACAACTTTTCCAAAAAATAACTACAAAATTGATTTTTAAATTTTGAAAATTTTTCAAGATTGAAATTAAATTTAAATTCCTCTTCTCTCTGCATTCCCTTTAAGTGCAGAAACAAATTTTATTCGTAGGTAATACAAAATTTGGGAATCGAAAAAAAAAACAGAAATCGAGAATTACTAAAATATACGTAGAAAATCATAAAAAAAAAATTGAATTTAGAAAAAATAAATTGAAACAAAATTAGAAGTAGGAGAATATTTTGATTAAATGCCTTGAAACTAAATATGTACTTGACTGACAACAAAAAAAATATACCAAAAAATTTATGGTTGAATAAAATTTCAAATAAAATTAAAAATTGAGGGAAATTTTGAAAATTAAATAACAAATCAAAAATTAGAACAATAAAAAAAATAATTTAAAAAATGGCTAAAGATTAAAAATAAATGAAGACGATTCGTATAGAATCAAAAATTGGTGCTGGAAAAAAATTAAAGAAGAATATTAAAAATTGAAAAAATTGAAGGTTTTGAAAATTTTAAAAGAAATTAAAATTGCAGAAATTTAAAAATGATTGAAGATTTTTATAATTTTTCAAAATATGTTTTAGAATCAAAAATTTTCCATTCGTTCTGAAATTAAATTTTTTAAACTTTTTGGAATATTTTTTTTTTTCAAATTTCAATTTTTGTAATTTCTTGGAATAAAATATTTTTAAATTATTTTCTGGAATGAAAAATTTTTCCATTTTTTTTTAATCAGAAATTTTTCCATTCTTTTTGGAATGATTTTTTTTTTGTAATTTTCTGGAATAGAAAATTTTTCTAATTTTTCAAAATAAAATATTTTTTTAATTTTGTTGGAATATTTTTTTTCCAATGTTTTGGAATCAAAAATTTTCCCATTCTTTTTGTAGGTAATTAATTTTTTTTTAAATTTGGAATAAAGTTTTTTTCAAATTTCTCGGAATGAAATATATATATATATTTTTTTTTTGGATTCAAAAATAAAAAATTGAAATAATTCTATTGAAATTAAAAAAATTGAAAATTAAAAAAGAAATTGGATAAAAAATTAAGATTAAATTTTTAATTGGTAAAAATTAAAATTTGGAAAAAATTAAGAATGTTATAAAATTAAAATTAAAAATGGAGGGAAAATTGAAAATCAAAACCAGCCAACAGTTTAAAAATTTGGGAAAAGTAGAAATTGAATAGAAATGAAAAATTGCTAGAAAAAATTGAAAAAAAAAATTTGAGAAGTTTAAAATAGGTATTGAAGTTTTTCAAAAATTTCAAGAATTGAAAAAAAATTGATTAGGTATCAAAAAAAATCAATATTTAGTTTAAAGAATTGGAAAAAATTTCTTATTTGTAAAAAATTTTTTAAAAACCCCGAATATTTAACGAATTGAAATAGAATTGGAAATTGGAGAAAAATATCGATTAAAAAATTATAATTCACGAAAAATTAAAAATTTATTTGATAAAATTAGATTTGAAAAAGCAAAATCAAAAATAGATAAATTGGTTAAAAAACTGAAAATGAAAAAAACAAGAATTCGAGGACTTTGGAAATAATTCAAAAATTTTAAGGTTTGGAAGAAATTGATAATAATATTATAATTCAGTTTGAAATGATAAGGAAGCAAATTTTCAGAGAATTGAGAAATGAAAAAAAAAAATGAAAATTTGAAGAAAAAAAATTGAAATTGAAAATTTTTTTGAAGATTAATTGGAGAATTGGAAAAAAATGAAATTGGAATTTTTTTCGAAGATTTGGAGAAATGGAAAAAAATGATGATGAAAAAAATCGAATAAAAAATTAAAACATATCAAAAAAATGAAAAAAAAATTGATTAATGAAAATTTGGGACAAATTAGAGATTATGCTTAAAAATTGGGAAAAAATTGAAAATTTGAACTAAATTATAGATAAGAAAAAATTAAAATCGAATAAAAATTAAAAATTTATAAATAGTTTAGGTAATGATGAAAAAAACAATAATTTAAAGGTTTAAAAAGAAATTAAAATTATTTGAAAATTGAAAAAATTAGGAAAAATTGACGATATATAAAAAGTGTAATAAAATCACAAATTGGAGAAAAATTGAAATTAAACCAAAAAAAAAATGACAGAAAATTGAAAAAAAAAAATTTAATTCAAAATTCAATACTGATTATGAGATTAAAAATGGAAAATCAGTATCCACTTTAATACCAACATTCTAAAATTGTTTACATATCAAAAATACGTAACTGTGTGCGAATAATTTTTTTAAATATTCATTTCGATTTCGTTTGAAGTAATATTTGACATCGTCCCATTATCGATTGAAAATTTTTCAAAAAAAAAATTAGGTATGTACCTACAAAAAAAACGAAAAAGTTGAGTAAATAAATTCCACGACGAAAAAAATAAATTGAAATTTTCCACCAAAGAAATACCTACATTCGCATTCGAATTTCCTTTAATCATCGTCCGAATGAAAAACACATTAAAAAACGCTCCATTTGCAGAAAATAAATGTAAAAAAGAAATAAATAAAAAAACGGCATAAAATTTAAAAACTTCTGCTCGTTGAAATTTCACTCTGAAAAGAAGAAGAAAAAAAACACATTGGTAAAACGAGATCAAAATAAATTACCTCGGTAAAAAAGAAAGAAAAAAAAGTTCACAACATAAGGGTAGTAGGTCAATTCGAATACAACGCCCACGTTGGTACATAAAATAAAAAAAAATAAAAAACCAGAGGAAACATTTCGCATAGCAGAGAAAGAAAGCCCAAAGGGGAAAAAATAACATTATACGAAAACTAGGTGATTTGTAAATTAAGTTGGGGGAGAAAAAAGGGCACCGTAACGCAGAGATAGAATTAATGTACGATGTTATTTAATTGAAAAAAATTACTCGTCGACAAACCTACAGTGCAGAAAAAAGTTACCAGTGAAGAGTGGAAGAGGGTGGAAGGGAGAAATTCGCCGTATACGGAGACACGATAAGCTAGGAAAAATCGAAGAATTGTAAAAAACCCAGTAGAGTATGCTGCAGCGCCATAAGGGTTGTCAGGGTGTAAAATGTTAGGGACACCTGTTGCATTTTTACGTGCCACAGATGAGGGTGCGGGGAGGGGGAGTGGTTGCAGGAATATTCTCACGATGCTGACCATAACATATGACCGTACAGTTTACACTTCCGTTTTGGTAAATAGGGGGTCTTTAAATGGTTGTTAATCGAGGCAGGTGCGATGGAGAGATGGTCGTGTAAAGTCATCGATGATTTGTAATGAGAATATAATGAGTGTTGGCGCGAATCGATATCGTACTCATGCGATGTGAATGTGCCCACAGTGCCCAGTGCCTGAGCCTGTGTGCGGATTCCTCGACACAAGACAGTGGAGATGGTCCCATCGTCGTCGTCGTCGTCGTCGTCTCGGCTGCGGTCAGAGAAAATACTGCTTAGTCATTGTATTTTTTATGTCATTGTGACCGGCTCTGTGTTGGTCGTATTGTACATTATGGGTGCTCAGGGCCGGTGGCCAGCCGAGTACATTTAACGCTTCGAAATGCTGACCGACTGTGTACGATTATACGCCGTTGGTACCGAATGGACGATGATTGTGATGATTTTTTTTTCCCTTCATTATTATCAGATTTTTTTCCTCATTCCCACGCATTACCGAGATCTATTCGGAGAAGGTTTTCACTATGCTAAATCGTATTTAACGGCGCATTAAAGAGCATACTATCAATACCACATCCGTACCTATGAGAGGGATTCGTCTCCACAATGTTGGTACAGATTCGCGCGTATGGTCAAATGCTGCGCCAATTCTACGTAAAAACCATCCAGATTCAGAGCCAGCCTCCAGTCTCCACCAGGTTAGCTATATTAGCATCGTCGAAAGCTTCACTCTCTGTACTCTCTGGCATGGCAAAGGGTTAGATTATTACGTTAGGTTACGTGTAAAAAAGCGTGACGGATGGACTGGTGCCGGTTCACAAGAGCCATACTAGCTATTGCAGAGCTATAGTCTCTCTATTGGCAAGTCGTGGGAAAGTAAACTGAAAACGAGTTGGTAGCTGCGTAGTAGTAGTAGTACCCCTCGTGCGTATATCATATATTTAAGTATTCAAGGG
Source organism: Balanococcus diminutus (assembly GCA_959613365.1). NCBI lineage: Eukaryota > Metazoa > Arthropoda > Insecta > Hemiptera > Pseudococcidae > Balanococcus > Balanococcus diminutus. The sequence goes on from OY390718.1 coordinate 51,268,943, forward strand.
GGAGGGATAACCCGTCGTAAAAAAAAAAGAAACAAGGTGTAACGTGACGGTATTATACGCGCGGATATATCGGTATTATTGTACGCGAAACATCTGCCCCCTTTTTTTTACGTACAAATACTTATGTACTACGTGTAGTACTCCCCTCTGGCCACTTCTCTGGGTTCTTGATGTAATTAGAATGCGTGTAATTCGAATGAAGCTATAGAGGACTCGGTTCCGAAGTTTGGGCAACGGTCTCTTAATTAAGGGTTCAAAAGGTTGCATATTTTCGGGTTGAGCGAGAAAGAAAGGCGAAATTCTTGTTTACCAGTTATTAAGATTTTTCATTTTTTTAATGTTTGGAAAAATTGAAAAATAGTTTTAAAAATTATTCTATTCAAGTATCAAAACCAAAAAATTTATGGAATTGACAGAATTGAAGAAATGTTCAAAAAATTGATCAATAATTTATCAAAATTCAAAAAATCGAAATCAAGATATTTATCGAATTAGTCAATTTATTTGCTTATAAAAATTGAAAAATAAGTTGATCAAAATGAAATAAAAATCAATTAACAGAATCAAATAATTGATCGAAAATCGACCGTTTTATCAATATTCAAAAATTAATCAAAATCAACAAATTTCTTCAATTAACAGAATTGAGGAATTATTCAGAAAATTGTGCAATTGATAAAAATTCAAAAATTCGTCAAAATGTCAAATTCGAAAAATTTATGGAATCAGCAAAATTGGAGAATTGTTCAAAAAATTGATCAATAATTTATAAAAATTCAAAAAATCGAAATTCATCGAATTTGTCAATTTATTTGCTAATAAAAATTGAAAAATAAATTGATGGTCAAAATGAAATAAAAATCAATTAACAGAATCAAAGAATTGATCAAAAACCGATCGTTTTATCAACATTCAAAAATTAATCAAAATCAAAAAATTTCTTCAATTAACAGAATTGAGGAATTATTCAGAAGATTGTGCAATTGATAAAAATTCAAAAATTCGTCAAAATAAAAAAATTCATGTAATCAGCAAAATTGGAGAGTTGTTATAAAAATTGAACAATTCTGAAAAATTGAAAAATTTATCGAATGAGCAGAAATGAAGATTTCTCCAAAAAATTAACCAATTTATCAATATTCAAAGATTTGTTAATGCCAATAAATTTATTGTTATTGAATCAACAAAATTGGGAAAAGTTTGAAAAATTAATTGTTTTACCAAAATTCAAAAAAATTTCAAAATCGTAAAATTGATCGATTTACTTAATTGAAAAAACTGATATTATTAAATTGGAAAATTGCTATGAAGAAATTCTTAATAATTATCGGACAAAATAAAAAAACTATTGATTCTTCAAAATCGAAAAATTATTCGATTTTTTGAAATCGAATTTTTTGAATAGACAAAATTAGAAAATTGTTCAAAAAATTGTATAATGAGTATATAAAAATTCAAAAATTTATCGAAATCAAAAAATCTATGGAACTAGCAGAATTCTATAGAATTATTCAAAAAATTAAGCAAATAATCAAATTGGCGTAGCCAGACAGTCATTCAGAAGGGGGTGGGGGGGGGGGGGTCTTGACCGAAAAAAGTGAAAACTGAAATTGACTGAAATTTCGTAATTTCTGCAACTTTTTCGTTGTCAAGGCGGGATATCTGAACCCTTTCGACCCCCCCCCCCCCCTGAATACACAATAGAATTGGGGAATTATTCAAACGATCTAGTAATCATAATTGAAAAATTCATCAAAATCAAAAAAATTATTCAGTCAAAACTGAATTGGATAATTTTCAAAAATTAATCAATAATTAATTAAAATCGAAAAATTTATTGAATTAGGAAATTTAAAAATTGTTCAAAATTTTTTTAATCAAGCGTGAAATTTTTGCTTCATTGAAATCAAAATAATTATTGAATTATAAAATTGGAAAATTGTTATTTAAAAAAAAAAAAATTTATAGGTACACATTTTTTTTTATTTTTTTATTTTTTTTATTTTAAGCTCAGTTTCAAGGAGCAAAATCTCCGAATATATAATCATCATAGCTTAATTTAGAAAACACATTGATGCCGACGGCTTCCTACAATGTGTTTATATAATTTAGAGGTCGAGAAAGACATTTTTAAGAACCTAAGATTTTAAATCATACGCCAAAAGTTATTTTATTTTTATAAAAATTAAAAATAGGTACTTATCGATATATTTTTTAAATCGAAAAATTATCGATTTATCGAAATCGAAAAATTATCGATTTATCGAAATCGAAAAATTATCGATTTATCGAAATCGAAAAATTATCAATTTTCGAAAAGTATATTGGCAATACACACGATATGGTTTTCCATAGTAAGTAATACTGACATCATATTTTCACAAATACTCAAACTTTTACCCGATTAGCATTCTATACCCGCGTTGAGTTTATCTCACTTATGTCGTCATTGTACATATTATAATTATCATGTAAGTATAAAAATGTTTCCATTAATTTCCACTTTGGTTTATTCTAATTCCTTCTGGATATTAAATGATTTTGGTTAATTTTGGCAAAACGACGGCATCTTTCTGTATATATTTGAAAAAAAAAAAATAACTTTTGGCGTATGATTTAAAATCTTAGGTTCTTAAAAATGTCTTTTTCGACCTCTAAATTATATAAACACATTGTAGAAGCCGTCGGCATCAATGTGTTTTCTAAATTAAGCTATGATGATTATATATTCGGAGATTTTGCTCCTTGAAACTGAGCTTAAAATTTAAAAAAAAAAAGAAAAAAAGAAAAAAAAAAAAAGATATTGAATTATACGAAATTGAAGAACTGTTCAGAAAAAAATTCAATAAAAAGACATTCAAAATCAAAATCATAATGACAATGGCTTATCGAAATCGAAAAATTATTGAATAGAATTTTCATGATTTTTTTTTTTTTTTTTTTTGAAGTTACACATTCAAAATTTAAAAAATTCAACATACTTATTGAAATCGAAAAATTTATTGAATATTGTTAAAAAAAAAAAATTATTCAAAATACTTAAAAAAAATTATTTAATCGAAATTGAAAACTTCATTGAATAATTACAAAATTTGAGATTGTTAAATTTTTTCAGTTAGTTACTCAACATAAAAAAATTATTATTGAGTAGGTATGGACGAGAAATTTACTGAATGACAAAATTGGAGAATTGTTCAATTTTTTCAATTATTTGAAATACTAATTGAAAAAAAAAAAAAAAAAATCAATCGAAAAATTTGAACGACAAAATTGGAGAATATTGTTCTATTTTTTCAAATTATCAAAATTTAAAAAAATATAGATGTGTTGAAATTTGAAAAAATATCGATTTATCGAAAAAGAATCGAATTCAAAAAATTTATTGAATGAAAATTTTTCAAAAAATTTAGTTTATTTTTTTATAACCAGAAAAATTGATATTTATGCCTACCTATCAAGATCGAAAATTTATCTATTTATCAAAATCGAAAACGAAAAATGTATTGAAATGCAGATTTGAGGGTTGTTCAAAAAATTGTTAATTACTCAAAATCAAAAAATTGCTGATAAGTCGAAATCGAAAATAATATGATAAAAAATTGATAGAATAATCAATTTCGATATTTAGTTGATGATTGATTGAAACCGAAAAACTGGAAAATTGTTTGAAAATTTTTATCTATTCATCAATATCGAATTATTAATCATGTTTTTATTTTTATTATTTTTTTTTTTTTTTTATTTTAAGCTCAGTTTTAAGGAGCAAAATCTCCGAATATATAATCATCATAGCTTAATTTAGAAAACACATTGATGCCGACGGCTTCTACAATGTGTTTATATAATTTAGAGGTCGAAAAAGACATTTTTATACTTACATGATAATTATAATATGTACAATGACGACATAAGTGAGATAAACTCAACGCGGGTATAGAATGCTAATCGGGTAAAAGTCTGAGTATTTGTGAAAATATGATGTCAGTATTACTTACTATGGAAATGTAATCAAAATCGAAAATTGGTCGATTAATCGAAAATCGAAAAATTTATTGGATTAAAAAAATTGTAGAATTATACAAAAAGTTACTCAATACTTCGAAATCGAATAAAAATTCTTTGAAAAATTTTTGATTTATGAAAATAGAAAATTAGTTGATAACCTATCGAAATCGAATGCTCTACTAAATTATTTAAATGCTACTTATTTTTTCTTGTCAAGTGACTCCCTAAAAATTGACATTTTTTTCTGTTTCTTGCAACTTTAAAAGGTCATAAAAATTACTTGATTTTTTAAAAATAATTATAACCTAATTTCATGATGATGTTTTTAAATTAATCTAATCTATTTTCTATTCTTTTCCGCAGGTATGAACGCGTTAGCCTACGATCCGGGCAAATTCGCGGTCGACTACCACAACATGGGATTCCAAGAATGCGCCGCCGAAGTAGCCAGATACCTGGTCACCGTGGAAGGGCTCGATCTTCAAGATCCTTTGCGGATGCGTTTGATGAGCCACCTACACGGCTACGCAGCCCAAAAAGAATTAGCTTCCAAGCAAAGCCCCTGGTACCCGAGCGGGCCTGCGGCTGCCGGCAACGTAGCTTCCAATACTAGTCAATCGTATCACCAAGGTTCGCCTTTATCGCCCCTTGGCAGCAGTCACCATTTGCCGAGACCTCCGCCTCCTCCGATACCGATTCCAATTCCACCTCCGCCCAGCGGTCTAAGCTTACACAACACTAGTCTAAATTCGTCGTCCGGGTCGTCGTTAAATAGTTCATTAGGTATGAATAGCTCGCACACGATGAGCTCGTCGAATACGTCGCATTCGCTGAATAGTTCCTACGAAAACCAAACCGCTCTGGAGAGTTCGTCGGCTGCAATATCGTCGTCAGCGTCCAATACCACCATCACGCCGCTGGTTACCGTCTCCTCGTCCAACATGGATAGTTATAACTATCTGCACCATAATGCCCATCAGCATCCGCCGATGGACTTGTACCATCATCCGCAGCATATGCAGCAACACCCTTATAATCAAGGTGCTCCGGATTCCGCTGTGTCTCCGCAAATGAAACCATACCGACCGTGGGGTGCTGAGTTGGCGTATTAAATTAGGTCTTAAAGTCGTACGAAAGTGAATTTTGGCCAATTTTTCTCGAATGTGGTTGATCGAAAAAGAAAAAAAATCTAACTGCCAGATTCTTTGGGACACTTTGAATTGAAAGGAAAAACCGTTTTCTTTTTTTACTCTCCTCCTTTCTAAAGAACAGGAAATGCAATTGTTGGTAGAATGCCATAATAATATACAAAACAGGTGTGAATATTCGTACCATGTTCTAAAAGCGTTACGAAAGTAACGTGTTTTTCAATCCATATCAATCGAGCACTCCTACCATATTATTTAACCTCTCCTTTACCCTACGTACAACGAACACCCTCCCATTGTGAGCATTTATTCGAGCTTAATTAAATAACGTACGGTTGTGAATTCATCGAAATGCCTCAGACTGATCTCATTTTTATAAGAGAAATTCAATTTTATATAGCTATTCGTATACTATATTTTTTTTAATTAAAAATATTTTTATATAATGGAATGTACACCGATTTTTTTTTGTATTATGTACTTTTTTATTTATTATTCATTTTTTATCTTTTCAATTTATCGACATTTCGATGCGTGTGTGTTTGAGTTTGTCAAAACGGTATAATCATTTTGTTTACCAAAGTTATTAATTTAGAATTATTTCCAGTCGGACGTCAATTATGAAATTTATTTCATGCATAGTCATTTATTTTTATATGTTGTATTTATTTTCTTCTCTTTCGTATTTATTTTGTAATAAAATTTTATACATTTTTATAAAAAACTGATTGATTATTTTTTTTAAATACGCAGTTTGTTGGTAAGTTGACGATGCGGGGTCTGATTTCACTTGCTGCTGGGCCCAAATTATTGTACACCAAGTACAACTTCGAAAAATTACCATGAAGATGTAATTTCTACAATAATTAACTAACGAGGAAAAACATGACATCTTATTGCAAGTTTTTCTTCTAGGATATTAGAAAATCATCAAGACCGGGGGGGGGGGGGGGGGTATTCGCATTCGCAGGAAACAAAATGTTCAGATTTTATTTAAAAGTAAAGAATTTTAAAAATATTTTTTGAATAGAAATTTTTTAAGGAATTTTTTAAATAAAATTAAAAAAGAATAAAAATTTTTAAAAAAAATTTCGAAATTTAAAAAATTGAAGAAAAACTAAATTTATTCGAAAAAAATTAATTTGAATTGAAAATAATCGAAAATTCATAATAGAAATTAGAAAATATTCTAAATTGAATTGGAAACAAAAATTGGTTATAAAAAAATGGAAAACCCTAAAAATTCAAATAAAATTCAAAAACTTTAAAAAGTTGAAAAAAATGAATAAAAACTGGAAAAAAATTAAGAAATCAGAGAATAAAGAAATTGCTTACCAAAAAAAAGTTGTAGTTGAATTCAAAATCAGTAAAAATAAATTGAAAAAAAAGAGAAATGAAAAAATTCCAGTTTGAAACGAAGAATAAAAACAATAATAAAAATTGAAATGAAATTGAAAAGCTGAAAAGAAATGAAATTCAAAATTTAAATTTAAAAAAATAAAAATAGGAAAAATCAATAATTAGAAAATTTTCAATGATTTATGGAGAGAAATTAAATTTTCGAATTCAAAATGAATGAAAATTAAGACAAAAATGAAATTCGCAATTGAAAATGAAAAGAGTAGAAATTGAATTAAAATCAAGGATGGTAAAAATACATTGAAGTACATTAATTTGAAATCAAATAGTTCAAAACCAAATAAAGATACTGCATTTGGTTTCAAAACAACTTTTCCGAAATTTTAGTGCCTATTTTATCATTTTAAAAAAAGTTTAATTTAATAAGTAGGTAACGCTGTTTTTTTGTTTTCCTGAATTTTATTAAAAATGTTTTTTAAAAATTTTAGCTGAAAAATTTTTTTGTTTGGACTTACAAACTTTTAAAATTTCATTAAATGCTACTTTTGCAAAATTTTGTTTAAAAATAATTCTTTTTGAATTTTTGTTTTGACATAAATTTTTAAATAATTATGTCAATTTACTTATAATTATTTTGTTGGAAAACAATTTTCTCAATTTTTGTTTGATTTTTTTAAAATTTTGATGATAGGTAAATAAATTTTAAAGTTTTGTTTGAATAAAATTTCTTACAAATTTTGATAAAAGTAGTTTTTTCCATAATTGTAACTTTTCAATTAAAACATTTTATTAAAATATTCTTTATTTTGATCGAAATTTTTTAGAAAAATTTTATTCAAAACTATTTTTCTTAAATTTTTCTTCTTCTTCAAAAATTCATTTCAAGTTTTCAACACTTTACTTTCTTGAATTTTAATAAAAACAAATTCTTCAAAAATATTTTTATAAACATCGTTTGAAAGCAATCTTCTTTTCATCAACAAATTTTTCAAAATTACAATTCATAATTATATTTTTTAAAAGCCACGTTGAAAACGATATTGCAAAATTTTTTTCAATAGGTACAATTGAAAAAAAATTTCATTGTTTTTCAAAAACGAATTTTATTTAAAAATAATTTTTAATTTTTTTCCAACAGTTTTATTGAAGACTTAGAATTTTATGTTTGATCACAAACCTTTCAAATTAAAAATCCATTTTTCTTAAAATGTTTGACTCAAATTTTTAAAAATTTCAATTCAACATGAATCACTGAATCAGGTAGGTACATTTTGTTTTTAAAAAAAATCAAGATTTTTTTTTTTTATGGGGAAAAAATCAATTTAATTTTCGTCATTTTTTCATGGGCCAATTTTTTAATAAATTAAGTAATTCAACGTAATTTTTAAAATTTTACTGCATTCAGTTTTTTCAAAATTTCAATTCAGCTCCATTTTTTCGAATTTTATTAAAAAATGATTTTTTTTAAATTTCATTTTTGAAGGCAAATCTTTTAAATTCTCTTGAAACACTTTATTTTTCTATTTTGCATGATAAAAAATGACAAATGAATTTTAAATTTTATGCAAAATAAAAATTTTATACTCTCAATTAAAAAACTCGACCTCACCAACTCCATCTGAAACGCTTTCCGACGAAAGTCATAATCTTGATGTTATAAACACCCCCCCCCCCCCCCCCCCAAAAAAAAAATCTTGGTTTGAAAGTGGTTTTTTTGTATTTTTTTGTACTTAGTTTTTTTTTTCATCTTATTTAAAAACACATTTTTTGAATTCTTTTGAAAATTCTTTTTTCAAATATTTTCAATACGAGTATAACCAAATTTTTCAATATCATTATTTTCAATTTTATTAAAAAACATTCTTTCGTTTTAAAAAAAAAAATTTCATAATTTTTTTTATAAATTACCTAGGTACAATTTTTTTTAAATTCAGCATTATTTTTTCAAATATTGTTAAAAATATTTTTCATTTTGAACAAAAATTCTTCAAATTATTTTATTCAGCATGATTTTTCAAATTTTGTTCTAAACGACATTTTAATCTCAGTGAAAGTCTTTTTTCTTCTTTTTTTTTGATGAAGAACTATTTTTTAATTTTAAAAAATCTTTCACTTCAAAATTACAATTCAAAGTTTTTTATTTTTTTGAATTTTGATTTTGATCTAAACAATATTTTATTAAAATTTTATTTCAATTTTTTAAAAATATTTCCAAAAAAAAATTTCTCACATTTTACTCAAACAAAAGAAATTGACAATTTTTTGTGAGAAAAACTTTGATGAATTTTGTTGAAAACTTACAAAAAAAATGGTGCAAATTGCTTTTTTTTTTTTTTTTTTTTTTTTGTTAATCAGGACACCAAAAGGAACATTTTAAAGAAACATTTCATGTAACCCAAAATGCAATTTAATTTCCTTATTTTCCTGGGGCTATTAACGTTGATTCCTAATTCAATTTCGATGTCACGAAATTCACTGTAGCGACGAATAATGTCGCTGGAAAAGCACCGCAGATGAAAAGCTATCAAACAATCATCAGTAACATTAACCCTTTGAAAAGAATAAAGTTTTCAATATCTCATCTCTTCTTGCTTAATGTTTAATGTGTATGAGAAATCGAAGTCGTCCAAACGTATATCTACAATATCTTGAAAATCTATTCAACTCGGTAAACTTCACCACCACGATATAAAGTTTACCCCAGTCGAGTCGAGTCGTATAGTAGCTCTATATACTCGAATGACTATAATATAAAATTTATTTCATTTACTCGAGAAAGCGTAGGGGAAACTTATCCGCGACAGTATAAATTTCGTATCAACGTTGGAAATTTTTTATCAACTGTCATATTCGAGAAGTAAAACTTTGCCATTCTCGTTTATCATCGTCTGGAAAACTACGGATACGACCTTACAGCGTACAGTACGCCACCGTGGCCGGCGGCTAGTCGATGAAATTGCGCCTAGTACGAGGTAATTGCTTGCGAGCGAAAAAAATAAACTGAGAGAGATTTATCGAGTTTTGAAAACACTCGTACGTCGGCCCCTTAGGCTTAGTTTCGAGATCGTGCTCTTCCAAAGTGTAATTCTAGCGAGTTTAAAAATTTATACGAAATAATTCGCTATATTGCGTCGTCATCGTCGTCGTATTTTTCCAGCGCTATGCATTCTAATATTCTTATTTATAAAGTTCTTACATGTAGTGGACTAGTCGAGGTATAAACGCAACATTTCGTTTAATTAGAAGAACCAAAAGTTTTATACGAAAAGTGTTGCCGTAAACGCTTTACACTTTTTACCCCGTCCTCATCCTTTTCCTCCCTCCCTCCCTTGAGAAAATATTTTTAAAAGTTTTCACAAGCGATGTCCTAGTTTTTGCGCGAGTAATTAATTGTAATCTTTTTGCTCGGTTGTACTTACAATGGAACGAAATTTTCCGCTAATAAATTCTCTAAACGTATAAATCGTTTTGCTGGTGTTGTTACAGAACTATACATACGCGGTGGATGGTGGTGCTAGTGGATTTTGCAGCGAATCTTCTCGATGATTTATTCGGCTCGTTTCCTTGCCCGTTTCGATGATGGAGGTTGAAGAGGAGGACGCAGATGCCGACAAATTTGACGGTGATTTTGTCTTTGGAATTCGCAGTTCATCGTTTTGCTTGCGTAAGTGTACAAGAAATCCGGCGAGTATATTTTTTTCGAATAAAATTGGTCAAAATTTTCTTCAGCGCCGAATTCATCAAAAATGAATAATTAAGTTTGAAAAATTTGAAAATTCGCTTTTCGGAGAAATTTTGCACCCCTGTAATTAGTTGAAATGATGAATTGAACCCAAAAAAGTCCTTCGTCGTATTAAAAATTTTCAAAATCTTTGAAAATTTTTAGTTATACGTACGTAGGTATGTTCAAAATCAATTATTTTGGCGATTCTGCGTGAATTTTTTTCGAAAATCGAATTGTAGGTATAGATTTTTCAAAACCCAATTTCAAAATTTTTTTAAAAAGTCTCAACCATTAAAAATTATTGGAATTCATTAAAAACAAAATTTTGATTTTCTGATTATTTTAAATTAGCTGTTGCAATTTTTAAAAAATTTCCAGATGAGCCATTTTTTGAATATGTTTAAAAATTCTTCAAATTATTTTATTTTTTGAAAATTTTTGATTTTTAAAAATTTTCTAAACTTTTTAGAACAATTTTTCAAGAATTAAATTAAGTAATAAGTTTTTTTTTTTTACGTTTTCAATAATTTTTTAAAACTTGTGAAAATCAAAACCAAATTTTTAACTTTTGCAATTTTTTGATACTTACAAATCAAAATTGTTCCTTTTTATAAAAAATAATCCCCAATTTATTGAATGAAAAAAAAATCATTTTGGTTGAAAAAATCAAAGTTGAAAAATTTTTGATGAAGAACTAATTATTCAAATTTGAATAGAAATTTGAATTTTATTAAATTTCGTTCAAAAGCAATTTTTTCATCAATTTCCTAGGAATAATTTTTATTTAATGTTGCTTAAAAACATAATTTTTTTACAAATTTTTCCAAGGAACCAATTTTTTTGATTTTTTTGAAACACATTTTTAAAACTTCTAGTTCAAGTAAGTTAGTATAAAATTTATAAAATATTGTTCAATTTTTTTTTTTTTTTTAAATTTTTTTAAAAATAAATTTGTTTGGATAAATTAAATAAGGTAGTTGCACCAGTCGTTGGCCACGACCCAGTGGTGGGTCACTTGAGAAGAAAAATGTTTATAATTAAGCGTATTTTTAAAATAGCTTCAGAAATTTTTTTTAGAGCAAACCTGGGAACATTTCTGCATAGAACCACATAAAAGTTTTTAATCAATTCTGTTCAAGTAATTAATAATGATCGTCTGAAATTTTTTTGTTAGAACAATTTTCAAAATGATGCCAATTCTAAAGATGAATTTTGCACTATTAAGATTAATAAAACTTGAAATATAACCATTTGGACCTGAATAAGAAGAGTTTGGAGATTCCATTTCTTCATTAAAATAAAAAATATTGCCAAAATTCTATCAAATATGGCGGTGACTATCTACTGGAAGGAAAAAATGGTGTTTAGCCAGTAGTTGATCATTTTGATCAAGTACTAGACTTACGAAATTTTTGTAAAGTTCTAGTGGTTGATCATGCAAAAAATTGGTAAATATTCACGAAAAATGATAGTTTCTCTTTCTCATGGCTAATGAGTGACAATTTTACCGAATACTTATTGATTTTTTAAAAAATTAAATGGTTGAGAGCCGTTGTCATAATCTGATTGACCAACTACTGGGTGATCATCTGATCAACTACTAGCGCGTGACCAACTACTGGGTGGTCAACTACTAGATTATCTTGACCAACCACTGGACTTTTCTATTTTTTCACTTAAAATGGTCGTAATTTTCAAAGAAATGAAGTAAAATTAAAAAATTATAGCGCATTTTGTAGTAGAATACACAAGGAATCGTTTGGTATATTCACCATTTCGCCAACGTTATTAGTTTTTAAACCAAAATGTTTTTTATAAGACACTTCCACTATAAGGGTCCACCACTGGTGCAACTACCTTATGTATGTATATTTTTTGAATTTAGTTCAAAAATAAGTTTTGCAATTTTACAAGATTTTTTTTTGAAGAACTTAATGAAATTTTTGTGAGTTTTTTCCTTCAACTTGGTAAGTAAGTACGTAAATTTTCTGAAATTTTGCGAAGAATTTTCCAACAATTCTTAAAACAGTCTATGGAATGAGATGATTTTTTTTTCAACATTTTGTGGAAGTTTTCAAAGTTTTGTGATGGAAAATTTTGCAATTTTTAGGAAGTTGTTGGAACATGTTGTGAAATTCTGAGAAAAATTCACCTGAATTTTTTTAGAATTTATTGCGAAAATTCCTTTTAATCTCTCTAAATGCTATTTTTTTTATCAGTTTTTTTTTTATATTAAGTAAGTAAAAGAACCCATCTTTTTTTGGTTTTTATTAAATTATTAGTGAATGAAAATAAAATTTATCATTTTTTATCTTAAAAACGATGGAAATTGGTCAATTTTGAAAAATAACGAGTCCGAATCTAGTTTAAAAAATTATACTTGAAAAAAAAAATGATATCGTCAAAATATAGCAATTTTAAAAGAATTTTAGTGCATAAATAGGTACAAAAAAAATTCAAAAATTATTCAAAGGTCGAACTTTCGAAACATTTCCACTCGATCGTTAAAATATTCTTAAACGTAGGTATAGATATTAAATACTAAAAATTTCACATCAATTTGTTTTGAAAAGTTCGAAACATTTTTGAAATTGTAAAAAAGAAATGGCATCTTCTAAAATTAAAAAATTGGTCAATTTTCAAAAATCCCATTTTCGAAAATCGAATCGAAGAAATGACTCGACGCAATTACACGTGATATATTGAACTAGGAAATGAAAAATTAACAGTTGTCGACTAAAAAATTGCAACCTCTTTTGGCTGGGGCTTGCGGAGGAACCCCTAAACCGCGTACAAAAGGCCGAAACAATGCGGCTAAATGATCGAAACTAATCGATCACCGCTCTAAACGATTGACAGATCCGTCGATACATCACTATACTCGTACGCTACGGGGAGCTGAGAGGAGAGGAGCAGGCAAAAGGTGCGGAAACAGGGCCAAGCACATGTGTTGCACTTTGCTTCGGTATCCCTGAATGATACAGCGAAACCCTTCCGGGACGGTGCGGTGGTTAAAATAATTTGTACCGCCGGCATCAGGCATGGCAAATCCCCGAACGTGATAAGGCGAAATTAATTTTTTTCAACTTGTCGCTGGGTGGACTGATAGGACCGTCGCGACGGGTGTCCGATTAAATAAACATATCGCCGAGTATGATATTATAAGCAGGCCATAAATGTCGTCCAGTCGAGCACTTGATACGCGTCCGATACTTTACAAGCGTACACAAAGCATAAAATTATTTAATAAGTGCTCCAACTCGACTGTATCGCGGATACTATAGATAAGTTATTGTGAAAAAATTAGATTTTATTGTATCGGTGGTGCGACGCGGAGGGGCATCGTGGTTCGAGTGGCCAGACGAAGAACAGATGTAAGGAGTGACCAGTACGATGACCAAATTGTTAGTTATTGTTACGTCACAGTTTGAGGCCGGTTGCTCGGTCATTATCAAAACAATGATTCAATTCCCAAAGCGTTTAAAAGTACATTGGCGAAGGCGTTATCTGGTGAAAATGGCATTTCGGCATGTCCGGTAAATATTATTGTTGCACTGTGCCAATGCCGGAGTCAAAAACTTTACTACATCTGCGTCCAGATTTCCTCTCTATTATAAGTACAAATCTCTCTCTATACATATATATATTTACACATATATCTTTCGCTCGTTAATTACTTTATACTCTTACAAGGGAACCTCGCCAACTCGATTGAGCTGAAATTTGGCTCGCTGAAAGAGCATGCCATCCAGACCTCACAACCAAGATTTTAGCTGCCGAAGTTGATTTTTCGATTTTTGGCGAATTTTTCAAAATGGCTAAAACCATCTCCAAAAAAACATTTTTTGAAAAAAAAAATTGTACATTTCAAGATAGAATCCTGAAAATCGGTTTGTACACTAGAGTCGACCGCTCGAGTCGATTGCCACCATTTTCGAAGCGATCTGGAGCCTCCAGGAAAAGTTGACTTTTCTCCAGCGCGCTGGAATAGCTCCAGACGGCGCTGTAATCAACTTCGGCAGCTGAAAATTTAATCCTAGCGTTAGTACGATGCCATCTATCGATCGACGTAGTTGAATCCAAAATCCAAGGTGACGAGTTCGCACGTGTTTTTTTTTGACAACTTAAAAATTCTTCATTTTTTTAAAATTTCCAAAAAATCAATTTCTCCAGCATATCATTTAAAACTTCGTCTACCCCCGAGTCGATTGGCACCATTTTCAAAACTAGCTTCTAGTTTGCACTGCGGCGTTAGTGATTGAGCTGAAAAGTCCAAAACTATAGTATAAACGCCTAATATATACGAAATTAGAGAGAAGAGAGGGGTGCAATCGAAATTTTTATAATAAACAAACTTATTTTTAGGATTTTAATCTACAACTTTTGTTTGAAAACCTTTTTAACTCAACCCCTCTCTCCCTCCCAATTTTCAATAATGAGTGTCTTCGTACTAATATACAAGATTAGAGGGGAGGGGAGGGTCCAATCGAAGTCTTTATAATAACCAAAATTATTTCAAAGATCTTAATCTAGAACTTTTGTTTGCAAATTTTTTCAATTCGAACCCTCTTTCCTCCCCAATTTTTCATATTAATACATGGATACTCATTATTGAAAATTGAGGAGAGGTAAGGGTTGAATTGAAAAAATTTTCAAACAGAAGATCTTGAAATTCTCCTTTAAAATGCCTTCTTGGAAAAATATTTGTATACATTTTCAAAAAACATACAAATATTCATTTTATTCATTTTTTTTTTCAAAAAATCTCCCTGATTTTTTTTGAAAATAAATAAATAGAATTTTTCAAACCAAATTTTTTTGAAAGGAAGTTATTTCTTAAAAAAGGTTCCTAAAAAATATTTGTTTCTAAAACTAGGTATTTTAAAAATTAATTTGAAAAATTTTCATTAAAAAAAATGTTTTCTTGAAAAAAGATATCTTCAAAAAAATTGGTAAGTAAGTATAATTTTATTTCAGAAAAATCTTCCTGATTTGAAAATAAAATAAAATAAAATAAAATAAAAAATGAATAAAAAATAAAAACAAAAGTCACAAGTACAATTTTTCAAACCAAAATACTTAGCTCGAGAAAAAGTTTATTCAAGTACCTTAGTATAGGTAGATTAAATTTGAAAAAACATTTTTCCAGAAACTATTTTTAATAATCGTATCAAAAAAAAAAATTCTCAAAAATTCATTTTTAAAAAAGCATAAAAAACAACTATAGGTGAAAAATACCTATTTGTAACTTTTTAAATACCTAGAGTTTGTTTGAAAAAAAAGAGAAAAAAAAACGTTCTTCAAAAACATTTCCTCAACATTTTTTATGAAAGTGCTCATTTTCAATCTAACAAGGGAACCTCCCCAACTCGATTTCGCTGAAATTTGGCTCACTGAAAGAGCATGCCACCCACACATCACAACCAAATATTGAGCTGCCGAAGTTGATTTTTCGATTTTTGGCGAATTTTTGAAATTGGCTAAAATCACCCCCAAAAAAACAATTTTTGGAATAAAAATCGCAAATTTTGAGATAGAATCCTGAAAATCGGGTTGTATACTAAAGTCGACTTCCCGAGTCGATTGGCACCATTTTCGAAGCGATCTTGAGCCTCCAGAAAAAGTTGACTTTTCTCCAGCACACTGGAACTGCTCCAGACGGCGCTGTAATTAACTTCGGCAGCTGAAAATTTAATCCTAGCGTTAGTATGATGTCATCTGTCGATTCGCATAGTTGAATCGAAAATTCAAGGTGACGAGTTCGGGCGTGTATTTTCATGACAACTTGAAAATTTGACATTTTTTAAAAATTTCCAAAAAATCAGATTCTCCAGAATATCGTTCGAAACTTCGTTTACTCCCTAAAGTTGACCCCCCGAGTCGATTGGGACCATTTCCGAAGCGATCTGGAGCCTCCAGAAAAATTTGACTTTTACCATCTGGAGCAGTTCCAGTGTGCGGGAGAAAAGTCAACTTTTTCTGGAGGCTCCAGATCGCTTCGAAAATGGTGGCAATCGACTCGGGAGGTCGACTTTAGTATACAAACCGATTTTCAGGATTCTATCTCAAAATTTGCGATTTTTATTCCAAAAATTGGTTTTTGGGGGTGATTTTAGCCATTTTCAAAAATTCGCCAAAAATCGAAAAATCAACTTCGGCAGATAAAAATTTGGTTGTGAGGTGTGGGTGGCAAGCTCTTTCAGTGAGCCAAATTTCAGCTCAATCGGAGGTGACGAGTTGGCGAGGTTCCCTTGTGAGTCTAAAATGGAGAATGATGGATAAAAACATAACGTATTTACCCATCTGGAAATTCTACTATAGTTCGTAGACTCGTAGTATATTTCGACGAGCGCTGGATATTTAAGTATATTCGTATTATAAGGGATCGCAAATAGAACAACGTTAAGGATTAACTTATGCACATATACGTATGCTATGCTGTATACAGATTAAAGTATTCGAGTCGGCCATCTTTTCGGCATTTTGTTGAAACGAAAGAAGTACAAAAAGCCTAAGCACGTGTCTTAAACCTAACTAGTAACTAACTATTGTAACGGCCACGTGCGAATATGCTCATTAAAAATTCGCCAATGGTTATTGTTACCACCATTGGATGACGTAATGAACGACGCCGACGGTCGCTGGACGTTTGTTAAATATTTTTAAAAACATATTACCGCGACTTTTGAAGAAGGATTATCGCAAAAGATAACCATAGACCGAGCTTCTTCTTTTTTCAGCCTTTCGTTCGGTATGCTCGGAGGTATACTCGTAGTTGGTATCGTATTTCCTTAGGGAGTCCTTTTTGTTGGATATTTATCTAAAAACCAACTTGCCAATATTTGTAGATCTGATATCCAAATACCAGGACCAAAGATGCTCGCGTGGTGCACTCTTCACCTACCCTCCTCTGAGAAAATTATCAAACATTATTGTTTCATATAAAAAGAAAAAATTATGTTGATTAAACTCCAAAGCAGATGATTGATTTTTTTTTTATTATTGAAGGAATTCATTTCATGAAGATTTTTAACCAAAATTTAAACATTTTGGTTTTAATAAAACAGCTAAGTAAAAAGATTGTTTCATGGAAAACTTCTAAAAATTCATGTCACGAGCAAAATTAAGAATTAACAAAATTTTGAATAAGTAATTATTTTTATCGATTTTTTTTTTTGTAGGTAATAAAACTATTTGTCAATTTCTTTTGAGTAAAAAAATCGTCAATTCCATTTGAATTAAAAAAATTCTTATTTAAATAAAATACACTCTCAATTCTTCTTTAAAAATCGCAATAGTCAATTTCATTTGAATAAAAAAATTCCAAAATTTATTTCAATGAAAAAATTCTTTCTTCTTTTAATAAAATATGAGACTTTTTTAAATGGAAAAATTCTTTACCTTTTAATTTGAAATTTTTTTTTAATCAAATTATATACTTACTCGTAGATCTTCATTTTTATAGAATGAAAAAACGCCAGTTTTTTGTATAAAAAAATTCCTAATATTTTTTGAATAACAAAGTTCATACTTTTGGCTGAAAATTTTTAATTCATTGGAGAAATCCAACTTACCTATTGCCAATTTTAAAAAATGAAGTAGTGAATTTAAAAAAAAAAAATCTCAATTTCTTTAAATAGGTAAAGAAACTTATTTTTTCCAAATAAAAACATGAAAAATTTTTTGGGAAAAAATTCTCGGGTTTAGAACAAAATTTTGAAAAAACAAACATTGATAACAATGTTGAAGTAAATTTAATTAAATAAAATTCATAAAAAAAAAGTGTTTCTGAATAAAAAAAGTTTATTTTCGGAAAATTAAAAAAAATTGGTGTTTTTTCAAAATTGTATCCAATCAATAGAAAAAGCTACCCTAAGCTCCATTGCAAAATCCTCCTCTGGCTGAATTTGAGAAAATTTTCATTTTCAAAAAATTTCAAAAAAATGAGAAATTTCATTTAATCAATGAAAAAAGTTACCCTAAAGATCCAATGCAAAATCCTCCTCTGGCTGAATTTGAGAAAAGAGCATAGCCGGGTAAAGATAGGCGAATCGGCCTTTGGCTGGGATTTTTGAAATTTTTAGTGGAAGTTGGTCCATATGGTCTAAAAACTCGCTGGTAAAAATGTTCGCGCCAGTGCCCAAAATGTGGATTTTCGTTATTAAATTTTTGAATTCTGTAATTCCCAACCGAATTTTTTCAAACTTGCATGGATGATGCACCATACTAAGGGCCATCCCTGTAAATTTTTTCAATTTTTTAAAAATATTCCTTCGTACTGAAATTTGAGTTTTAAACTTTCAAAGCACAATATCTACTCGTTCCTTCAGAGGTGCCACGATTTGAAAAATCGCATATTATGTAGTATACCCACATCTATAACATATATTTTTTTTCAGAATTTTTTAATATGGTGGAAAATCCTCAAAAATGCAAAAAACCGAATTTTGTCACCATTTTTCGCGCTTAAAACGGTCATTTTGGGTCTGAAAATTTTTTTCTTGCAATATAACATAAAATACAACTAAATACACCATCAACTCGAATTTGGATGAAATTCGTTGATTTTTTCTATTTTTTCTAATTTTCAATTAAAGTAACCGTGTGACGCCATTTTGGGAACCCGCTGTGTCCATAGGGGTGTCTGGAGGGTCCAAAATTTATACTTGGACATGTTTCAATTCGATATTTGTCATATATTGCAATTTTAGCGAAATTGAAAAAATTTGATTTCATTGAAAGAACAATTTTTCCTAAGTCAAAAATGTTCTAATTTTATGAATGTGGGGGAAAATCAAATTTTCTCAATTTCCCAAAAATTATATGAATATGACTCATATCTAGTTGAAACATGTCCAAACATGAATTTTGGACCCTCCAGACACCCCTATGGACACAGCGGGTTCCCAAAATGGCGTCACACGGTTACTTTAATTGAAAATTAGAAAAAATAGAAAAAATCAACGAATTTCATCCAAATTCGGGTTGATGGTGTATTTAGTTGTATTTTATGTTATATTGCAAGAAAAAAATTTTCAGACCAAAAATGACCGTTTTAAGCGCGAAAAATGGTGACAAAATTCGGTTTTTTGCATTTTTGAGGATTTTCCACCATATTAAAAAATTCTGAAAAAAATATATGTTATAGATGTGGGTATACTACATAATATGCGATTTTTCAAATCGTGGCACCTCTGAAGGAACGAGTAGATATTGTGCTTTGAAAGTTTAAAACTCAAATTTCAGTACGAAGGAATATTTTTAAAAAATTGAAAAAATTTCCAGGGATGGCCCTTAGTATGGTGCATCATCCCTGCAAGTTTGAAAAAATTCGGTTGGGAATTACAGAATTCAAAAATTTAATAACGAAAATCCACATTTTGGGCACTGGCGCGTGGTAGCGGTGAGGTAGGGGGCTAAAATTTTTACCAGCGAGTTTTTAGACCATATGGACTAACTTCCACTAAAAATTTCAAAAATCCTAGCCAAAGGCCGATTCGCCTATCTTTACCCGGCTATGCTCTTTTTATTTTCTGTAAATTTCAAAAAATGTCAAATTCGAAAAATTTATCGATAACAATTTGAAAAAAGATATCGTTGGTGGTCCACTAAATACCTCTTATGTGACAATTTTTCGTAAAATACGTTTTTTGGCTCGTTGGATACAGCTCGTCAAACTGCGTCGAATAAAAAAAAAAAAAATTTCCTCTTAGTTCATATTTTTACCTCTAATGAAAAAGTGGTCTTGTATAATATCTTCTATGTGCACCCATGTTGCTGTAAATGATGATAAAAATAGTGAAAAACTAACTCGTGTTTTTTCTTCTTCATTTTTTTCGTTTTTTTTTATGCAATAATATTGTTTTTATTGTTCAAAATGAAAAACTAAATAAATTAAGATTTGTATTGAATTCCTGTTATGTGACTTATTCTGTACCAAAAAAACCTCTTATGTGTATAAATACCAAAGAAAAAAACAGTTTTATGGCTAAATGAACAGAATAATCACTAAAATGAATTAAAATAAGGACTGGGGTAGATGAACATAATTTTTTTTTTTTAAATTCAAGGGTCTATGTTGAAAATTATAATTACTGGGAGGTTTTTATGCGCTCCTGTAAAATTTTATTTTTTGCACATAAGAGGTATTTAGTGGACCACCGACGATATGTTTATTAAAAAAAAATTATGAAAATTACCAAAAAAATATATGCCTACCTATTATAAAAGTTCAGTCATCAAAAAAATTTTCCATCGAAATTTGAAAAAAAATAATGAAAGAAAATTTGTAAGAAAACATTTTTTTTTTCAAATAAATTTTGTAAAATTCATCATCAAGTATTCCAGTTTTGAAAAAATTAATTTATTAAAAATTTGAAAAATTTTGTTATTAGGTTCTTGTTAGAAAATTTGAAAAACTAATTATTTTATTTAAAACATTTTTTTTTTTCAAGTCTTAACATCAACTACAAAAAAAATCAAAAACAGTTCAGGAGTGTAAATGAAGGAAATTAACCAAAAATACAAATTGACCAATCCTTTCTCATTTTTTTTTTTTTTTTTTTTTTTCAAAAACCAATCTCTATGATTGAGTTGAAAAAAAATGCAAGAAATCTCTTTTTTTGAGAATTTACAGAGAAAAATGGAAAAAATCTTTCAAAGACACTACCATCAAAATTGATTTTTCAGAACTTTATGAATATTTTAATTTTTTGACATTTTTTTTTCAGCGAGTTTATTGATGATAATTTTTTCATAAACTTTTTTTTACTGTACCTATCACTTTTTTCAAAAAAAAAAAAAAAAAAATTGGAAAATTTTTTTGTGTTTACTTTGCTCTAGGATTTCTTTTTAATAAAACGAAGGAAATTAATTCTTTAAAAAAAAGTATTGGAATAAAATTTCAAAAAAAAATATTTACACGTCCAACAAAATTTTTTATATCTTATTTTATTGCACTTAGTTAATGCTTGAACCAAAATTTAAAAAAAAATGGTTTTTTGATTAAAATTAAAAACTCAAGTTTTTCAACGAAACTGGAAAGAATTATTGTTCATCACCTAATTTCATAAAATTCATGTTCAAAAAAATTTTCAGAAAAATCGTAGTAGGTATTTCTTATTTTTAAAAACTGCACAAATCATTCGAAGTGCATTGTAATTTTCTGTAGCTGCATTTACCAAACACCCTATGCATTTTTGCATATTTATCTCTCATTAGGGCGTTCAAAAGTTGATTTATGGTTTTCTGATCGGCATATTTCACGCAAATTATATCTACGTGCCGGAAAAAATCCACCACGTGAAAAATTTATCGAAGGTGTGAAGCCACATGTGACTCGTTTGTCAATCCCTCGAGTTTAAATCAGTGTTTTTTTTCCTAAAAAGTTTGCACGCCGGAGGTCGATAAACAAAATGAAAATTACGGTATAAATATTATATCTCAAGCACCGAGGACTATTTTAATTAAATTTTTCATTCGAATGTTTCGCACGAGATGCTACGTAGCAAAATAAACGAAACTCGCGTAATATTTTTGTTTTCATTTTTCAAATTAATTCCGGCGTTTAATTTTTTCATTGTTTGTTCGTTTTTATTTTCACAAGATATAAGGTCACGGGAGGGGTGTCGAAGCGGAGGGTGAATAATTAATGAATTTCTTGGCCGAAAAATAATTTCTAGAACGAGATTCGAATTTTAAAGCGGCCCACTTGCGTTCTTTTCGGCCAAGTTTCGAACGCGGCTAATTTTTTAATTGAGTCGAATTTTAATCGTTGCTCGAACCCTCGAATTAACCCCTTATAGGACTAATTCGAATTGGTAATAGACGCGGACGCGAGTTACAATCGTATTAAAAGTGTTATTGTTTAGGTATGTCGATTGATAAGCGGAACCGAAGTCGTCATATCGGTTTCAAAACCATCGCGACATGGTCGAGAATAGAATAATTAGCGACGACATTTGCATTTCCGTTTGCAGTGGTCATAAAGGCGTGTGAATTTCAACGCGTGTTCGTCGATTTATATAATTTCATTTTTATATTTCGATTTCACAATATAATATGAAATGCGAGAGAGGCTCTTTTGTTCTGACCGAAGCGACGTTTCGAATAAACTTTAAATTTGACAGAATTTCCAGTTTGGGGTGATTTCGAGTTCGCTTTTATATGCGATTCGTTTCGTCGCCCATTTTTACTAATGGGTTATGCGGAAGTTAGTGGTTAGACTTATATATTTAGTGTACGTCTAGGTACTTATGCTACGAGGGAAGTATTTCATTTTTTAGAAAAGTCCTCGCCATCGATTTTTCAAAATTTCAAGGGTTATTTAAGTATTTTTAGCATTAATACCTACGTAGGTGTATCCATATCTACTGAGTCAAAAGGAGAATTTAATTTCACGACGTTACATCGTCGAATTTTTTTTATCTCGTCAAAGAGGCAGAATGACGTTTTATCAGCGAAACGGAGAATTCTTTTGAAATTTTTGTGATATTTCTCTTTGATTTGAAACCGTCACTGAAGAGAATGAGAAAAGAATAGGTAAAGTGGGTTGAGATTCGATTCTATTATCGAAATGAAGATTTTATTTTTTGAGAAAAGAATGGGAATTTTCAATATTGCGAAGTGAAAAGATGAAGAGAACTCGGAACATCTTGAAAAATAATAAAAATTCTTAAAAATTCATAAACTCGTCAAATAATACAATTATTTAAACATTTTTGTAACATTTTTTAGTATAATTTTTTCCTTACTTAAAAAAAAATAAGTGCATCAATTTTATTTATTTTCAATAATTTTTAGAAGAGCTGATAGTTTATTCGATCAATTTTCGATTTCAACTTTTCGATAATTTTTCATTTGTCAATTTCGATGAAACGACAATTTTTAAATTTTTGATAAAATCGGTTATTTATGTACTTGACCGCTTCTCAATTTCGATGGTTCACTAATTTGATAGATCGATAAATTTCAATATCTTTAAATCGAATTATTTTTCGATTTTGAGGAATCGATAATTTATTTGACCAATTTTCAGTAATTTTTTTTCTCAATTATTTCAGATAAATCGACTAATTTTCGATTTTGATAAATCGATAGTTCATTTAATCAATCTTTGTATTTTGACGAATCCATTAATTTTTAAATTTTAATCAGTTAAATTTTGACAAATGAAATAAGTAATTTTTTGAAATCGACAATTTTTCAATTTTGATAAATCTATAATTTATTTGATCGATTTTAAATTTTGATTCATCGATAATTTATTTGATCAGTTCGTAAATCCGAGAATACAATTATTAATTTTCAAATTCGGAAAATCGACTTATTTTTAAAATTTTGGTAAATCGATTAATTAGTTATTGAATGATTTTGTGAACAATTATTGTAAAATTCTGCTAATTTCATTGGTAATAAATGTGAATTTCAAATTTTCTCTAAATTTAATTTCTTTGAAAAAATTGCTCAAAAAATTTTTTCTCATCATTCTCGGGTCCATTCTGGGAGGTCATGATGAAAAAATTCTGAATTTTTAGATTATTCCCATTTAAAAAAAAAAAAATTTTTGCCATGTTGGTACCTAGGTACTTTCCCGATAAACCAAAAAACCAATAATCGACCGTCGAAATTACGTCAAAACATACCTGAAATCGACCCGATTTTCACCATTTTCCGTACTGAAATCGACGTCGATTCAAAGTCGAATTAGTTCCGCCCATTTCGGCCATATTTTGACTCATTCGTGATATGAAATCGACGTCGAAAATTGGTCGATATTGAGTTAAATTCGGCTAATTTTCGATGTCGATCAAAAGTCAGTTTTTAGGCTTCCATTGTATAAAATTTAATTAACTAATTAATTAATTAAAAAATGTGTTGGCGACCTGCTGCTCGGGAATCCTTATAACTAACCACACGTCTATCAGTCTTCAATGGTAAATAGAACACTAATTAGAATATAAATGAAAAAAATCTTGAAAACCAAAAATCGACGTCAAAGGTTGGTCGATTTCTGAGAAAACTAAAATTTCGCTAAAAATCGACGTCGAATATAGGTCGATTAGTTACTTGAAAACTTCTTCACAAACAAACCAAAAATCTACCTAAAATAGACGTCTTAATTTCGTCGATAAAATGTATTCATCAATAGACCTAAATTTGACGTCAAAGTTGGGTCTAATAATTCAAAATATCGACCAGAGATGATTGTGGGGTTTTTACATAATTTAATTTTCACCATTTATGTTGCAAATTTCATATACTTTAATTTTAGTAATCACAATATCACAATATTTTCATTTAAACGCGTATTTGAGGAGTTATAAGCGAAAAATGGCGAGGGGGTCACTTCGGATCCACATTTGGGGGGGTGAAACCGAGGGTTGAGGTTCGGGAAATTTTTTTTTGGGTAATCAGGACCACGAAAGGAACATTTTACAAAAAAAAAAATTCATGTAGCCCAAAATGCAATTTGCACTTTTTTTGGTCTTATTTTACTGGCCTAATACCTTCTATGAGGGGGAGGGGAGGAGCCATATTATGTCGTGATGTGTTCTAAATTACAAATATCCAACCCATACAAATACCCAATACCCATATGCAATGCAAAATCGAGCAATTCAATAAAAAAGTAAAAAGTGTGTCAAAATGATTTTTAACTGAAAATAGCTAATTCGAGGGGGGCCTTATTCTTCTGCGGGGGGAGCTAAAATCATTCTGAAAGTCATTTTTATTTAATAGGGGGACCACACTGAGGCATTGGACCGAAAATAATAATTTTAAATTAATTTTAAAAATTTTGATTGAAACTTGTATTTTTTTCATATTTTGAAAATTTGGGGCCCACCGCAGGGTGGGGTTTTCACGGAGGGGAAAAATAAAAAATTGGGAATTATTTTCTCACCAGAGACTATAACTTGGGGGGGGGGGGGTGGGAGGCCAAAAATTCCAACTTTGAAAAATAAGGGCCACCCTAGTCTAGAATGCCGGAAAATAGACTGAGAATAGACTGTGAAAATTGGAAATTGGTCAATACTGAGTCGAAAATTGGGAAAACTTTTTACTAACTGCAAATCGACGCGACGTCAAATCGGTGGTCAACTGCACTGAAAAAAATGAATTTTTAAAAACCGTAATGATTCTGGGTAAAACACAGTAAAATTAGGATACGTCGCCAATTTTAGAATCATTCCGGTGAAAAATAGAAGAGATTCAATTGAACTCCGTAATCATTCTGGAATAGAACTGAATCTTTTCTGTTTTTCACCGGAATGATTCTAAAACTGGCGACGTATCCTGATTTTACTTTGTTTTACCCAGAATCATTACGGTTTTTGAAAATCCATTGTTTTCAGTGTGGTTTATCGGGTTATTACATGGTGAATTTCAAATTTTTCCTAAATTTATTTTCTTTAAGAAATTGTTCAAAAAAAATTTTTCTCTTACTATTCGGGTACATTATGAAAAGTTCGGATTGAAAAATTCTGAATTTTTCAATTATTCCCATTTTTGGGAAAAATTTAATTTTGCTATACCTATACTTTATTACGTACCTAATAAATGTGAATTTCAAATTTTCTCAAAATTCAACTTCTTTGAAAAAATTGCTCAAAATTTTTTTTCTCATCATTCGGGCCCCTAAATTTTAAATTTTATTTTCATTTTTGAGAAAAATTCAATAGAAGTTTTACGACCAATCCAGTTTCAATACTTCGAACAGACGAAAAAGAACATAAGATGGGGAAATTCTCCTAAAAATGACAACAATGAACAAATCCCCCCTTGTATAATTTTCCAGCTCGGAAAAAGTGCACACGGGAACCCTGTTCCTTCGAAGGGTTTAAACTCCAGTCACGATAATAATTGAAAAAATCATCGCCACATATGCGAACGCCCGCAAGAAACAATGTTACTGTACGCTCGTACACTCTTTTACTGTACATACGAAATCGTCGATAATTCGATTTAGTATTTTAATACACGAAATGAAAATTCACGTTCGCATTTACGTACGTACGGCACGTACGTACGTAGCTATCGCACAAGACGACGACGAACGTCGTACATGGAAAAACACGCCTAAGGTCCAATAAGGGAACTGGCTTTAACCCAATTTCCCACGCGTTTCGTAGGGGGTGGTCTGGTGGCGACACGCGACACCTTTGTTCGGCTACCGCGAATAGTCGCGTGTTGAACACGTGGGAAAGAAGGGGAACGTCGCGTCCCATCGGAGTGATCTTTTGTCAAAGTCGACCTTATCGAACGATTCGATTCGAACGCGCGGATAATCCTTCGAATCTGCAGCCACAGAAATGATGAAATTCGACGTTCGACGTCTCAGACTCCGAGTCTCTGAGTATGGTTTCCTCAGAAATTTTCAGAATGAGCGAAACTCGTATTATCAACTTTTGATACAATCGATTTGTTTAATCAACTCCTCTGTAGTTATGTTTGAATGGAATCATCGAAGCGGAAACGCGATTTATATAAAAAAAAGAACGATTTTACCCACTACCCTTGGACCAGCTTAATGGTAAAGCAACAAGCAAACAAATTTACACATTACTCGGGCGATTTTTAAGTGGTTTTGGCAATTACTAAAAACGTGACTGATTCTGACAAAGAAATAATAAATGTTTGCTTTCGCGTTATTTTTATTCGAACGATTTGGTAAACAAGGAAATATAATATAATTTGATAGATATAAAAAAGAAAGCAAGAGGAAAAACCTCATCCATTTACATATCGTATAACCTAACCTAACACCATGCTCGATAATCTATTTCGTATATATACACGAAATGTTAATTAAATTAATCCCCTATATCTTTCGCTTTTAAACCATAAAATGCTTTGGGAATTGGAATTGGTAAATCGCTAAATCTCCATTAATTTCGTTTCATCATTACCCTTAAAAATCGAACGATTTTGTTAATTAAAAACGTTCCGTGCTTTTTACCATTTCCAAGTGGAGCTGGCGTCTTGCAGGCGAACATATCAATTCGCATTTTTACACGCCATTTATTCGCATTCGAAGTTCGATTATTTGCTTTTTGACCGGTAACCAATTTTACGGGTATCGAGAGATCGACTCGTTCGTTGCGGGATGGATTTTGAATGCCATGAATTCGCAGTTAACGGTCTTTCAAATGAAATTGCCTAAAAAGAGGAAATTTTCAACTTTGGTGGCTATTTCAATTTCTTGAGAGAATTAATGCAACACTGGAAGGGGTCATTTTTCCCTATTTTTGTCATTATATTGTCAATTTTTGGCTCTTATGGTTTTATCATTAAAATTTTTGTTCGAAAAAAAGGGGGGGGGGGAAATGCAGAAAAATTACAAAAATTATTTTAGTCAAATTTTTTTTTTAAATTGAGAATTTCTCAAAAAAATATTTTTTTTTTTTTTTTTTTTGGGTGGGGGGGTGAAAAAATCATTACTTTGCCTTTATAAAAAAAAATGAAAAAAAAATGGAAAACAATTCCAAGGAAAATATAGGTAATTATGTTTTGGAAAAAAAAATCTTAAAAAATTGTTACTTTGCTTATTGAAAAAAAAAATGAAAAAAAAAGGATTTCTTTAAAAAATAGATAAAAATGAAAGATTTTATGAGTAGATACAAAAAATTGGTAAAAATTATAGTTTTAGATAAAAACTGTAGAAATTTTTTTAGTCGAAAAATACTCTGAAGAAATACCAATTTAATTGTTTAAAAAATTAATAAATTTTAAAATAAAAAAATTCTCAGCAACTAATTCTTTATAAAATTTTCGAAGAATAAAATTATCTAAAAAAATTACTAAATAAATTTTTTTGAAAAAAAAAATGATCATACAAACTTTTGTTTTTCAAATTCGTTTAGGAGAAAAAAAGTTGATAAAAAAATTCCTAAGGAATTTCTTTGAATAATATGTAGTTAAAAATGAAATATTTTATGAGTAGATAAAATTTACAAAAAGGTAAAAATTGTGTCAAAGAATGACATTAGAGAGGAAAAAAACTTTCTCAGAAAAAGTTCTACTAGAAAAAAAATTATAAATAATGTTTTTTTTTCTACAAATGTCCTTCAAAAAAATCTTCTAAGTAGAAAAAATTTTATTGTAGAAATTTTTTTTGTCGAAATTCGAGAAATATTTTTTGGAAAAATTTCTAAATCAGTATGTTAGAGGTACGTTTATGTTTTGAAAGAAATCTCTCTATAAAAAAATTTCACATTGTTTAAAAAGTGAAAAAAAAGGAAAAAAATAAGTAGGTAAGTAAAAAAAAATTGAATTTTCAAGATTTGAATAAAAATCTCGACTTCGAAATATTGATAAATTTTTCGATTTCGGTTAATCGATTATTTATTTGATCGAATTTACAATTTTGAATTAATTTTCAAGAATGAAAATTTAAACTTGAAAATTGATACGTTTATTTTCAATTTTTAAGGAAGGATACATCTTTTTTATAAATACATTGATCAAATTTTCGATTTCGATTAAGTAATCGATTATTGTTCGATCAAATTTTCAATTTGACAAATTAAATTTTCAATTTTGAGAATGAATCGATCATCAAATTTTTTAATTCGATTAATCGATTGTTTGCTCAATCAAATTTTCCATTTTTGTGAATTATAAAAAAAAAGAAATAGGTAGGAAAATTATTTTCATTTGTTTCGCTCTCAATTTTTTTCCAAATTTCCACGTTTCAGATTCAGTTTATTTTTTATTTATTTTTTTGTTTCATTCTTTCCTAATTCAAATCCGAATAAAAAAATCATTTTGCTTTAATTTCTAGTCACTTTGGTATAATTTTTTTCATTTGTAAATTTTTACAGTTGTACATTTAGGTATTTTTTTTCAGTTTTTTATTTTCTTAGTTTTTATACACTTTTTACCAAAATTCAATTTTTTCCTTATGATTATTTTTCCTCCGATTCCCAGGAATTTTGAATTTTTTTCTTCTCGTCTTGCAGTTTTTAATTTTTTTTTTGATTCACTTCCTTTTTGATTTTTAATTTTTTTCAGATCTTGATTCGTGTAATAGGTATTTGAACAATTTTTTTTTTAATTTTTAGATTTTTCTTATTATTTTCTTTTCAAATTTTTTATCAATTTTGGTGTATTTTTTCAAAATGTTTCAATTTCATTTAGGTACATCAGTTCTTATTTATTCTTGACTCAAATTCGAATTCATCTTTTTCTTTATTTTATTTTTGAAACTTTCCACAACTTTAATCATTTTTTTTTTTTTTTTGGAATTCTAAATTTGATTCAATTTTTTCATTTTTCATTCTTTCTTAATTCAAATGCAATTTTTTCCTGGTTATTTCTTCGGCAGTCATTTTTGGTGTATTTTTTTCAATGTTCAAATTTTTTGGTACATATTCTATATTTTTTTCAATTTTCTAGTTGGTTTGAGTTCAATAATTTTTTCCTCATGTAATTTTTCTATCTTTGTCTATTTATTAATTTTTTTTTTGTTATTTTGAATTCGTTCATTATTTATTTGATGTATTTTTTTCAATTATCAATTTTTTCATCTTCAAATTTTTTCAAATTTTTATCTTTTAGTAAAATTTTTTTCAACTTTTTTTTTCAGTTTTAAATTTTCCTTATTTTTTATTTTTTCAACTTTTTACCTAGTAAGTCATTTTGAATTCGATTTACCCAATTCATTCATTTTTCACTTTTTATTATTTTAGAAAATTTTGGTCATTTTTGGTGTGTCTACTTAAGTGTTTTTTTTTAGTTGTGGATTTTTTTATTCTTAAATGTTTTCTTCAATTTTTTAAATCCGTGTAAAATGTCAGAATTTCAAATCGAGCTCAGGATGATGAAGTGAAAAGGAGTTTGTTTTGCCAAATCATGTCACAATAAGTTCGAATTTAATGTCGATAGTATTGATTGAGAATCGTCGCAAAGAATTTCAATCAAGATTTTTGAAAATTTTCAAAGGCCAAGTTGACTTTGATAGACCATTAATAATTTCGAGATTAAATTCATCGTTATCTTACGAACTCCCACGAACCATTCACCTTTGCTCGACACTAAATTTACTCGTCATTCTAGAAACTTTAAGTATATCCTCAAAGACATACTATTTCCCTCTTCTTTTGTCACCGAGAGTTTTCCAAATCAATGATGTTTGACATAGCCGGCGAACTAGGTGTAGCGATCGTGCTTTCGCTACACATGACAGAGTTTACAGCAACACATACAGTAACTCAGGTTGCTGCAAATTTTCAATTTTTTCAAAATTTATTCCGCGTGTAGTTGAATTCAGAAAACGCAAATTTTTTCATTCAAAACCCTAATTTTTGAAAAATTTTCGCCCTCGCTGCGTTCGGGCAACATATTGTTTTCTGTATTACCTATTTTTAGTAGGGATAGCGAAGCTGATAATTTTCAGTCGTTTTAATAGAAAAAAATCAATATCTATTCTCACATATTTTAGATTTTTTTAAAAAAATTGGGCTTATTTTAGATTTAAAAAAAAATATTTCCCCATATTTTAGATTTTTTTAAAAAAAATTTCTACATATTTTAGGTTTTAAAAACGTTGTTATACTTACTAGGGTGGAGCGAAAATCAAAAATTTTTGATTTTAAAAATTTAATACCGTGGAAAAGTTGCGTTTTGGGGAGACATGAAAAACAAAAAAAAAAAATATTTTCAAATCGAATAATATCTTCCGATCGCGCAAGAGCCCTCAAAGTTTTGAAAATTTGCAAAAAATCAAAATTTGAAAAAAATTCCAAATTGTTACATAATGGGTTTTATGCCTTTGGTTGGCAAGTATTATCATCGTTATTAATATTTTTTGAAAAAAAATCCAGAATTCATCAGATCATCGCATTTATGAGACATTTAAAAAATGTCATATTTTACGGTTTTTTTTTTAAATTGAAAAAAATAGATAAAAAATAGAGAATTTTTTTTTTGTAATTATAAATGTGTTCAACATACACAGTTTTGCCCAAAAAGACACTTTACAGCGATGTTTCATCTTTTTCGTACCTGTGAGGATTTTTCAAAAACTACGAAAAATTGAAAAAAATGAGGAAAATGATGGTTCCTGAAAATGAAGGGAAAGATGGAAAATCGTCGTAAATTGTTTTTTTGGGCGAAACTGTGTATGTTAAACCCATTTTAATTACAATTTTTTTTTTATTTTAATCTATTTTTTTCAATTTTTAAAAAAAACCGTAAAATATGACATTTTTTTAATGTCTTATAAATGCGATGATCTGATGAATTCTGAATTTTTTTCAAAAAATATTAATAACGATGATAATACTTGCCAACCAAAGGCATATATAAACCCCATTCTGTAACATTATGGAATTTTTTTCAAATTTTGATTTTTTGCAAATTTTCAAAAATTTGAGGACTCTTGCGCTATCGGAAGATATTATTCGATTTGAAAATATTATTTTTTGTTTTTCATGTCTCTCCAAGACGCAACTTTTCCGCGGTATTAAATTTTGAAAATAGAAAATTTTTGATTTTCGCTCCACCCTAATACCTACCTATTTCTCAATTTTTTTTTTTTTTTCTTTTTTTTTTTTTTTTTTTTTGGTACTCCGAACAAGAAAAAACCCAAAATGATTGCTTAATTCTGTACAGTAAAGCGCCGAAGGGTTTTTACTTTAGCTGAATTTTCAACACTTGTAGGTTCATAAACTATAAAAATCTCGAAATCAAAAAAATGGACTTCCATCTTTGGCGCTTTAGTGTACAGAATTAAGCTTTGTTGATTTTTTTTCAAAATAAAGGTGCACTTTTTCTTCGCATTTTTACCCCCCCCCCCTTCCGTTAGCATTGATCCCCTCCAAATATATTCAGCTACAGCAACACATGTGAAAAATTCAGTTCGCCGGCACTGATGTTTGATGTATAAGGAATGAACGTTTCGGCGAAATGATGGCGTTCGTATATAGGGTATCTACTTTAAAAGCAACAAAGTTGGAATAGAAAAGCACTCGACAGGTAGATTTTTCCTTCTTCGTTCATAAAATAATCAAGCACCTTTTGAAAAAAAACTGCTCTGAGAGAGAAAGACAGGCCCAAAAGTCGAAACAAAGCGACCATATTAGAAACACGCGGATATATTTAGGTCATTAATTTGGAGTCCTTTGTAAGAATGGTGAATTTTCAAAATACGTCAACCAGCAGAACGACCTTATACTCGTATAAAAGCGTCTGCTGCAAAAATGAAAAAAATGAAGAAAAAAAAACCACACACCTTAAGATGAAATAAACTATAGAAAGAAGTACCCGCCGTGTACAAAAGTACCATAACATTAAAAAAGATTACTTACATAAAAAATCGACGAGGCAAAAAAAAAACTATATAAACGAAAGCTCTTTGCAAACGTTGAATGAGCGACGTTTCGCGAAATAATGAGAGCTTTTACGGTGCCGCATATCGAGAAGATGGAAAACTGTGGATTACAAAATATCAACTGTCGTTTTACTCGTAGTTTAATACAAATCTGAAATCTTTTTCGATTTGCGCTTCGATGAGTAATTAATGGCGAATGCCACAGAGAAAGTGGAGAAAAACTTGTACTTTTTTGCAGATTAATATTGCTGCTTTTTCTCACTGTTTTTTGAGGGGGGTGGGGGTGGGGGGCGGCATGAAAAAAATGTTGTTGAATGCATAGCGTTGACAATCGGAAGTTTCTAAGACCTATGAATGACACCATTTTGATTTTTCATCTATATGCAGTTTAGAAGAAAAATTGAAAACTAAATTCATCTTGCTTTTTTTTACAAAAAAAAAATATTAATTTTTGATTTTTGAAAAATAAAATGCACGGAGTTTTCAAAAAAAGAGAATTATTTTCATTTTGCATTTTGATGGTGTCATTTTGCAGAAAATATTGATAGATTTTTTGGAAAATTAAAAATTTCAAATGTCAAAGTTGAAGAAAAACACGATTTTTTCTTAATGTCCCGTTTCCAGGGAACCTGTGCAATCCACATGATTTTTCTGAGAATATTTTTTATTCGGTAGAGTCTGGTCTGTAGTCCGACGAGAGGGTTTTGCAAAATTTCAATTTGCTGACGATTTCTTTCGAGTTGACTGGAATACTACGATGAAAATTATGAGAAAGTTTGATAAAATCGAAAGGAAAGTAGGAATTTTCCAAAATCCTCTGGTCAGACTGACCAGACGACTCTACCGAATGAAAAACATTCTTAGAAAAATCTTGTGGGTTACATAGTTTCTTTGGAAACTGGGCATTAAGCAAAAATCGTGTTTTTCTTCAAATTTTGACACTTGAAATTTTTCATTTTCCAAAAAATCTATCAAATATTTTCTGCAAAATGACACCGCATGAAAATTTTAAATGAAAATAATTTTCTTTTTTGAAAACTCATGCATTTTATTTTTCAAAAATTAAAAATTATTTTTTTTTGTAAAAAAAAGCAAGATGAATATTTAGTTTTTAATTTTTTTTCTTCAAAACTGCATGGATGAAAAATCAAATTGACGTCATACGTAGGTCTTACAAGGGAACCTCGCCAACTCGTCACATCCGATTGAGCTGAAATTTGGCTCACTGAAAGAGCATGCCACCCAGACCTCACAACCTAATTTTTAGCTGCCGAAGTTGATTTTTCGATTTTTGGCGAATTTTTGAAAATGGCTAGAACCGCCTCCAAAAAATCATTTTTTGAAAAAAAAATTGTAAATTTCAAGATAAAATACTGAAAATCGGTTTGTACACTAGAGTTGACCTCCCGAGTCGATTGGCACCATTTTCAAAGCGATCTGGAGCCTCCAGAAAAAGTTGAATTTTCTCCAGCGCACTGGAATCTCTCCAGACGGCGCTGTAATCAACTTCGGCAGCTGAAAATTTAATCCTAGCCTTAGTATAATGCCATCTATCGATTAACGTAGTTGAATCCAAAATCCGGGGTGACGAGTTCGCACGTGTTTTTTCTTGACAACTTGAAAATTTTGCATTTTTTAAAAATTTCCAAAAAATCAATTTCTCCAGAATATCATCCGAGACTTCGTCTACCCCCTAAAGTCGACCCCTCGAGTCGATTTGCACCATTTTCTAAGCGATATGGAGCCTCCAGAACATGTTGACTTTTGCTATCCGGAAAGATTCCAGTGTGCTGGAGAAAAGTCAACTTTTTCTTGAGGCTCCAGATCGCTTCGAAAATGGTGCCAATCGACTCGGTAGGTCGACTTTAGTGTACAAATCAATTTTCAGGATTCTATCTTCAAATTTACAATTTTTTTTTTCAAAAAATGATTTTTTGGAGGCGGTTTTAGCCATTTTTAAAAATTCGCCAAAAATCGAAAAATCAACTTCGGCAGCTAAAAATTTGGTTGTGACGTCTGGGTGGCATGCTCTTTCAGTGAGCCAAATTTCAGCTCAATCGGATGTGACAAGTTGGCAAGGTTCCCTTGTTAGAAAATCTTGTGGGTTGCATAGTTTCTCTGGAAACGGGGCATTAAGCAAAAATCGTGTTTTTCTTCAATTTTGACACTTGAAATTTTTTATTTTCCAAAAAGTCTATCAATATTTTCTGTAAAGTGACATCGTCAAAATGCAAAATGAAAATAATTTTCTTTTTTTGAAAACTCTATGCATTTTATTTTTTTAAAATCAAATTTTTTTTTTTTTTTCTAAAAAAAAGCAAGATGAATTTAGTTTTCAATTTTTCTTTAAAAAATGCATCCCGCCCCCCCCCCCCCCACTTGAGTAATTATGATAGCTGCTTTATAGTTTATACGACCCACGTATTGTCTGTGAAAGATAAAAATAATGCTGAAAATTTGCAAACTTTATTTCCCTAGAGAACCTCGCGCCGTCTAGATTACCTCCCCCATAAGCTACCCCATTCACTAGACCATAACCTTTCGGTGTTGTACACTTGTAATTCATTTAGTGGCGATAATTCGCAGTAGCACACGCTGCTTCCTGCATCACACCGAATCGAACGAGTCTGGATTCTCCATTTGATATTTTCCTACACGAAACAGACCTCCAGCTCATTGGTTCGATGGGTATAAATTGGGCGGAGATTTATCGCGTGCTAGATTACCATCAAAGTTATCACCAACTTGCGTTCAACTTGTTCAATATTGTGTACTTGTGTTCGTCTCGGTTTCGAAATTCGAATACATTTCAACGTGCTTTCCTCCGTTCCGTTCATTTACCAGCGTCGTTTAATTACCTAAATTTTCGCACTAACCTGTTCTGTTTGAAGTTGTAGTAAAGTTTAACAAGGTAAGTTAACCATCTATTAATCTATACCCACGTTTTAGTTAGTTGTACAAACTATACAAAGTACCTACTCGTACATATCGCTTTTAGTTTCGCCGGGTGATTGATGAATGAAATTTACCCGAAAGAAATCATTTTCGAGTTTTTTCCCTCAGCAAACACTTCGCTAAGTGAT
Source organism: Balanococcus diminutus (assembly GCA_959613365.1). Lineage (NCBI taxonomy): Eukaryota > Metazoa > Arthropoda > Insecta > Hemiptera > Pseudococcidae > Balanococcus > Balanococcus diminutus. Next base: position 51,304,592 of record OY390718.1, read on the forward strand.
TCCTGGTTCGTGTATCGTGTTTGCCTAATTTAAAAACCTACTAACTTTTCGAGGGGTGTTTTGCGCCAGGAATTAAGCCACGTTGTCTAATTAAACACCTGTACCTGTGTTAATGGAAAATTTGCACGAGTCGGCGCCCTTTTATATGGGCAGTTAATTCGTCGTAACTGTTGCAAAAGTGGTTTCGACGGTGCTTCGCTCTAATTGAACAAACCGTGTATTTAAGTTGCTTTCTTTCATTCATTCGATACCTATACAAACCAACCTTTGAAGTGAAATCCTTGATAAAAGTGCTTTCATCGAGAGGAAAAAAATAACAAGAATAGGTAGAGAATTCCACGATAAACATTTTTGGCAGTAATGAGGCCTCTTTTTATTCATTTTTTTGAGCTATAAAAGAGCCAAAGGCGTTTTATATAATTTTTTCTAAATCATTATTTTGTGGTTTTACTTACGTAAAGTGGAGGAAATGACGAAAAAAACGCTGACAGAGGACGAGCTTTGTGTAAAAGGATCTCGGTTTTTTCTCTCAGGGGGAGGAAGTGTGAGGGGTACGTAGATATATTTGGTTAATGCGAAAAAAGTGAACAGAAATTAGAGTGTCTGAATACTTAGTGTAGTGCAATATTTTGATAATACGAGTTGAAGAAAAAGTTGTCGATTTTGTAAATTTGAAACATCAATCGAAAGATTTATAATTATAAATAAAAAAAATTGAAAAAATATTTTAAAAACAAAAATTTCATAGATTTATAAAATTTGAAAAAAAATTAATAAAGTAATAAATAATAATCGATTGATTTATATCGAGACATTCATCAGTATAATAGATAATACTTGAAATATAAATTTTAATCGATTATTGTAATTAATTGAGAATAAAAAGATTTACCTAATTTAAATTTTTTTTTTTTTTTTTTACAAAATTGAAATCATTGATTAAATGAGTACAATCGATTTATCAAAATCGAAAAATCTATCGATAATAAAATGAAAAAATTTCGATCTATTTTTTTAAAAATTGAAAATTCGATCAAGAAAAAAATCGATAAATTGAAATAGAAATTTTTATCGATTTTTTAAATTTTTTTTTTTTTTTTTTTTTTTTTTTTAAGCTCAGTTTCAAGGAGCAAAATCTCCGAATATATAATCATCATAGCTTAATTTAGAAAACACATTGATGCCGACGGCTTCTACAATGTGTTTATATAATTTAGAGGTCGAAAAAGACATTTTTAAGAACCTAAGATTTTAAATCATACGCCAAAAGTTTTTTTTTTTTTTTTTCAAATATATACAGAAAGATGCCGTCGTTTTGCCAAAATTAACCAAAATCATTTAATATCCAGAAGGAATTAGAATAAACCAAAGTGGAAATTAATGGAAACATTTTTATACTTACATGATAATTATAATATGTACAATGACGACATAAGTGAGATAAACTCAACGCGGGTATAGAATGCTAATCGGGTAAAAGTCTGAGTATTTGTGAAAATATGATGTCAGTATTACTTACTATGGAAAACCATATCGTGTGTATTGCCTCTCCATCATTTCCCTCGATAAACTAAGGAAATACTTACTGTAGTAGGTTTCAGGATTATTAAAATCTATTGTGTCTTTATATTTATTACGTAGATCATAATTATATGGACAATCAAATAAAAGATGAGTGGATGTTTCTAATTGCTGTTCATTAAATAATACGGTACATCTACACAGTGGTGATGATGCTTTTTGAAGTTTGGAAAATCTGAGAAGTAAATTAATTTTTTATAAAATTAATCGATTGATTCAAATCGAAAAATTGATCGATTTATTGAAATCGAAATTTTTATCGATTCTTGAAAATTAAAAACAATCGATTAATATTCAGAATTGAAATTTTTAAAATTTATGACAATTTAGAAAGGTCCAGCAAACAATTTATTAATTGAAATCGACAAATTTCGAAATTTTCTCGAAACAGAGCTTGCATCAAAAATCATAAAAAAACCTCGAGACTTTTTTTTTCAAACAAAAAAGTTATAATTTGTAAAAATTGAAAATTCGATCAAATTATTAATCGAAATCAAAAAAATTATTGAACTGAAATCGAAATTTTTATCGATTCTTGAAAGAATTGAAAACAATCGATTTCATTTTCAAATTCTATTTTTTCTATTCATTGAAAATTCGATCAAGCAAAAATATGATTGATTAATCGAAATCGAAAATTCATGTTTTGAAATTGAAATTTTTATCGATTTATGAAAGTTGAAAAATAATCGATTTATATTCTCAACATTGAAAATTAAAATTGAAAATTCGATTTAAAAAATCCAATAATCAAAATCGAAATTTTATTTTCGTTACTTGAAAATAGAAAATGATCGAATTTTTTCACGACTGAAAATTTTATTCAAGTAAATTTGAAAATAATCGATTCATTTTTTTTTTTTTGAAAATTTTAAAAATTTGGAAAATTTTTTTTAACAATTATTCGAAATTGAAAAATTCATCGATGTTGTAAAAATAGCGATTCTGGAAAATCCAAAATGATGGAATTTTTTCCATTTTTCTAGATAAAAAAAGATTGAAAATTTTAAAATCTAAAATTCGACCAAGTAAATAATCGATTAATCGAAATCGAATTCTATCGATTCTTGAAAATTTAAAAAATCGATAAAACAATTTTTATTGATTACTTATTCGAAATTAAAAAATTCATCGATGTTCTTTTTTTTGATTTTTTTTTTTTTTTTTGATTTTTCTTGATTTTTGATGTAAGCTCAGTTTCGAGGAGCAAAATCTCCGAATATGATCATCATAGCTTAATTTAGAAAACAAAATAGATTTTTTTTCGATTTTGGAAAATCGAAAATGTTGGAATTTTTTCCAGGTACAATTTAATAAATAATTTTATTTTTTTAATTTTTTAATTTTTCTAATTTGGATTTTTGATGTAAGCTCAGCAAGCAAATAATTGATTAATCGTAATCAAAATTTTTATTCATTCATAAAAATTGAAATTCAATGGATTTAAAAAATTTAAAAATTAAATGACTCTTTAAAATTGAAAAATCGATTAATTAATCATAATTGAAAATTTGAGATTTATTTTCAAAATCAAAAAAATGTTGTTGATTTTATGAAAATTGAAAAATTGATTAATCGATTAGTTACCTTAATCGAAATCGAATAATTCATCAACGATTGCAGTTCAAGAATTTATTTAATCGATAACTTCGAATAATTTCAATTCTCGAGCATTGACACTTTGTATGCTTACAAAATACGTACAACTCAATGATTTATTACAAGTTTAAAATTTACCAAAAATAGTCGTAAAATTCAAATCTTTATCTACTCTCCCTATACCCCCCCCCCCCCCCGACCAATCTCTGGCTCGACTACTGTTACTCCCTGCATTTTATTGCGACCTTCCTTTGGGCTTTCACTCATCCCCTCCGCTAATTCAAACATTCCACACCAAAATTCCAAACATCGAACGTCATATTTGGCCGACGACAATGCAAAATAAATATGTTTTTCCTTCAATAACTGCCGCAAGCAGTCGCGAGCGTCGATCATTCAAAGGGTACCACACACGTAAAATTCATTGACGAAAAACATTTCAAACCGCGCCCACCGTCAACCTCAGCTAATATACGACTACTAAAGCAACAACCGCGATACCGAAAGAATTTCACTTTCACGCTATCGCAACTTTTTTCAAGAAAAGTAGGTATACCTACGAAAGCAGAAAGCTCGATAAACGTAATAAACACGTTAAGAGAATTTTTATCGCCCGAGAGAACCCCTCGAAACATGTATAAAAACGATAGTTGAAAGTCTAGCTTTTCATTTATTATTCGAAAAATTGGCGAAATACACTCGAAAAAGTCACCACGACGGTACGATTACGTCAGCAAATTTTATCACCGCGCTGGCGATCGCTTTACAAACGTAATGCATACCGGGCACTGGCGTCAGTGGCTCTTGATTACCACAACAGGTAAAAAAATATCAAACGTGTAGTTTTTTTCCATGTTGCAGTAGTCGTCGTTTTTTTGGGTTTTTTTGAAAATGAGTCATTGATTTGGATGCAGCCACAGCCGTCTTCGCAGTCGCAGCTCTTCCATTCGATAAATTAGTACGATCAGTTATGGCTAAGAAAATCGAATGGTTTTTTGTGACCATTTTGAATGCCGGCAAAATTATCCTAAAAGTGAGTACAATTATTCGAATAACTTTCTATTATTTTTCAAATAATTTATTTTGTCCCTAACCCAGCCCAGTAAAATTGGACCAAAAATTGCAGTCAATTGCATATTTTGAGCCATTTTTTTGGTGATTTGGAAGTGTTCTTTTCAGTGCCCTGATTAATCATCAAAAAGTCCCCAACCTCACCCCTAATTAGCAAATCTCCAAAAATGAATCCAATGTGACTCTTCGTTGTTTTTCGTTTATAACTCTTGAAATATGTGTTTGAACAAAAAAATGATCTGAACTAAAATTAAAGTACTTAAAATTTGCAACAAGAAAGGTTCTATCAATTTTTTTCGAGAAGTGAACGGGTGGCGCAAAAATAAGCATCAAAATATACAGGGTGAAAAAAAAAGTGAAATTCCACTTCCTATTTCCACGAATGGGGTTCGATGTCATCATTGACTAGATGAAAATGAATGAAGCTGTTTTCTAGTAAATTTTACGTGCTTCAATATTCATTTCAACTTTTTTTTGATTCGGAGTCATGCTGAAGAGTTAGCAATATTTGAGGAGAAGAGGAGAACGAGAGTTCACACTTCACACGCGTTCACGGATGAGACAACTCGCAGAGGTGGTGGGGGGGGGCTTTTTTAGATCTACATTGTATCACAATACGCTTATTAGTGGTATCCCCAAAAATTGTTATCCCTGGAAATAAAAGTTTTTTTTTTTTTTTTTTTTCACCCTGTATAATGTATTATAGGTTTTTTTTCGCCACCCGTTCACTTTTTTGAAAAAATGAATATAACTTTTTTTTGTTGCAAATTTTATGTACTTTAATTTTAGTCATGGCCATTTTTTTGTTTCGACCCATAGTTGAAGAGTTATAAGCATAAAATAACGTGAGGGTCTCGTTGGGTCCACTTTTGGGGGCTTGCCTAAAAGTGAGGTTCGAGAATTTGTTGAATGTTAATCAGAATACCAAAATAGATATTTAAGAATTTTTCTTTAAATCTTCAGTGCCCCAAAATACTATTTCATTTCTTAATTTTTATTGAGTTAACCTGTGTCTCATCTGACGAACTTTCTTTTGCCCACAGAGACTGAAAATAACCAAACTAAAGTGCGTTCCTGATTCATCCTCGAGGACAGATTCCGAATGCACCGAGATCTACTACCCGGAGTACACTGATAAACTACGAGAAGAAAGAATCGCTTCGTTAATAAGTCAATTATCCTTCAGCACGGATACGCTGAGCTCGCTCGGAATCAGATACAGTCTGGATACAATTTACACATTCGTCGACGACCAGAGCTCCGTCCAAGCGACCCTAGATAATTTATACAATGAAAAAATAGAAAACGAAAATTCTCATTATAACGAAAGCATAGTACGAGTAGATACACCTTGTTTAGTCCAAATAGCAGCTCTTTAATCGTGTCGCCATTCGCAGTATAACTTGTCGTCGTTACTTCGTAAAAATGTTGTACAAATATTGACCTTTTTTTCTTCATCGTTGAAAAGGTTCCCAATAAAAATGTTGTGTTTACTCGTCGTACGAGTTTTAGGATCGTATTAATTTTCATATAATACGAAATATACGTCTTCGTCGATTGAGCCACGTACAATGTTACCCAAGGTTGAGATTGGTGGTTCAGGAAGTATTCGAAACTCGAAAGTAAAATATTGAGAAAAATTCTCAAGACAGGATGTTTTTTGTCGAGATCTATTTTATTTTTTGAAAAATTTTCACAAAAAGATAATAATAAATTCAATACATTTGAGAGAAAAAAATAAATTCAGAAAAAGAGCAAATTACAGGTACACGTATAAAAAGCCGTACAAAAAAAACAAATATAAGAGATATTGCTCTTTGAAAATTGGTAGATATAATATGTCTGTAAATATTTAATCATAAACCCGATCGTGGATAGAAAAAATTCACGGGTCTTAAAACAAAATGGAAAAAGAAAAAAACATAGAATAAGTACATGGATAATAATAAACTGAATAGTAATAAAGAAATTACACAGATTAACTGGCAAAGGAAACGGAAAAAAAATTAAGAGTGGTTTTAACTGTAAATATTCTCGAACAAATTTTTTTTATTCGGCGGCCGTAATTTGAGGTTTCATTTGAGAAGCAGCTTGCTTGGCCTGGTGAGCTTGTAATACCGCTACTGCTTCTTCCACCTGGAAATTGAAGAGAAAAATTTACAAATTGGTAGGTGTCGTAAGTATTATCAAAATCGTAAAGAATTGAACTTGCATTTTTTTCAATTTCAAAAAACGTACTTAAAAAATAAAAAAGTTGCTCCGCAACGAAATTCCAAAAAATTGCTTAAATGGAATTTTGAAAAAATTTTATGAAAAATTCATTTCAAGTTTTGTTTTAATAAAATTTGAAAAAATTGTTTTAAAATACGTAATTTGACTTTTGAAAATTCTGTTTGAAATTTAAAAAAATATATCAACATAATTAAGGAACATTCTTCAAAATAGAATTTTAAAAGTGTGGGCTTGATTTTTTAAAAATGTGCTAAAGAAATAGAAGAGTTTTTTTTTTTAATTCCAAAAAAAAATTGATCAAATAAAATTTTTAAATTTTTTCAAGTTCTATTTTAACGAAATTTGAGAAAAATGTACGTAAAATTGATGATTAAAAAAATAATGAAAAGTTGGTCGTCAACAATTCAACATGGGTACTTGAAAAATTTTCCTTGTAGAAATTTCAAAGAAATTGGGGTTGAATTTTTTTTTGAAAAAATTGTTTCTAAATAAAATAAAATATTGTCTGTTGGACCACTTGAAAATTTATCCACAGAAAAATTTAAAAGTTTTCCTTTAACAAAATTCAAAAATAATTTGATTTGAATTTTTTAAGAGATATTTTATAACGAAAATTTTTTTACAAAAATCTTCAACGAAATTAAATAAAATTCTATTAAATGGAATTTAAAAAATTTTTACTCTTTAAAAAAAAATTGTTCTAAAAATTATAGAGCTAATTCTTCAATAAAATTTTTGTAAAGTTTCAATAAAATTTTTGAGTCTTAAGAATTTTTTTAAAAGTGCTTTTCTAACGAAATTTGAAAAAATTGATTGGATTTTTTTTTACAAAAAAATTCTATTTTAATGAAATTTGTTTTAAAAATAAGTGGATAAATAATAAGTTGTTCTTCAAAAAACTTGAAAAATTTTGATTATAGAAATTTCAGAAAAATTGGGTAGGAAATAACTTTTTGAAAACATTATTTTTGAATAAAATAAAAAATTATCTGTTGGAAAAAATCCATATTTTTGTAGAACAAGACAACGACTTTTAAAAAATTGTGCTCAAAAAACTGAAGAGTTGTTCTTCAAGAAGATTAGAAGATTAAAAAAGAATTTGGTCCTGAATTTTTTAAAAGCTAAGACATCTGTTATAAAAAAAATTGAAACCAAAAAGTTTAAAAAAATAAAATTCAAAACCATGTTTGAGAAAATTAAAAAAAAAAAATTATTTTAAACAAAATTTAAGAAAACTCGTTTAAATACCACTTTGAAAATTTGGGCTTGATTTAAGAAAAAATTCTTCAACAAAATTCAAAAAAATCTGTTGGAATGAAATTTTGAAAAAACTGATTCTTAGTGTAAGAATTTTGTTTATAGAAATTTTGAAAAATTAAAAAAATTGTTTTCAAAAGAAATCAAAAGGTCATTTGTTGAACCACTAATTTTAAAAATTTGTACTCGAAAAAATTGAAACGTTGATCTTCAATAAAACTCATAAAAGATTTAGTCCTGAGTTCCGTTCTAAAAAAATAAATTGAAAAACGTGTTTTTAAAAATAAAATTCAAACGATGTGTTAGGACTTGTTTAAAAAAAAATCTTTATTCGAGAACAGTTGAAAAAAAAGAATTCAACAAAATTGAAGAAAACTCGTTCAAATGGAATTTAAAATTGGTGCTAAAAAAATACTAAAGATCGAGGTCTTCGATAAAAATCATAAAAAATTTTGAATAAAATTTTCAAAAAATTCAGGATTTTAATTTTTTTACGAAATTCTGTTTTAAGAAATCAATGCTAAAGAAAAAAATAAAAAGTTGTTCTTCAATAAACATGAAAAATTTTATTTATAGAAATTGAAAAAAAAAAGAGTTTGAAATGTAAAAAAAATCCTGCTGTACTTCAATTCGAGGAAAATTGTTTTAAAAAAATCAAAATCCAGTTAGAACACCATAAATAATTTGGTTCTGAATTTTTTCGAAATAAAAAATTGTTTGAATCAATTTTTAAAAATTTGCTTAAGTACTCGTAATTTTTCAACTTAAGTCCTATTTTTATGAAATTAGTGCTAAAAAAATTTAAAAACGTTCTTCAACAAATTCAAAAAATTTTCATCATAAAAATTTCAAAAAATTTAGATCTTTAAATTATTTTAGAAGAGAGATTCTGCTTCAATTGAATGTGAGAAAAATTGTTTTCAAATAAAATTCGAGACCATCGATTAGAACATGACTTTGAAGAATTAGTGATAAAAAAAAAATTAAAAAGTTGCCCCACAACAGAACACAAAAAAAATTGTTCATACAAAATTTCAGGTCTGATTTTTTTTTCAATGTTCTGTTCAGTTAAGATTTGATTTTTTTTTGTCAATACCTAAAAAATTCAAAATAATGTTTTTTTTTTTTTTAAATTGTACCAGCAATAGAATTTTAAAAGTTTATAGTCGAGAAAAATGAAAATGAAAAAAAAGAAAGTTCTCAACGAGATTCAAGGGGGGGGGGGCTATACATTTTTTTTTTGTTGAATGCATATCGTTGACAAGCGGAATTTTCTAAGACCTTTGCATGACGTCACTTTAATTTTTCATCTATGAAGTTTTGAAGAAAAATTGGAAACTAATTTCATCTCGCTGTTTATTACAAAAAAAAATTAATTTTTGATTTTTGAAAAATAAAATGCATGGAGTTTTCAAAAAAGAAAAATTATATTCATTTTGCATTTTAATGATGTCATTTTGTAGAAATTATTGATAAATTTTTTGGAAAATCAAAAATTTTAAGCGTCAAAATTGGAGAAAAACACGTATTTTTCTTAATGCCCCGTTTCCAGAAAAACTATGCAACCCACGAGATTTTTCCTTAGAATGTTTTTTATTCAGTACAGTCTGGTCTGTAGTCTGACGAGAGGGTTTTGCGAAATTTTAATTTGCCGAAGACTTCTTTCGAGTTGAATGGAATACTAAGATGAAATTTATGAGAAAGTTAGATAAAATCGGAGGAAAAAATTAGTTTCCAATTTTTCTTCAAAACTTCATAGATGAAAAATCAAAATGACGTCATGCAAAGATCTTAGAAAATTCCGCTTGTCAACGCTATGCATTCAACAACAAAAAAAAATTTATAGCCCCCCCCCCCCCCTCAAAATGTACAAATTTTTAAATCAATGTCATTTTAAAATTTGGTGTTTTAGGAAAAAATGAAAAATACAAAAAATTGTATTTCAAAAATAATTTGAAGAAATTGCCTTCAAACAAAATTTCGTAACTTTTGAGGGGAAAAAATTGTAGGCTAGCTCAAGAAATAAATAATTTGAAAAAATCTACGACTAATTTTACCTTCGCTTTCAAGCTCTCATGATGTTCCAACATGTGCAACAGATCCGAGTTATCGATTTCTAACAACATTCCAGTAATTTTTCCAGCCAAATCGCTGTACATGCTCTGTAGGGAAAAAGAGAAAAAACAATATAGCATTAAAGAGGGCAAATTAATCGGGAAAAAATGTCGTAATAGAAGTTGAACGAACCTGAATAAGCGGGAATAGACGTTCGCCGAGCATTTGTTTCTGTTCGCCGATATCAGCAGACGCCAACATGGTGGCGGTAAGCGGTTCTTGTCCTTGTACGTGGACAGCTGGTTGTTGCACAGCTTGTTGTTGCTGCACAGAAGGTACGGATTGAGGTGGATTACGCACAGACGACGTGTATTTGTAAGGTTGCGGTCTGGTGGTCGCTGCTGCGGTGGTGGCTGTCGCTCCGGGCGCCATGCCTGCCTGCATTGGTGGAATTCGAGATGGAATCGGTTGAGTGTTGAGCGTTCTGGTTGTAACGGCCGTACGTAGAGTTTGCGGTGCGACTGACGTCGGTACTCGGGGTTGCGTTCGATATTGTGCTGGCATGCTGTAATCTAGAAAAATTGGGAGAAAAAGAGAGATTACGAGCATTAATCAAAGTGAATTTTGATCGACGACGAGAGAACTTTCAAATCAACTCACTGGCTGCTTGAGCGTTGGCTCTGACTTGGGGCTGAGCTGGCCATCTAGGTTGCGGTCTAATCTGCGCCATCTGCGTAGGTCCGAAGAATCGTTGCGGCTGAGGTTGCAACGTCGGTAAAAAGTATCCGCTCGCGTTACCAGTTGGGAACATTTGACCCATCTGTTGCATGCGCACGTTCGCTATACGCTGCATGTGCTGCGACGTCAGATGAGCTTTACGATCTTCCTTGCGTTGAGCTAGTGCAACGTATAATGGTTTTATACCGACGATACGACCGTTCATTTCAGTCACTGCTTTGGTCGCTTCTTCCGGCGACGAGAAGCACACGAAACCGAAACCTTTACTGCGGCCGTCTTCTAACATTACCTGCGAACAATTCGAATACAAATTAGCCAGGATGAAATTTCAAATCTCATTTCGAACGGTTTATATTTTTACCTTGGCGCTGGTAATCGCACCGAAGGGCACGAATTCTTTACGAAGACGTTCGTCGTCGATGCTGTCGTCCAAGTTTTTCACGTACAAGTTGACACCTTGGTAACGGTTCAGTCGTTCTATTTTCAATTGCTCGAATTTTCGACGTAGTTCTTGTTGCCTTTCGGCTTTCTTTTGAGCTCGTCCCACGTACAAGGGCTGTCGAGTGATAAATCGGGTCATTAAATTGGCTGTTGTCGAAAATATTTGCCAAATAAATTTAGAAAATGTACCTTTCCGTCGCTGATTTCTTTTTCGTTCAGTTCCTGGACCGCTTTTTCTGCCGCTTCTGGATCTTCAAATGCAACGAAACCGAATCCTTTTGATTTGCCATCGTTTGTGAACATAACCTGTAATACCAGTTGATTAGAAATAAGAACTAAAAGCTCGAATCATTCGTAATTCAAATGGTGAAAATTGTAGGCCTAATGTTAGTATGAAAATAAATTAATTATGGATAATATTTATCCAAACGATGTCAAATTTATCAATATAGTGGTTCGTTATCGTCGTATCTAATCAACTAAGATAATAGGCTGATAAACGGGCGTCAATGAACGATCAGCTATTTTTACGGAAAGCCATTGCTGTTAATTTGCTCACCTTAAATTTTCTATCAAGTCCAGTGCTACATGAATACTTAATATTCAAAATTGGAGGAGAGGGAGGGGTCCGATTGAAATTTTCGTTATAACCAAAATTGTTCCTAGTACTTCAAGCTACAACTTTTGTTTGCAAATTTTTTCAATCGGGCTCCTTACCTCCCCCTGTTTTTAATAATGTAATTGAATAAGTTGGATTATCCAAAATTGGAGGGGAGGGAGGGGTCCAATCGAAATTTTTGTCATAACCAAAAGTATTAGTAGTATTTCAAGCTACAACTTTTGTTTGAAATTTTTTTCAATTGAGCCCCTCCCTCTCCACTGATTTCGCATAACACTTCCAAGATACTAATTAAAAATTGATGGGGGAAGGAGAAAGGGTCCAATTGAAAAAATTTTGCAACAAAGTTGTAGCTTGAAACTTTGGGAATAATTTTGGTCGTGACAAAAATTTCGATCGGACCCCTCCCTCCCCCCAATTTTGGATAATCCAACTTATTCAAAACACAATATTAAAAATAGGGGGGGGGGAGGTAAGGGGGCCCGATTGAAAAAATTTTCGAACAAAAGTTGTAGCTTGAAGTACTAGGAATAATTTTGTTTATAACAAAAATTTCAATCGAACCCCTCCCTCCCACCAATTTTGAGTAATATAACTTATTCATACTTTTTCAAAATACATTATTAAAAACTGTGGGGAGGGAAGGGGTCCAATTGCAAAAATTTTCAAACAAAAAATGTAGCTTGAAGTCTTACAAATACTTTTGGTTATGACAAAATTTTTGATTGGACCCCTCCCTCCCCTCCAATTTTGAATATAAAGTATTTACGTAGCACTGGACTTGGTAAAAAATTCGAGGTGAGCAAATGAACAGCAAGGGCTTTTCGTAAAAAATAGTCTATCGTCACCAAACTACGTCATCGGGTTTACCTGACATCTTGCGATTATTTTTATAAAAATTATTAAAAATTGTTATAACACGATATTGTCATAATATGGCGAAATGTTTAACAATTCGGTGTTGAAGTTTTGTTTAAAAAATGACGTCATTCGAATTACGAAAACAAACTAGGAACACGACGTACTTTGTGACTCGTTATATGTCCATATGGTTCGAATAATTCGTACAGTTTATCTTCGGTAAAGTCTTCTGGGAGGTTTTTAACGTAAACGTTGGTAAATAATTTGGCTTTTTCACCGAGCTCCTTCTCGCGTTCTTTGCGGGATACGAATCTGCCAACGAATACCTAACAAAAATCGGTAACAATAATTAGTATAACGAATTTTTCCCGTTTCGAGACGAACGATTACCAATTTTATACCTTTTTTCCATTCAATAACATGCCATTGACTCGTTCAATAGCCTTGTTAGCGGCTTCTTCGGTTTCAAAGTGGACAAATCCATATCCCTTGGAGGCACCAGTTTCGTCTTGACCAACCTATGTAAAAGAAGAAAGAAAAATTGTTCAAATTTATAACGTTCGTATTAAAATGAACGAATGTGTTGCGATTTCAACGTACTTTACAGCTGAGAATATTGCCAAAAGCTGAAAACGTGTCGTACATGGCCTTATTATCGATACTTTTATCGAGATTTTTAATGAATACATTTCCAACGCCGGATTTTCTCAAAGATGGATCGCGCTGAGACCACATTATTCTAATAGCCTTCGTCTTCAACACGTCGAAATTCATAGTATCCAAAGCTCGTTCAGCTGTAAACAGATTTAGCCTCGATTAATCCAAGGTTAATTACATGTGGCCTACTTTGACGAGGCCTACGATCGAATTTGATTCCGACTTACCATCGGCTGGTTGTTGGAAATTAACGTAAGCGTAACCGAGCGATCGACGTGTAATCATGTCGCGACACACGCGAATGGAAAGTACAGGCCCAGCGGTGGAAAACTTTTCGAATAACATGGACTCGGTGACGTCTGGATGTAAGTCGCCGACGTATAGCGAAGCCATCGGATAATTTGGTCCTCCTGGTCCGGCGTTCATCTTGCTTGCTTCGTATGATTAGCTTAAACGTAGAAGAAGGTATAAAATTAGGCGTATATTACCAGAGAAACGTTGCACGATGGCCGAGCTTCCGAACAAATTTCAACACACAATTCACTAACGTTAACGCACTACTCGTAATTTTTTTTTGTTTTAGGATATAGGTTTTACAATTTTTTTGGTATTTTTAAATTTTTTTTTATATTTTTTTTAATATTTTAAAATAATTATAACATAATTATGCACAGAGCGCAGACGTTGTGCAACCTACAAACAGTTAAAAAATGTGAAACGGAATTCATTACGGAAACATGGTTGGCGAAATAGCGGCGTAAAAATTCTCAAACGAAATGATTTTTACGAAGTAGGTAAACAAATAGGTAAACAATTTTTTTATTTTTTTTTATTTTTATGCAATTTTTTCAAAAATAATAGAAATGGTTGATTTTCAATACGCGATTTCAAAAATTGTTTGTAAAATTCACGGTTTAAATTCACCTAGGAGCAAAATCTATTGGTTTGAAAAAAACTAGACGAAATTCCAAATAAATTCCAATTCCAAACGACTTTTTACGTTTTTACCGCTTGCATCATTGAAAGTGATAGATAAGAAAAATCCAGGGAAAAACAAAATTTTGGCCTCCCTACAAATTTCCACCAAGTTTCCAGGATTTTCCCAGCTTTTCCTCAGTCGGAAAATTCCTTAATCCTTTGTCGCTCCTGTTTCGCTGCGTAGGCTTTGCTGACCAGTTCATCTTCGTTTTGAAGGTAAGAATTTAGATTGTTTTTTCTCGTAAGATGCTTTGAATTCTTTTGATATCAATTAAAATTCTAAATAAGAATTTTCCATAATTGCTTATTTTTTGGAGAAAATTTCCTCTCCTAATAAGTATCTGCGCACTAATTGCTGTTCAACCTTCGCTTGACAAAAATTGGTGGAGTCCATTGTGTTCCGCTTTCAATTACCTTTAATTTTAGTGAACTGTAGGTACATTGAATTTTAATTTTACTCTTTAATTAGACAAATTATTACTTTGTAAAAAAATTTACAATTTACAATTTTTACTGTAGTATTTTAATTTCAATTGTTTGTATTTTTGCAGCTTTTCACAATGAATGTTGAACTGTCTTCGAACGCCTATTTTATTACCGATGCGATGACCATTTCCGAAAAATAATCTACCTAATTAGCAACAAGAATACTCATATTCGAACAATGGACGAGAATCGTCAAACAGAGTTTGTCCTCTATTCTGCTTTAATTTTCATAAGGATCATACTAGCGGTGGCTCCTCAAACTGGATATATCCACCCTGATGAATATTTCCAATCTTTGGAAGTTGTACTGGGTAATTTAGCAGTAATTTTTACCTACTTAAATACTCATTCAGTATTCTCACTCTTTTTACTTTTCAGGAGATGTTTATCAAATAAAGAGATCAAAAATTTGGGAATTTGACGACGAATTTCCAATTAGAAACGCATTCATTCCATATGTACTGTACGGAGTTCCATGTTACATTATGAAGGTGTTTTTACAATTTTTCGAATTGTACGGACCAGTTTCACCCTATTCGTTAGTGATTCCACCGAGAATAGTTATGTGTATTTTGTCATTTTTGGTGGATTTCTCCTTAGTTAGGTAGGTATTTCATTGCGATTTTTACACTTTTTTCACGATGAAAAAAATTATTCCTATTCGCTAATATTTTTAAATTTTTTTTACAGAATTTGTCGATTGTACAAAACTGACGTCAGTGGACGTTTGGTTTTATTGGCATCATCTTGCGTTATGCTTGTTTTCGCTTCGAGAACGTTTTCAAATACAGTTGAAATGATATTGTTCTCGTTACTGTTGTATGTGGTTGCGAAAAATATTATCGCTTCGGAAAAAGTACGTATACAAAGGTGGAAATTCTCCATTAATGTAATTTTTTTTTTAATTAAAAAAAAAATCAATACTCCGTCTGTTTAATTATCTAACCTATCTCTATAGAAAAATAATCGAGTTACTTAACGCCACTTTTGAACTACCTAACGTTAGCTAACGACGATAAATCAATTAACAAACGTTTCGAGTTGAAAACCGATTCCCCAAAGCGAAGAGGTGTCAAACTAATTAAAAACTTCGCTACCCTTATCGATTATTTCCTCTAAGTAACCTTCATTCATTTTACAGGTATATCCGCTCGAAGATAGACTGAAAGCGGCTTTGGAAGATACCACCACCAACCCTCGAAACAGAGTATTAATTTTACGCCAACTCAAACGAATCTCTCATCATAATCGCAGCGGATTTTGGCAGATCAGCGTTTTGACTGTTCTCGGAATATTCAACAGACCTACTTTTGTTCCTTATTCGATCGGCCCGATATTCTTCTGGCTGTATAGAGGAGCTCCTTTGAGGAAAATTTCCTTCTACACTATTCAGCTGCGATTTGCGTGGTTGCTTTCGGTCGGAGTACCTTTGTCGGCAGCTTTAGTGTTGGGAGATACGATTTATTATAAACGAGGTACCTACATTAGCATAGATTTTTGTTCTTTTTCCAAGTTGTATTGTTTTTAAATACTTATTGGAGATTTTTTTTTTATAGAAACATCTTTGGAGATGTTGACTACTTATGGACTGGGAACGTGCTTGAATCGATTCATCGAATGCTTCGAATTCACACCGTTGAATTTTCTCAGATATAATTTATACATCGAAAACTTGGCCGAGCATGGGTTACATCCTAGATACTTGCATCTCATAGTTAACATTCCGTTACTTTATAATGTATTGGGAGTCAGCGTCTTGTACATGATTTTTTCGGTTTTTTTCAGGTACGAGATTAATATTTGAGAGTATATTTTAAATTTGGGTGTTGTTATTTCCACCAGCCTGTGTGAGCAGTTCATTTGAAATGAATCATATTTTGAATCTACCATTTTTTCTGAACTTGGAATATTTCTTTCGAGTTTCAGTTGACGGAGGGGAAGGAAGGGTCCAATTGAAAAAATTTTCAAACAAAAGTTGTAGCTTAAAGTCTTGGGAATAATTTCATTCATTACAAAAATTTCGATTGGACCCCTCCCTCCCCTCTAATTTTGAATTTCGTAGTATAATATTGGGTAATATTCATCAACGATGCACTTCCATGTGATCAAATTCAAAATTGGGGGGAGGGAAGGGGTCCGATTGAAAAAATTTTCAAACAAAAGTTGTAGCTTAAAGTCTTGGGAAAAATTTCATTCATTACAAAAATTTCGATTGGACCCCTCCTTCCCCTCTAATTTTGAATAAAACACATGTTAATTGAAAGAAATATTCCAAGTCCAGAATCAGAACTGATGGAAGTAGGAAAAGTGAGCAATTTTTTCATCTTCACTACACATCCGAGCAGCTACTCAGCCAGGCTGGTGAAAATAACAACACCCATTAAATATTGGTGCAATTTGAGTAAACAATTGATTTGTATTTTGCAGAATATTGAGACGAAGAATTTTCAATTTACCGAAATTTGATTCTATTACCGGATTGATGTTCGGGTCAATTATCATTCCTTTGGCTGTACTTTCGTTGGCACCTCATCAAGAACCAAGGTTTCTCATTCCGCTTACTTTACCAATGATTTTTCTCAAAGGTATGAAGATGAATAATAAAACCGAAGATAAAGAATACTCGTTCAAGAGTTTATTCGGCAGTAAAATTGCCAAAGTGATGTTTTTCGTATGGTAGGTACCTATTTCGATCACCGAACGTAGGTAGTTAGTTCGTAACATTTATTAAATCGAATAATATTTTTTTTAGGTGCTTTTGCAATCTGGTAATTGTACTTTTCTTCGGTTTTATTCACCAATCTGGAGTATTACCTTCGATGAATTACATAACGAATATCAGACAAGAGTTCAAAGATAACACTCGCATTCACGTAGTGCCCAGTTACACTTATACTCTGCCACAAACCCTACTTACGGCTACGATTTACGATGGAAAGACCTGGAGGTATAAATTCGAACGCAATAATCGATTAGGTACTTTTTCGAACTCGTATTATAATAGTTTTACTTTACAGAGCCAGCCAATCGAACGTTATAGTCTATCCAACGACATCTTCTAATTTTGACACATCGATGAAACTCCTCGAAGCTGTGGTTCAATCCGTCGAACGAAACCCACCTCACGACGATCTCGTTTACTTTTTATTTCCAACTTATCTTACTTCGAACTTCACTAGTCATCGTATTCTGAAACGACTGAATGTAACATATATATTGGAATATTATTACTTAGCACATATTTCCACTGAGGCATTGCCTAAGCCTTCTGAGCTCGTGAGCAAAATAGGCTTAAATGTTGTTCTACTTAGATCTGAAAAGTTTATTCATAACGATCAAAAACACCCTTTTTTGGAATATTTCTCGCCTAAAGACAATCCCAGCATTGATAAATTGTTTAGTAATTTCTATAAGTATTAGGCGTTCTCTAGTCATTATCATTATGTGTTTGAAGCTTGGGAAAAGCTAAAAAGATCAAAGATGTAGGGTATTGTTATTTCCAGACTAGCCTGGGTGAGTAGTTGCTCGGATTTGTAGTGAACATAACGAAATTGTTCACACTTCCTACTTCCACCACTTCAGATTCTGAACTTGGAAAATTTCTTTCAATTAACATGTAATTTATTCGAAATTGAAGGGGAGGGATGGCTCCAATCGAAATTTTTGTAATAACTAAAATTATTTCCAACACTTCAAGCTACAAGTTTTGTTTGAAAATGTTTTCAATTGGACCCCTTCCCTCCCTCCAATTTTGAATTTGTTTTCATCGAAGTGGATCGTTGTTGAATTTTATCAAGTATTATACTACGAAACTCAAATTAGAGGGGAGGGAGGGGTCCAATCGAAATTTTTGTAATGAATAAAATTATTCCCAAGACTTTAAGCTACAACTTTTGTTTGCAAATTTTTTCAATTGGACCCCTCCTTCCCCTCCAATTTTGAATAAAATAAATGTCAATCGAAACTTGAATGAAATATTCCTAGTCCAGAGATTCAGTTGATTCATTTCTATAATTTCTATTGAATACTCACCCAAGCTGGTGGAAATAACAACACCATTTTGATGTACGAATCTCTTATTCCCAAAGCTTATCTATGTCATTTTTGTATCTTTTTATTTTATTAATAATTGATGTCGATTTTTGCTTGTTTTAAATGTATCAAACGCAATAAATGTTTCTTATCGTAATAATGAACTTTTTCCAGTTGATTTTCAAGTGCTACCTTTTTCATCGAGTACAAAATGGTAATTTAGTCTCGACTGAAGTGACTCGAACGTACAAAACACCATAATTAGTATGATCGAAGTAAATAAAAAATAAAAATACGGTTCTATAAATAAACGTAATTTTTATTGATCAAAGAAAAGAGAAAATGGTTAAATGACGTAAATAAATTTTCCATTATCATACAACAAAAAAATGTTCGATTGTGAAAATGTACAGGAAATGAATAATAAGTTAGCCACAATCGTAGGTAGTAAATATTTAAATACATCAATAATATGAAACAATTAGAGAGAAAAGTTTTCGGAGCACGTAGCTCAGGCTGCTATAATTTTTAAACCGTTTTGATGGGCAGTCCCTCCAAAGCTACGCCAAATTTAGCTTGATGAACGATGCCTTTGACTTCATGCAAAACCTGCAAAATTCATACGTGATTAAAATCATATCTATCGAACGTATTGAAAGGTAGGTATACTGACGAAACTTACATCGTTTTCGACGTAATCATCACAACTGTAACACCACACAGAAATATCACTGAAACTTAGGGCAATGGGATGGAACGCAGTCTGAGTATGTTCCAACATATGCTGATTTACGTAACGACTACAATAAACCTGAAACGTACAAAGAATACCCGAGTTAGTAAAATACACAAAATACAACGATCGTCTACAACGAATGAACCAAGACGAACCGTATAACAAGTCAGACATATCCAATTCTCTTGCACAGAACCACACTTGGCACAAGGTGCATTAATATTTATTCCAGCAATAGGTACCGGTTGAACGACCGACATATGCGGACAGTCGGGTAAAGGAACAACTGCGTAAGCGTTATCTTCTAGAAAATACTGCAAATTGACAAAACAAACGTACATTAGGAGTCTGTCATGTATCGTGTCTAGTACGTACGTTGATAAGAGTACCGAGTACCTGAATATCCTCGTCGGAGATCAATTGAACTTTTTTCAAATCGCTAAAGGTAACGTTGGGCGTAGATGGACCCGGCTGAGGCGATAATGAAACCGTACTCGTAGCCTCGACTCCTGAACTAGAAACACTGAGTTCGGCTCCGGCTTCGACAGCGTTCGATTGCTCAACAATGACTCGACTTTTGCCCGCTTGGTCGTTGTCTTTCTTCTTCGTATCGCTTTCTTTATCGCTCATGGTGAAAGTTTGGGCAAATTTAGCAAAAATACTATTGAAATATACGCTGAAAGAATCAAATCAACCGTTAATAACATAGACTGAAGGCAGGTTACAGATTGCTAGTAGGGTATGTCCGGTACTCACTCGAATTTGAACCGAAATGCGGCGACTTCAAGTTGAACTTCAAGCTGACTTGACCATTTCACAAATCTGCGAAAAATTAACCCAAGGAAGGAATAAATTTATGGGAAAATTGTCGCGAAACGAGAAATTCGAAATTAATTTTATGGTTGTGAATTTTTTTATCATCATGCCATATCACAAAATCAGTGTGACCAAATTTCAAAGTTCGGAAATTTTTTTCAAGTTCGAAACTTTGGTAGGTAGGTAGGTAAAAAAACTTTACCTACTTATTTATTTCGGATTGTCGTAATTACGCCGTTATTACCGGTAATTTTACCAGAGCTTTCGGTAATTTTGGGTTTTCCTATCTTCTTTTCCTCAAAAATCTGAGAAACACCCTGGAAAAGTCGTGAAAAGTGGACCTTGAATTTTTGAGTGACCTTTTTTTGTGTTTTTCATCGATGAATTCTTCGTTGGGAGCTGGAGAAGGCGTGCTTTTTTTTCGCGCTTTTTCATTTCTTCTTTGTTGAGCTGAAAGTTGGGAATAGGATGGAGGATTCGCGGATTTTATTGCAAAATTATTATTAATTCTCCATTCTTTTTGTGTTAATTTGAAGTTTAAATATTCGCGAATCGTGTTGATATTCATTCGTGTTCAAACGCGACGTTATTTCTGGCGAGTGAAATGAAATATCCGGCGATGATTGTTCACCGAAGTTCCAGCTTCCAGGTAGGAAGATGGATTCGCGGATTATAATCTCGTTTCATTCTTATTATTTCGTAATTCGCGATCAATTCGTATTATTCGTGTACTTGTTAATAATTATAAACCATAAGTATCTAAAGAAGAAGAAAATTCGCCAAATCCGGCGCCGTTCTTTCTGCCGAAGTGGCGAGTCGCCGGTGGAAGAAATTCCGGCGAAGCTACGAGCTAGTTTCCTGAAATCGACGACTGTAAGTCTGGTGAGTGTTTTTATTGTATAATTATGGTGTTTATCTTTCATAACTTGAAAAATAAAGTTCCTACACGTACCGACCGATCGGGGGTCGTCGCTCGACGCTCGACGCTGGTGGAAGTCTTCGTCCAAGTCTAATCGATTCAAAATAATTATGAATACAAAATACATCGTGAAGTACTTCTTTAATTAAATTTTTATTTTTCAAAATACATTCGTTAAATAAAGTATAAATAATTCCGGTTAATTATCCCTTTCGGCTTTTTCCGATTTTTTATCCATGTCCGGCGTTTAACAGCATCACCAATTCGCTGGTGAATTGCTTCGAGTTCGAAATTACGATCGATTTTCCACCAGCCAAAGAGTTCAAACTGAAATCCAAGTAGCTATTGGTACCTTTATTCCAATAGCTACCCCCTTTTACGAAAATCAAAATCAAATCAGGGCCAAATTGGTAACAACTTGGCAGTACGATTTTAAACCATAAAATCGAATTCTGCCAAGTCGTACTGTTATCATTTCCCCCTCCTATAGGATGGGCTATTGTGATGATATTTTTTTGTTCGAAATTGCAATCGTTCTTTTCGGTGAATCTGATGATTAGAGTGTTTTCATTCACTACGTAATTGTGGCCTTCTTCGTAATAACCAAAATCCAATACTAGGATTCGTTGGAAATGATGACTTACAACTTTCAAGCTTGCTGAAAGTTCAATTTGGTCTTGGTTCCTTTCTATAAACACAGATCGAGCCATTTCCCTTCTTAAAAGTTGAACTGCCTGAAAAGAGAAAAAGAAAATGGAAATTACAGTTTGGTTAAAATTTTTAAGCACAGATCGAGCCAGTTCTGCTTTTCTAATTTACATAATCTATTATTATTTATTATGAGTGAAGATTTTCGAAATGTATACTTTTTTAGTTTTTTTTTTCACTTCTCAGTTCTCATACGAACGTACTTACTTGAAAAATTGATCGAAATTCGTAGTTATTTCCTTGATTTTGGTCGCCAATCTCAAGTATTGGTTCTATTATTTCCCAGTCTACTTTTGGATTCTAAAATAGGCAAAAATTATTTTTTTATTTTCTAAACCACCTTAAAGAGTAGAAAATGATATAACAAATTAAACAAAACAAATCAAAATTACTCTAATTTTATTCAGAAACAATTCAACATCCCATTTGCCATTTTTTCGAACTTCTTCAATAATGTAATCGAGCCTTTAATTTAAAAAAAAAAATTAATAATAGGTATCTATAATTTTGAATTAATTTCTAAAACCAAGCTGCTTACCAAATTCCATTTTCTTTTCGGTCAGAAATCAATGCGAAATTGTGTTTTGGTACATTTAAATTGGTACCTACATTACAAATAATATTTATTAATGATCATCTTAAGGTAAATAATTAGATATTTTCTAAGAAACGTTGGTGTAGGCTTACTTTCGATCAAATCGTCGAGCCAATCGTTGTAATACGATTTCATATCATCGAGTACGACCGCGTAGCATTCCCTGGTAGGGAAAATTTCCAAAGGTTCTTCGTCGTACTCAAATTTAATACTCGGTTTGTGACAATTTGAAGGTAATGGAACTACTAATGGAAGTCTTGAAAACGAAACCGTATCGTACAGTTGAAAACATTTCCAGTATGGTCGATGACTGTAGATAACGTTGTGAATTGTTTCGATCAGGCTGTTGAGAAATATGAAATAAATTAGAGATGACGCGAATTCGATACAATGTGAAGTGATATTGAGAAGATTTGTATGAGTTACTTGTCTTCTGGTTTAAGTAAAGGGTCTATTTTTGGGCATGGATCTCCTAAAAGAGCTCGTAGAGTTAGAGCTGCTCCTTCGGATAACGATTTCAAGAAGTAGCCTCCCTGTAAATAACAAATTCTAATTAGTGTTATTGTTCACTCTAGTCTAGTTCGATCGGTTTGATGAATTTGTTTACGTAGGTAAAAATCATGGGTCAAAATACATCGTTGTTAAATTTTAATTAAAATTATTACGTTAAATAAATTTCGTTCGTAAAAAAAAAAAAAAAAAAAAAAAAAAAAGTTCAATACTAAACAGGCATTTGAAAGGGAGGGAGTGGTCCAATCGAATTTTTTGTAATAACCTAAATTATTTCTAAAACGTCAAGCTACAACTTTTGTTTGAAATTTTTTTCGATTGGACCCCTCCCTCCCTCTAATTTTGAAATTCGTAATATAATACTTCGTGAAATTCAACAACGATTCACTTTTCGATGAAAAGTTGAAAACAAATTCAAAATTGGGGGGAAGGAAGTGGTCAAATTGAAAAAAAATTCGAACAAAAGTTGTAGCTTAAAGTCTTGGGAATAATTTTGTTCTTTACTAAAATTTCGATTGGGCCCCTCCCTCCCCTCTAATTTTGAATTTCGTAGTATAATACTTGGTAAAATTCATCATAACGACCCATTTCCAAAGTTCTATGTGATCAAATTCAAAATTGGAGAAGAGGGAAGGGGTCCAATTGAAAAAAATTTCAAACAAAAATTGTAGCTTAAAGCTTTGGGAATAATTTTATTCATTACAAAAATTTCGATTGGACCCCTCCCTCCCCTCTAATTTTGAAATTCGTAATATAATACTTGGTAAAATTCAACAACGATCCACTTTTCGATGAAAAGTTGAAAACAAATTCAAAATTGGGGGGAGGGAAGAGGTCCAATCGAAAAAATTTTCAAACAAATATTATAGCTTGAAGTCTTGGGAATAATTTTATTAATTACAAAATTTTCGATTGCACCCCTCCCTCCCCTCCAATTTCGAATATTATACGGATTCTTACTTCTAAAACAACAGCCACCTTTCCATTAGCTAAGTTCTTCAACAAATTGATCAAATGAGCATAACAAGCCGGCTCCACCTTCATCAAGCCCTGTAACCGGTCCAAAAAAATCCCATTAGCTGGATCGACGACTGATCCCAGATCATTAATCTTGCCTTTATACCTTCTCATCTCCAATGGTCGCATCGTAGCCACCAGATACCAACACAAGGTCCGGTTCGAACTACGAATAAATAAATACTCTATTAATAAATACCTCTGGACATCCGATGGCCGCATCGTATCCGCTAGAGATGATTATTAGATCGGGATCGTACTGTAATTAACTCGAATTAGCTATAAAAAAAAACAATCATCTGATACGAAAGGTAAAATAGAACCTACTTCGATGGCTACTGGTAACAGAAGCTCGTGAAATATGGTCAAGTATTCGGAGTTTCCGAATCCGACTTTGTTCAGAGGTACGTTGAAATTGTATCCGAGGCCGGATCCTTCGCCTACGTGGTCGTAGTCACTTTCTCGTAAATTTGGCCAGAACGTACCGTACTCGTAACGATGTATAGAGAAGTATAATACTCTGGAATGAAGAACGAGTCGAGTTCGAATATTATTTTAGAATCTATTTAACCTTTATTGGATGAGGAATGAGTTGTGTTCGATTACTTTAGAATCGATTTAACGACCGGTTAAGGGTACCTTTTATCGTCGTAGAACATTTGTTGGGTAGCTTGGCCATGATGTACGTCCCAATCGACGATGAGTATTTTAGATACGTTGCAGTTTTTCAGAGCATAATCGGCAGCTAGGGCTACGTTATTGTAGAAACAATACCCACAGTAGGTTGATTTCATAGCGTGATGTCCAGGTGGTCTAAAATTAACGTGGATTAGTTTTCGATTGTTTATAAATTCGTATTCCGTTTCGTGAGATTACCTTACGATGGCCATTCCGTTTCGTACGTTACCATCGCATATTGCTTTGACTAGGTCTATCGTACTTCCTGCTGCCATTTTAGCTAATTTGAACGTTTCCTAATCGTGGAAAAAAATACGAAATTAGAAAAACTATGGCTCGAACCTATTTACTAAAATGAAGAACGATTATTCTAATTTGAACGTTTTTTAATTTAGAAAAAAAAATACAAAACAAAAACAACGCTAGCTCGGTCATATTATTATAAATTGAAGAACAATTATTCGAATTCAAATGTTCTCTAAATTTTGAAAAATAAAAATACATAAATAAATAAGAACAACTTTAGCTCGAACATAATTCAAAAGTGAAGAACGATTATTTTAATTTGAAGGTTTTTTAATTAAGAAAAAAAATATAAAACAAGAACAACATTAACTCTGTCAGATTACTATAAAAGTGAAGAAAAATTATTCAAATTCGAACGTTCTCTAAATTGTGAAAAAAATTAAATAAAAAATAAAAACAACCTTAAGTCGAACGTAGATAGTTAAAATGATGAACATTTTTTTTTTAATTTGAAAGTTTTCTAATTGAGAAAAAAAATTCAAAACAAGAATAACATTAGCTCGAACGTTGTTACTATAAATTGAGCCATCATTTTAAGTCAATTTTTCAAATATTAATTATTTATTTATCTTGAATTGAAACCAAAACAATACCGGACAAATGTAAATCGAATCGTAATGAGAGCTGAGCTCTTCTAGTTCTTCGACGTTCTTATTTTGGCTTTCTTCTAGTAAAGTAATCGTCTCCGGTGAATGTTTAGCTAAAATTTCTTCGTTCGTAGCTTCTCTACAAGGAATTCTCTGACAACGCGAAATTAAACCGAGCTCTTCGCACCTGTAACGAAATTTGTATTTTTAAATTGATACGTAATGAAGCTAGGAAGTTGGTAGGAGTATATTTTACCTTTTAAAAACATGACTGAATCGTTCTGGACATTCTGGATAGTTAGAATCCCATAAGCATCGATGTTTGGTCATTTCTTCGCTGTAAGTTATGCCAGTTTTGCTGGAATACATTTTGTTGTTGTGAGGTTCGAACGAGAAGGCTGAAATAAATGAGGAAATATGAGGTCGAGTACCGATAGTAATACTAGAGCAATGTTTGTGAAAAATTACAGTTCGATTGAGTAATAAAATTTAGAATTTTGTACGAAAATAACCTAAGAACTTGTGAGATGATGCATGAAGATTTTTTGTGTGAATTTCATAGGTGTGTATGTGTAATTTAATAGTAAATAAATGAAAGAGTTCACTTACAAATTGATTGTTTCAGATTTTATTTGAACGTAGACGTAGAGTTATCTGCAGATATCACTTATCAGTACTAAACTAATAACTACATGATGAGCTACAACATCGATAATTCGTTTCTAATAATTGTTGACGCACTTGAATACTCGAAATGAATTGAAAAATTTATTAAAATAATTGATCGAGCAATTCCGAGTATTTTTAATTTAATTTTAATTTAAAATCAAATCGTATAATTTTATTATTATCATTCAAATTGAACCTGAATCAACGGGTGTGTTTACATTGAATTCGAGTAACTTCGGAATAGTTCGGATCGCGTGCATTAGAAACGTAGTAGTTTGCTTCTCTTAGGTAAAATATGTAGATGGTTAGTATGTAAACTATTGGGAAGGTCCAAAACGCATACTTACCTGGCGTAAGGGTTAACCGTGATCATTAAGGCGGTTCCCTCAGAAGGAGACCTTACCATTGCACTGCGGTTTGGTTGAATTCTGCGAGTGTCCCTAATGCGGACACCTCGGACGCGTAATTTTTGATAGTCGGGGCTGCGTGCGCGCTGCCCTGGTTAATTAATTATGAAACTTCACTTTCAAAACGTTGGTAGTTCAATGGTGATCATGGAAGATGGGTCAATATGAATTTCCATGATCGGATGAGATTTCTATTTCTACTAAAGCAAATTCATCAAGACTTCGAAAGATACGTACTTGAATAATTACTAATTGTACCTATCGTACCTATAGTGCTCTTAGATCTGTTGCGTTTTACAGTATAATTTTCATTTTCCCCAACCCCAAGAGCGCTCGTCATGTAAATTTGAGGGGTAGGAAGCACATACCATTTATGACCTTGTAACGAGAACGAGATGAAATAAAATAGGAAATTGTGAGCTAGTTGTGTTGAAAAAGTACATACAATTTACAGAAATTATCGTAGGTACATACGATAAAATGAAAAAATAGATAATTGAAAAATTACCTATAAGGAGCTTAGTCAGCTGTCAACTTTTCTTATGAATTTATATTTAATTACGATTTTACCAGTTTTTTTTCCCACTGGTAAATAAATTGCATGTTTTTTTGAAGAAAAAAAAAATAATGATCACCAAAACAATGTAAGACGAAGGACGAATCAGAAATTTGATTTTGGATGTAAAAATGTGAAGCACCCGATTTTTTCAACGTAATTTCATTTTAATGTTTTGTACTCTTAGGTAGTTATTAGAAAAGCTAAATTTCAAATTGAAATTATGGCTTGAATTTTGTCTTTTTTTTATTCCTTCATTTTTGGGATAAAATCGATTTTGATTTATATAAGAATGCGGAAAAAAGATCACGAATGAGTCAACGAAAAATAAACCAACCTCAGTAGTCAAATTTCGAAATTTGAAAGCATAAATTCGATGTCATTACTGTTCGAGTTTCTTTTTAATTTGATTCACTTTACAAAGAACTCTGAAATTGTTACATTACTAATATCTATTACTTCCGACCTTTATCGTCTTTTCATTTAAATTTTTGGTTTAAAAAGAGAAATAAGTACATAGATATAATTCACAGAAGTGTTTCCAAATTTTGTTAAACACAAAATAAAATCTCATTCAATCGATTTATTCACGAGTGGTTCGCAGCAGTACTGATTTTTTGGCACCATCGAAAATTTGCTTAGTCCAATACTACCATACGATACTTGAATTCAAAATTGAAGGGGTGGGAGGGCTCCAATCACAATTTTTGTAATAATCAAAATTATTTTTAAGACTTCAAGCTACAACTTTTGTTTGAAAATTTTTTCAATTGGACACCTTCCTTCTCCCAATTTTGAATTCACGTGGAAGTGGATCGTTGATGAATTTTATCCAGTATTATATTACGAAATTTAAAATTAAAGGAGAGAGAGAGTGGTCCAATCGAAATTTTTGTAATAAATGAAATTATTCCCAAGACATTAGGCTACATCTTTTGTTTAAAAAATTTTTCAATTGAACCCCCCCCCCCCCCATTTTGAAAAGGTATCTACCTGATGTTATGTAAAATCGGAGGAGAGAGAGGGATCCAATCGAAATTTTTTTAATAACTAAAATTAATCCTACGACTTCAAGCTACAATTTTTGTTTGAAAATTTTCTCAATTGGCCCCATTCCTCTCTCACTCCTCTAATTTTTAATAGTGTCTTCGGAGTGTTATGCAAAATAGGCGGGGAGGGAAGGGTCCAATCAAAAAAATTCAAACAATTGGACTTGGCGAATTTTCGATGGTGCCAAAAAATCAGTACTGCGGTGATCCACTCGTAATTTATCAAAATTTCTTCCAAACACAATTCAACTGGATTTTTTTTTTCAAAACTTCTTCGAAATTATATTCAAACATGATTTTTTTTGAATTTTATTGTAATTTGAACTTGTATTTTTTTTAGATTATCTCTGTTTGAAAGTGTTTTTTTTTTTGAATAAAAATTTTGTGCCTATGAAGCAAACATTTTAAAAATTCGAAGAATTAATTTAATTTACTTTACCTAAAACATTTTGTTCAAACACAATTTTTAAAATTGCATTCAAACTTGAACTTTTTACAATTTTTTAATTTATTTTGCTCCTTTCATTTCTTATTCGAAATTTTCGGTTTAAAAAAATGATATTTAAATACCTACTATTTTCAATAAAAACTTCGTAGAGTAAAATGAATGAAGAAAATACTTTCCAAATCTCGCCCCATGAACTTGAAAATAAATAAATAAATAAATAAATAAACCACTTGGAGTAATTTTTTCAAAAATTCTATCAAAATAATTGGCAATTCAACACTGATATTATTCAAAAAAGTAATTTTAAAATTTTGAAGAAGGCCTCTCAACAATTTTTTTTGGGGGAGGAATATGAAAACTTTGTACTCGTACGTGTAGAAATGAAAAAAAAATTATTGAAATTAAAATTCAAAATCACTACAAATTTAAAAAAAAAAGATCGTTAAAAGAATTGCAAATTAAATTAATCATTAAAAAAAAAAGTGAAAATTGAAAATGTAGCAAGTGATTTGAATAACAAACAAATCGTCGAAAAAATTGAATGAAATAGGAAAAATCGGCGTTTGATAAATTTTCAAAATTGCCTGTAGAGAAAAAAAAAATCAATCTAAATTTCAAAATGACTTGAATCTTGAAAGAAAATGAAATTATTAATTGGAAAAAAAGTAAAAATTGTTATAAAATCGAAAAATAAACTTTCTTATTTCAAATAAATTCTTCGAAGAAAGTGTTTGTGGAATAATTTATCAAAAAATAATCATGTGTTCAAAAAAAAAAAAACTTGAAAATTTTTATGCTACAAAATTTTTTTAGAAGAATATCCTCTTGAAGAAAATTGAAAAAATAAAAATAAATTCTACGAAAAATAATCTAAAAAAAGTTGATCGAAAATCTTGTAAGGAAGAAATAAATTGTGTGTTCAAAAAATAAAAATTATTGAACAAAATCCAAAATTTTTTGAAAAATCATTTTAAAAAACAATTTGAAAATAATTTTGACCGAGAGTGGTGGCGTACTCCTGTAAACCAAGGCTAAGGTGGTCAATTTTTTTGGAAAAAATTGTTTCAAAATTCATTTTAAAATTATTAAGAAATAGGTCTAAATACAAGTTTGCAAAAAAAAAAAAAAATCGAATTTGTTTTTGAGTTAAAATCTCCAAGAAAAAAAAATTTTTTGAAAAAATTTGTTTAAAAATTGATTAAAAATGTATCACATATTCTGAAACAATTATGAAAAAAAAACAATAATTAGTAGATACATATAATACATAGCTTTGTAAATTTCCTATAAAAATTGGCATTATTCCTTAATATTGTCACAAAACAAGTATTTAATTTTTTTTTTTAAATTAAAGAACATAAGTATACCCAAATTAAAATTATACACCACAAAATATTGCACTCCTTTCGTCAAAGTTCATTTTTTGCGTCAAAATTATCCATCATTTGTTATTTTTTTGATCGATTCAGTGATTCTTATTATTAGGTAAATTTGAAATAAAAAATTATTTCTTAGCACTCTGTAATAAATAGAAAAATAATGCAATTATTTCCATACAGATTTTGCGAAATGGGAGCGAGGGAAGGGTCCAATCAAAATTTTTGTAATCACCAAAATTATTCTAAAGATTTCAATATTATAACAACTTTCGTTTGGAAATTGAAATCTTTGGAATGGGTATAAAGGACTTCCAAAGAAATATGGTTCAGTTCGAAATTTATTATGTAAGATTGGAGAGGAGGGAGGGGCCCAACTGAAATTTTTGTAATAACAAAAATTATTCCAGGAATCTCAATCTACAACTTTTGTTTCAAAAATTTTTGAATTAAGGCCTTAGGTACAGAGATAGGGAGATTTTTCGGAGAGAGTTGGTCTCTATGAAGCGGGGGAGGGGGCTTGAAAATTAAACCAGTTCATTAAAAAAATTATCTCTTGGATTACGAATCAAGTTTTAACCCTTCCATCGTACGTACGACTTTTTTCAATTTAGAACTAAACTATTCGTATTTCGTTTGAAAATTCGATTTTTTTTTTTTTTTTTTTTTTTTTTTTAATATAATGATTAAGTCAAATTTTGAAATCATAGCATGTGTAAATTTTGTCCTTTTTTATTTGCTCTTGTCTCTGCAATATAATCAATTACAGTTTATTTTGAAATGTAGATATAGAAATTAGAAAAATATTACGAATGAGTAACATTGAAGGTAAAATTTTGAAATGAATTAATTCGATATGATTTTACTCTTCAAGTTTCCATTTTAATTCATTAATTTACAGCATTGTGCACAGTTATCTGCGGTACGATTATTAAAATATTTATTTTGAATGAAAAAATTGATCGAGAATGAGTATTTCGATACAGTTGAGTCTAAATTTTGGTCTTAATTGTCATATTTTAGTAGAAATTAAAATTTTAAAACAGGTTTTGAGTAGTGCTTCAGCGTTAGCTTACGATGATACCAAATTCTGATCGTACTTTTCCGAAACTGAACGAGAAACCGATCAGTAAGATGTTATTTTTATTTTATTTGTTGAAAAAATATTAAAGCTCGATAATAAAATTAATTATGAAGTGATAAGTCCTTCATGGAGTGTTGATTTTTTTTTCTCTTACGAAAATAAGTTGAGAGTGTGATCGAGAAGAACGATCGTATAGAGTAATTATTTGAGAAATCTGTTCATTGATTTATTCTGTTGAATGTTTTTCAGTAATTAGATGAGTAAAGAATGAATAAAATTTAGATAAAAATCTACCAAACGTGTTAGAAGTATTATTTAATCAGTAAATGAGAAATATTCAGAACGATTAAGTTCACACTTGATATACTCGTACGTAAAATTATATAGCTTGCTTCGAAGCTTTTTTTTTTTTTTTTTTTTTTGAAGTACAATCAGTGTTGGGGTTTTTATTTCAAATTAATTGAATATGTTTCCTTAACAATAATATCAATCAAAAATAATTTTTAGTGGGTAATTTTATCATAAAATTAGAAATTTGGTTTCTTTCGTTGAACAGTTTGAACTAACGTCGATTTCGTACGAATAATATAACTTTGTTTTGGTGATTTTAAATCGTTGATCATTTTTAGATTAAGTAAAAATGTATTTAGTTACTTATTGATTTGGAAAAAGTTGAAAGATACTTGGTTCATTTTTTGGTTTGAAAAAAATTAAATTAGGGAACCATTCTACATTATTAGAATTTAAATAAATTAATTATATATATTAAATTAAAACTTTTTATTAATAAAATTTAAAAAAAATTATTATTATAAATAAAATTTAAAAAGATAAATTTTGAATAATCAAACGAATTAATCTTAAATTAAATAAAATAATTAAGATATAAATTTTATTAAATAGATTTATAAAAAAAAATTGATTTATAAAACATAATGAAAATGAGCTACAACAAAATATGAAAATAAATTAATTAAATATTTTTATTATAATTAATAAAAATTAAAAATTTATATAAATTAATATTGAAAAATTATTTGAAATAAATTTTTAGAAAAGAAATTTGAATTTTATTATTGTTTTCAAAAGTAAGTTTATTTCATTTCATTTAAAAAAAAAATAGAAACTGAAAAAAAAACGCATCCCTTTATCGAGCTTATTATTTTAATTTTTTTTCCAATTTCGAGGTGTAATATTTTGAAAATTGAAACATAATCGTGATTTGTAAACTGGTAAAAACAACGTTAGCGAAAACTTTGGATAATCTGATTAATTATTTTTTTTAAATGATTCCCATACTTAATTATGCATTTTTCGTGAAAATAATTTATCAGGAGTAAAAAACCCGAAACGAAGATACGAAGTGAACTTAGAACTACGAACACGGGCGCCAAGTCTTCGCGAGCTGGCGCTACATTATTCGTGTATTCGTGGGTGGTAATTGATCGTAGTCAACGGTATAGTTGGCTACTCGTAGGTAATATAAGTTGTGAATTTTATATAGTATACAAGGACTGCCGCGAAGGCATACTTACTTGGCGCGAGGGTTAACCGTGATCATTAAGGCGGTTCCTTCAGGAGGAGGTTGGCTCATTGCACTACGAGTCAGCTGAACCCTGTGAGTGTCCCAAATGCGGGCATCTCGGGCGCGTAATTTTTGTTAGTCGGGACTGCGTTCGCGCCGTCCCGGTAATTGATACTTCCGTAAACAACTACTACTTTAGCGTAATCGAACATCGAAGATTCGAAGTCAGCTGTTGATAAAATTTCGCGAATTGATGAATGATGATTGTTGAATATTTTATTATTTTATCACTATAATCAGCCAAAGACGGTCCCGAAAATCCAAAATGCATCATTTTCAATTTTGCATTGGTACTTTTATTGAGATGAGATGAGAAGGTGACCTACCAAGATGTAATACATATTGGTATTACCTAATAAAGAAAATTAGAAAATTATATAATATTTTGTGTATATTGAGGCCTTTGAGGGAAACTAGTGAACCTCATATCCATTCGTGGTTATATTTCCTGAAAATTGGAGTGAAAATTTACCTGCAAAATTCAAAATGAAATTAGAACAACAGTTGAGTACACGGAAGAATAGTTATGCAATGCAACCCTCATTACTCATTAGAATAATATTAAACAATTATCTACGTAAGTAGGTAATAGGTATACTAGAGTGAAGTTCGTTGAATTTGTTTACATTCAAGTTGGATCGTTATGTTGTTAAAAATATCAACTGATTAGTATGAATAATACTACATAGATACTTGATATTCAAAATTGAGGGGGAGGGAGGGGTCCAATCGAAATTTTTGTAATAATCAAAATTACTCCAGGGATTTTAATCTACAACTTTTGTTTGAAAATTTTTTCAATTGGACCCCTCCTTCCTCTTTGATTTTGCATAAGACTTGTATACATAGGTACTTATTCAAAATTGGGAAAGGGCGGTAGGGAGGGTTCAACTGAAAAATTTTTCAAACAAAAGTTGTAAATTGAGGACCTAGAAATAATTTTGGTTATTATAAAAATTTTGATTGGACCCCTCCCTCCCCTCCAATTTTGCATAAAAGACAAAATTTACCCAATTATGTTATGATTTCAAAATTTGGGTAAATCATTATTTTAAAAAAAATCAAACCTTTAAACGAAATACGAATAATTCCGTCCTAAATTGAAAAAAAGTCGTTCGTGCGATCGAAGGTTAAAAATTGATTCGTAATCCAAGAGAAAGAGATTTTTTTTTTAATGAGCTGGTTTCATTTTCAAGCCCCCCCCCCCCCCCCTTCCGCCTCATAACGACCAACTCCTTCCAAAAAATCTCCCTATCTCTGTATCTAAGTCCTCAATTGAAAATATTCTAAGACAAAAGTTGTAGATTGAAATCCTAGGAACAATTTTGGTTATTATCAAGATTTCGATTGGACCCCTCCCTCCCCTCTAATTTTGAATATCAAGTACCTACATTGTAGTATTAAACTTGATGAAATTTTTAATAACAAAGATCTACAATATGCGAGTACCTATGTTTGTTTTTCTATGCTTAACTTCTATTTGTTTTTTTCTAAATATTACTTGATTAGATGATCGTACAGTACAAGTACAAGTAATTTTATCATTTTAAGGCGAAAGAAAGAAATTATTAGTTTGAGATAAATTCAATTTTAATTGTTTATTGAAAGTTTTTTTTTTTCATTGTTTTCCATTAAATTAATTAAAAAAGTATCGCATGATCAAAAACAAAACTTACAAAATTTAATAATATTATAAAATTGTAGGTACCTACTCGATTGAAATATTTCTTATAGAAATTATTTTTCCAAGTGGAAATTAATTTTTTATGTGAATTATGAGTTCAAAATTCAAATTGAGTTTTTAAATAATTATTTATGAAAATCAGGATTAGTTTTTAGATCTTCAAATGTGGCATTCCATAAGAAAAGGGTCAACTTTGGCAAAAACAACTTTTCGAGAAAAACGCAAAAATGTGATTTCGGGTTAAAAATATCGATTTTTGGTTTTTGACGGATTCGTACACTATCATCCTTCTACTTTCACGTGAGAGTGGTTGGGACCCTTGAAATCATTTTTTCACCGTGGTAACATCCTAACATGCCATCGAAGGTCGGGCGAGATAGCGACTTAGAAAAGGGTCAACTTTGTCTCTGGCACAGATGGCATCAAGGAACACCAAGTTAAGTAAAACTAGGTACTTCTGATATTTTCTGGGGGTTTGATAATTTTTATAAAATTATTTTTACTTCAGATCAGAAAACTTTAAACTTATTTTTCTCAAAACTAGGTTTTTTAAAGTTCAAACTTCAAACGTGTCCCCAAGCGTGAATTTTGTTGGTAGAGGGCTCACCAATAGCTCATTTTAAAGGGAATTTAATGTAGATTCAGAATATGTGCCTAACTCGAAATCGAACCGAGCGACAAAGTTGACCCTTTTCTTATGGAATGCCACAAATTCAGATTTAAAATAATCAGAATTATGGATGATTCTTTCAGTCATTGATTTCATCGATGACAAATTTTTCTAATATTCAAAATTTTTTTATTTTGACATTTTTTTTTTAAATTGACAATTTCTTGGAAAATAATGATTTTTCTATGAAATGATTGTATATTTTCAGAGGTTATTGGTGACAATTTTCTTGATCGAATTAGTGATTCCTTCAAAATTTAATGTTATTTTTTTAAATTCGTAAATTTTTATACTTAATACATTGAGGTACCACCACCTAAATTCTTTAGATGAAAATTGTGAACATTTTGTAAACAGTTAAAAATTGAAATAATCGAGTATACACCCTACAGATATTTTTTTTTTTTTTACGAAATGTAATAAGATAAAAAAACGAAAAATATCGAAAATTAGCACCAATTTAAGCACTTATACCTATTTTAGCCAAGTTTAAAACATCAACATTACCTGTGTTTTTTTTCTTTTTAATTAAAAAAAAATTGTTACTACTTTTACTAATTATTGTTGATATTTTGTGCTCTTGAAATGGCTTTAATTGAAATGCAAAATAAGTAAATTTTTTCAAAACCAATATCGTTATAGTAAGTTATCATAATTTTTGTCTCAACTTGGAGAAAATTTTCTCATCTTGAAAAAAGGTACCTAATGCTTACCTATGTATTTTTTTTTTCTGAAAATAAACGAAACTTCTGAAATGAATTTCTCAATTTTGACTCAAGTCAAAATTGAAACACTTCAATAAATTAATGCAATTAGATGTTTACTTCAGTTCAGATTATAATTTAAAAGTTGAAAATTCAATGAAATATTTCTTTTTTAAATTTAAAACTTAGGTAATAGGTATCACTAATCATGGTTCTGATGAATTTAAATTATTATATTATTTTTTCTTCAATAAAATGAAAAAAATGTAAGAATTTGCTTATCATGAAAAAACAGTATAAATAAAACTAAACCAAACTTCTGAAACGAATTTTTAAATTTTGAATTGATAATTTTGAAACTAAATCAGAACGTAACTTGATGCATTAGAAGTTTTTTTCAGCTCAGGTAAAATAAACTAAAAGCTAAAAATTTAGAATTTTTTTTTATTTAAAAAAAAAATTAATCGATGAACGTCTTGATTTTTTTTCTCAATAAAACGAATAAATTAAATGAATTTTCTTACCTTAAAAAAAATTATAAAAATTATCAAAACTTCTGCAAAATATGAATTTTTAATAAATTTTTGGATTGATATTTTGAATCTAAGTTTAAAAACAAACTAGGTATATTACTAGCTTTACTCTTCAACTCATATTAAATAAATTAAAAACTAAAAATTCTATAAAACTGCGTTTTATAAAAAAAAAAAAAATAAAAAAAAATATGTTGTGATCAACGTCCTGATGAATTCAGCTTATTTATTTATTTTTTTCAATAAAATGAAAAAAATGAATGAATTTTTTTATTTGAAAAAAAAACAATAACTATCATTTTATGTATAGTAGGAAAAAAAATAAACTTCTGAAAATTATTTTTAAATTAATTTTCGAATTGATATTTTGAAGCTAAATTTACAGATAATTAATTTTCTCAGAATAAAATTGGTATTAATTTACTTTCTAATTAAATTAATCAAATAACATAGGTCTGTTATTTTTTTTAAATAAAATTAAAAAATTGAAGGTGTTTTTCCTATCTCAAAAAAGTCTTTAAAATAACTTCTTCATCTCAGATAATAATTTGGAAGTCAAAAATTCAACGAAACTATTCAACGTTATGTATTAAAAAAAAAGTTTTCGATCAACATCCTAATAATTTTATTTTAAAGAAATAAAAAAAATTGATGAATTTTCTCATTTGAAAGAAGTGAGTTAATAAAAATTTTAAAAAACTCTTGGAAACGATTTTTGAATTAATTTTTGAATTGATTTTGAAGCTGAATTTAAACGTAATTACTGCATTTTTGCTATTTTCTCCAACTAAGAGGGCATAAATTGAAAACTAAATATGTATAAAAATAATTTTTTATTTTTAAAAAGTTATCATTGATCAACATTCTAGAATTAAAATCATTTTTTATCAATTTTTTTAAATAAAATGAAAAAATTTAACGATTCTTAGCTTGAAATAGTATCATAACTCATCAGAAATGAAACTTCTGAAATTGATTCCACCTAAAATTATTTTTAAAATGGATATCTTGAAGCTGAAAATTCAACGAAACTATTTTTTATTTAATAAAAATTGTCATTGATCAACGTACTAATAAAGTAAAATAATTTTCACTTTTTTTTCTTCAATAAAATTGAAAAATTAAATCAATTGTTACGAATATTCAAGTTCATATAAATGAGCCAACTTTTTTTTTTTTTAAATTATTTTTGCATAATTACTTACGTACTTGATTTATTTATTGAGATGATAGGCACGATTTTATTTCGATTTTATTATTTTATGACGATATTTGCTATTTTTTTGTTTTTTTGGAAATGAAGTAATTTAGACTGATTGTTTTAAAACTACGTGTTTTGAAGAACAACGTTAACAAAATATACGAGGAGAGATTTTTTCGAATGTTGATAGTTTTTTATCATAGATTGTCGAGTGCCATAAAATTATGAGGTAATTTATGGTTATACGAAGACCTTCATACACTGTACACACCATTTGTAAATTAATTTGGTTAATTATTATTAGTCATTTTTACCAGAACTGCACACTCTCAATAGTCAATAGTCAATAGTCAATACTAACAATTCGTAATGAGAAGGTATTTATTTGAGGAAACGTAACAAAGTCAGTAAATCAATTCTACAAATCAATGTATATTATATGGATTGGTGAACTGTACTTGAATTACATTACTGTAATTATGCAGATTATTAAGATTATAAATGGCGATAAAAAAAAAAAATACGTTGGGTGGACATACAGCAAATTCGTTATTATTTTCAATTTTTTTTTTTTTTTTACTGAATAAAAATAGCTTGTTGAAAATATTATTACCACTGATGGTCATTTGGGTTGGGACTATGGGAACTGAAATCAACTTTATTACGACTTTACGAGTATTTGCTTATCGCTAGGTAACGACAGTCTTTTAATTTTCTCCCGTTGGTTTTTTTTTTCAAAATATACAGTGGTTTCCGTAGTGATATGGTAGGGATAATGTGGTAGTAAAATTACGTATTTATACACACATATCTACCGTGTAAATATCGTCGAGTAGAAATTATTATACCATATGTCGAGTAAACAATACGATTTTCTACATTTAAAAAAATACTAAATCACTTTAGCTTAGAAGATGATACCATACTGATGATTATTTCGCGTCGAAGATATCTTTTTGTTTCGTTTTGACCGATATCGATCGGCGAATGAATTTTTAAAAATACTCGGTTTTCAAATTAAGTAATTCGAAGTACGAAAATTGCGTACGTGAGATTCGTGCTACTTGAAAGAATACATTTTCGTAGAAATGATTCGAAGTACACTTCGTAAGATGTCTGCTGAAGTTGGCGCATACTATGGCAGTTTGGTAGCGAATGTTGTAGGGCTGGAAACGCGATACTTCGATACTCGTAGATAAGCTAGCGAGCGCGAAGTATATAACCTTTGGGCGCAGCATCCTTAAGCATACTTACCTGGCGTAGCGGTTAACCGTGATCATTAAGGCGGTTCCGCCAGGTTGAGGCTCTTCCATTGCACTGCGGATCAGCTGAGGCCTGCGAGTATCCCAAATGTGGATCACTCGGACGCGTAATTTTTGCTAGTCGGGTTTGCGTCCGCGCAACCCCGGTTCATTTATCTTATCAATTAAACATAATTAGAAGATCATCTTGGGAGATGAGATTCCCTATCCCTTTAATACTTCTTCTCGTGTGAATGATTATTTATTATCATGATCGTTATAATCTCAGCCCTCGGACATGAGATGAGATGAGATTCTTACGTCTAGCGAGTATTGACCTCTGTTGTGTGCATACCTACCTTTTGGGGTTCGGGATAGAATTGTTTCCTGAAGTACAATTGAAAGGTTAATTAGTGGTGATTACAGGAGGAACGAAATTTTCCAAGATTTAGGTACATAATTATTACCTGTACCATATCATTATGTGTAATTGAAATTAACACTGTGATAGTTGGAAACTACGTTAGGTAGTTTACTTCAAAGCACTCTTACACACAAAATTCTATTTCAGATGTATGATATTTTGATGAGGTAGGTATTTTCAAAGAGGAAATGTCTCAATTTTTTGATAATTGAATCTGTTCTTAGGGGGAGGGGGAGAGGCAGATGAATTTCTTTATTTATTGAAAAAAATGAACTTTAGTACCTAATACCTATACCTATTACTGAAATTGAAAAGTTTGGAAATTGAAACAAATACTACTTTTGCTGTGAGTCTAGGGTCACTTATAAAAGGGAAGAAAATCATATTTCAAAAAAAAAAAAAAATCAACAATTAACAACCAGAAAAGGCACAAAACACTTATAGCTCAGGCATATTAGATTGAAAAAATGGAAATAAATAAAAAAATTTGTATCAAGTGTTTCATTGCGGAAATGTGTTAATTGAGGTCCCAATAGTCTCCAAAAAAAAGTCACCGCCCCTAGCTGGATTGGAAAATTTTTTGGGGGGTGAAACGTAAACCCCCTTTTCGTTTTTCGCAAATTACGCCAAAAGTTTGAGAGATAGGGATAAAGAGGTGGTATAAGAAAAAATTGTACATAAAATTTCCTATAAAATGATGCCATGCATTGCCCCCCACCGTCAAACAGAATTCCCCCCCCCCCGGGGTTGGCAAAAAAGACAAGTTTTAAAAAATGTTGTTTTTCTGGAATAACTTGAAAACTTTGGCGAATATGGGAAATTTTTATAGAACAAAAAATGTTCCACGTAAAATTATTTCCCATAAAATGACCCAACTTTGATTTAGCACCTCCCCCCTTCCCGTTCGAGCCCCCCAAAATTGAGTGGTACAAAAAAAAGTTTCAGACAAAAGTTGTTCGTTATTCAATTCTAGACAACAAAGATTCTTACAAGTTTTTCAATCTAATCATTATTTCTCCAGAACATTGTGCCTATAGCTGCAGTAAACATTGCCAAAAATTGACATTTTTGGATTTTGTC
Organism: Balanococcus diminutus; assembly: GCA_959613365.1. Lineage (NCBI taxonomy): Eukaryota > Metazoa > Arthropoda > Insecta > Hemiptera > Pseudococcidae > Balanococcus > Balanococcus diminutus. Next base: position 51,344,782 of record OY390718.1, read on the forward strand.
CCAAAATTCGCTAATTTTTATATTATAACTCAAAAACTATTGAAAATTTGAAAAAACGGTTCAGGAAAACGTTGTCCCTCATTCAATTCTCTCGAGAATGCTATAATAATTTTTACCCCTACCCCAACGGGCGGTCCTGCAAAGGGGGATGAACCATAAAAAATGTAAAAAAAGCGTGTTTTTTGTAAATAATTCTGAATTTGGCAATGTTTACTGCAGCTATAGGCACAATTTTCTGGAGAAATAATGATTAGATTGAAAAACTTGTAAGAACCTTTGTTGTCTAGAATTGAATAACGAACAACTTTTGTCTGAACCTTTTTTTTGTACCACTCAATTTTGGGGGGCTCGAACGGTGAGGGGGGAGGTGCGAAATCAAAGTTGGGTCATTTTATGGGAAATAATTTTACGTGGAACATTTTTTGTTCTATAAAAATTTCCCATATTCGCCAAAGTTTTCAAGTTATTCCAGAAAAACAACATTTTTTAAAACTTGTCTTTTTTGCCAACCCCCCGGGGGGAATTCTGTTTGACGGTGGGGGGCAATGCATGGCATCATTTTATAGGAAATTTTATGTAGAATTTTTTCTTATACCACCTCTTTATCCCTATCTCTCAAACCTTTGGCGTAATTTGCGAAAAACGAAAAGGGGGTTTACGTTCCACCCCACAAAAAATTTTCCAATCCAGCTAGGGGCGGTGACTTATTTTTGGAGACTATTGGGACCCCAATGAACACATTTCCGCAATGAAACACTTGATACAAATTTTTTCCTTTTTATTCCTAATATGCCTGAGCTATTATGCATTTTTTAAAGAAAAATAATTTCATGAAATATTTTTAGAAGTATAGGTATTTTAGTTTTCCCTCACATATTTTGGTAAATAAATTATGAATTACCATAAAATAGTACGAAGAATCATTTTTCATTCAAAATGAGAATTTCACACGAAATGCATATCATATTCAAACATATTTCATAAAAATGTAAAAAATATGCATTGTTGTGGTTTTTGAAAGAATTTCAATTTTTTTTAGACAAATATTCTGATATGAGCTATTAAATTTCATTAAATTTCTTTTTGGAAAAATTCTGAAGAATTTCTTTTCTGAGAATTTTTTGTGCCAAGAAATATTTTGAATACATTTAAAAGAAATTTGATTTTTTTGAATCAGAAATTTTTTGATAGGTACCTACTCGTATTTTTTTTTAAATAAACATTTTAAAATTGGTACACCTGCTTACGTGTTTTTCTAGATTTTTTTTTTCAAAAATCTATAAATTTATTTTTTTTTAAATTTGAAATATTTTCTTTTCTGATAGGTATCTTTTTTCAACAATTTTTTGTTGGTACCAAAAAATATTTTTAAAACAAATTTTTTACGATGATTTTTTTTTTCAGAAAATGATACCTAGTTTATCTACCTATGTATTTTTTCCAAATTTTTTCCAAGATAATTGTTGTGCTAAAAACATTAATTGAAAATACTTTTGGTAAAACTGTTATCAAGAGATTTTTTTAATTTTTAGGGAATTTTTGTTCTTTTTATTTCCAAGAGTATGTATTTATGTAATTAGGAATATTATAGAGACAACTAAAATTTAAAGTGATTGAAATACTTCTTTTTCGAAATTTTTTTTGCAAGATAATTTTTTGCATTTATTGATAAATGATACCTAATTATTATGTATCCAGTTTTTTTTTTGTTTGCAAAAATTTTTATAATATTTTTTATTATTTTAATTTTTTTAAAATAATTTTTTGTACCTACTAAGAAATATTTTTGATATAGAGAAATTTTGAAAAAAGATTTTCGTATTTTCAAATTTCCTGACATAGGTACAGAAATAGTTTTGAAATTTTGCAGAAAAATGCTTCCCCCCAAAAAAAAATTCTTAAAAGAGAATTTTTATGCGAAGGAGAAATTTTTTCAAGAGAATTTTTGTTTTTTTTTCTACCATTTTTTCCAAAGAGAATTTTTTTTCAGATTTTTCAACAAAAGTTTCAAATTTTTTAAAAATTTTTGCAAATTTATTTTAAAAAGAGTATTTTCATGATCAAACGTATTTTAAAAACTTATTTTATTTATGAGAATCATTTTCACAACAATATATATTTTAAAAACATTTATTTTACATTTATGGAAGCGTGAATTTTTATTAGGAAATTTTCCTTCCGAAATACGTATCTTTTTTTTGAGAGTTTTTATGAGAAAACATATTTTTTAAAAGAATTCAAAAAATTGTTCTGTTTTGAAAATTATTCACCAAGAAAATTTTAGTACTTACCTAATAAAATGTATTTTTCAAACTTTTTTTAGAAATTGATTTTTTTTAGAATTTTTGTAGTAAGATATTTTTCTGTGGTTAGATTTTCAAGTGTTTCATAGAAAATTTCATTTTTTTAGGTAGGTGTTATCTACCAAAAAATTGATTATACTTTTTCAAAAGGAAATTCTGAATTTTTTTTTCAAAATAAATTTCATTCAAGAGAATTTTTGGCAAAAAATATTTTTTTCTAATTTTTTGATTGGATTTTTAAATTTTTTAGGAAGATTAAAAATACATAATCCAAGAGAATTTTTGTGCCATTAAAAAAATATAATTTTTGAACAAAATTTTTGATTTTTTCCGAATTTTGTTTGAAGATAATATTTTAACCAAATTTTACGTGGTTGAACAAACAAATCGATTAGATTTTTGAATCTATTTCAAGTGAATTCTAAAAGTTTTATTTTATTAAATTACAACTTCAAAACAAAATAGATTTTAGTACTTAGCAAAATGTAATTTTCAAACTTTTTTTTAGAAATTGATTTTTTTTAGATTATTTTTGTTTTAGTATATTTTTCTGTGGTTAGATTTTCAAATAATGTTTCATAGAAAATTTTATTTTCTGAAACTTTTTCATTTTTTGTACCTACCAAAAAATTGATTATTTTTTCAAAAGTAAGTTTTGAATCTTTTTCAGAAGAACTGCTTTCAAGAGAATTTTTGGTAAAAAAAAAAATTTCGAATTTTTTGATTGGATTTTTAAATTTTTTAGGAAAATTAAAATACCTATTAATCCAAGAGAATGCCATTATAATTTTTGAACAAAATTTTTGATTTTTTCCGAATTTTGTTTGAAGATAATATTTTAACCAAATTTTACGTGGTTGAACAAACAAATCGATTAGATTTTTGAATCTATTTCAAGTGAATTCTAAAAGTTTTATTTTATTAAATTACAACTTCAAAACAAAATAGATTTTAGTACTTAGCAAAATGTAATTTTCAAACTTTTTTTTAGAAATTGATTTTTTTTTAGATTATTTTTGTTTTAGTATATTTTTTTGTGGTTAGATTTTCAAATAATGTTTCATAGAAAATTTTATTTTCTGAAACTTTTTCATTTTTTGTACCTATCAAAAAATTGATTATTTTTTCAAAAGTAAGTTTTGAATCTTTTTCAGAAGAACTGCTTTCAAGAGAATTTTTGGTAAAAAAAAAAAAAATTTCGAATTTTTTATTGGATTTTTAAATTTTTCAGGAAAATTAAAAAATCCAAGAGAATGCCATTAAAAAATGATTTTTTCCGAATTTTGTTTGAAGATAATTTTAACCAAATTTTACATACCTAGACCTACCTAGTTGAAAAACAAATTGATTAGATTTTTGAATCTATTGCAAGTTAATTCTAAAATTTTAATTCAATTAAATTCAAATTTCAAAAAAAATAGATTCCTTTATTCCTCAAGCAGACATGTTTTGATATTTGATTAGAAATATTTTGATTATTTTCAATTTTTCCGAATTTTTCAATTTTTATCTATGACATTTCAATTTTTTTTTCTTCATTTTTTTAATGGATGAAAATTTGTAATTTTGCAAAATTTGAAGATTATTCAATATTCGACTCGTGATCTTTCAAATGTAGAAAGGTCGTACAAGAAGTGATTTTCGTGCTGATCTTGCATTTGTTCAACAGATCGGGTTTCTTCTTCAATTTTGCTATTTTTGAATGAGGTATTTCTCACAAAACTTGATGATGAAAAAAAAAAGGTCATTACATTTCAAATCATATCCCATTACGTTATTAATTATTTACAAAAAAAAAATCACACAACGCTAATTAAAGTGAGACCTCGTTGCAAAGTAACAACAATTTTTATGAATAAATAAAGGAAATTAAATTGTAAAAATCAATACATTAAATCGAGATAACACGTGACGAAATTTCACCGCCCCTTTTACTATCTACCAAATAATGATGTTTTTGATGAAAAATTCATAAATTACGATTGTCATTAAAAATAGACTGGAATAATTGTAATTTGTAACAAAGGATTGGTATTTCGCGTACCTACCTACCTACCCTACTTATCTACCTAATACACCCAAGTACATATTTCGCATGTAATTATATGCCTATTCACCTACCTATTGAAAAAAATGGCGAAGTGTACAATTTTTTTAAATTATTGTTTCGTAACATGATGCCCTAAAATGGTAAATTGAAATCTATACCTATTACCTACCTATAAAATTTTAAATCGTATTTACAAATATTAATATGGACTTTAAATCTGCTCGAGTATTTGGAGGGAGGATAATTACTCTATATATAATTTTATTTAATAGCAATTTTGAGGGGAAATTTTTCTACGATACGATGGTTGTATACCTATTACTAGCGTATTTCTAAAAAGTACCTTTTCCACGTAGGAGTAGATTTGAAGAAGGTACACTGAATCGAGCCCAATTTCCTAGAATAGGTATTCTTTCAACGTTCAAAATTAATTCATAAAACGATGCGTTTTCATTATTACATCGATATAAGTACCTAACGTACGCGCTTCTCACCACTTCTATAATATTAATAATAGTCATATAGCGGTTTCTTTGGAGAAATATCAATTTAAAAAAGGGTTAATTTATCCGCTAATAACATATATTGTACCGGTTAATTAACCTATTTTTTCGAACCCTTTTTTTCAGCGTTTTGCTTTTTACCTCGCTTTCTTCTACCTCCTTTACCCTTTCTACTTTCATTATTCGGGAGTACCCTTGTACCATACGTAAGTGTGTGCGATATTCAACGCGACGATATATTTTTTATGGTGTCTCAGGTATTTAGGAGAACGTGGGTAATTTTTTCCCATCCTAATACGAGCCTTTGGAAGTAATTTCCGTTTATTGTGGGAGCGATGAATTTGTATACATAAATAAAAAATAAAAAAATAATAAAAAAGGAAGTTCTTGAGAGCAGGTATCTTTTCTGATTATATCGAGTACCTAATATATTAATTATTGTAATTTATCGAGGATACTGTTTTAAGGTTTGTTTGGGTTTAGAATTGGATCTCTTCGAAGGAATTATTTAATAGGCATTGAGTATGCAATTTATTCGACTTGTAAGATGGAGTTGTAGTGGATCGTTGGTTTATTTAAGGAGACATAATAAAATGAGTAAAAATTATGTTTGAAAAAAAATATATATATTTCGAGGTAGAATGTAAAAGTTCAGAAAATAATCATTGAAATTGTTGAAAATTCGCGAAAATTGTTTAAAATGTTGAAAGTTGATGAAAAGAAAATATAACTTGTCGAGAAATAGGCAAAAATCGTTTTAGAATCGTAAAAATGGTAAAAATTGAGAGAACTGGTGATAATAATTTTTAAAAAATCTAAACATAACAAATTTTTTTTAGTTCTGCAAATTGCATTAAATATTGCAAAAGTTGGTAAAATCAAAGTGCAGAAAATGGCTTAAAAACACTAAAAGATCGTTTTGAAAAAAATCAAAATTATCAAAAAATGGATTAAAAATTTGTGATAATGGACAAAATGACAAGAAAGCTGTTGGAAAAATAGTTGAAATTTTTGGAAAAAATTGGCAAATTTTAAGTAACTGGAAAATTTCTACAAAAAAATTAAATAAATGAAGATTTAAAAAATCGAATCTAAAAAAATTATCAACTTTAAAAAATTAAAGAAAATTTTAAAAATGACGAACTTTGACGAGTTGAAAAATAGCTAAATTTAGATAAACAAACGGCCTAAAAACTTGAAAATCAATTTTCAGAATGAAAGAAAGTCTAGAAAATTTTGAAAAATCTCCCAAAAAATGGAAATTGGAATTACTGTCAATTCAGAAAATTTTTCCTACAAATCGAAAAAATAGCAAATCAAAAAAAAATTGAAAATCAATAGGCAAAATTTCTTGATAAAGTCTTGCAAAGGATTTGAAAATCTCTTCACCAGTTCTAACAATGTTTCAATTACTTTTAATGAACCTTCCACCTCTATTAAAATGATTGCAAAAAATTTTTCTTGCGATTTTTTTGGAAATTCATCAATTTTGAGCTCAAGTTTTCATTTCAATTTTTTTTTTAAATGTCTACCTAGCCCTATTTTAGTACTTTTTGATGGATTTGGAATCTAATTTTTAATTTTTTTCTATTTTTTAATTTGGACCAAATTATTCGTGGGTCATTTCACTCCTCACACGTACAAAAAGTACCTAAATATTCACGTGTATTTTTTTTTCACTACACTAACATGTATAGAGGACTAAAACCTCAACTTTAACCGGTTGGACGGCGCACAACAGACATGAAAGAAACCGCTTATGACGTGTTTAAAATATATACTTTTATAAAATAAAAAAAAACAACAACCATAAAAATGACCAGTTTCATAAATTTATTTATTGTATAAATCAACAGCCAGAGCAGCGCCGAGAAATGATGTAGTTTCCTTAAAAATATACGTTGTTAAAATGTCATTGAGCCGCGCGCTATTGTGTGCAAAAGCGTCTAGTACCGCGACCACCCCCCTCATCCCTCTGCCGAAGTTTGTTTTTACCTAAAAGAAAAAAAAATTTACGATTTGCAGTACCCATCAATAATCGGTACCAACTTGTTGTCCGAAAAAGAGAAAAAACTATATAAAAAATAATCACGCAGATAAAATATTTATTACTTTTTTTCATCTTTTATTAGAGGTATATTTTTAGATTTGATTTTTTTCCACCTTTTTACTCTTCATTTAGCGTTACCAGATGCAGTTTTTATATAAAAGGATATAGCGAGATTACGACGGCGGGTGGATGAAAAAAAAAACCCAACTTATACAAATTTTTTAGCCTGATGCCGACAAAATCTATAAAAACCAACGGATTTGGAATTCCGTTAAAAGCGAATATTTTAAACTCGTCTGTTCTCTCACTTTGGTCTGCTTGAAGCTCACATACCTGTTCTGACAGTAGCAGTAGCAACGACCGGGGTGGCCTTAACCCCCTTCTGTAAATAATGCTGTCTCAGCTCGTGCCTTTTTTATTATATTATATAGATGATGATATATCGTAAATCGTTATTAATTTGTAGAAATGTTGAGACGCGATGTAGTTGTTTGGAAAAATTCGCCATTTTGTGGAAAAATGTTATGTCGTCGAGCAGGTGGATTTTAAAAAAAAGTGATAATTGATCGGTTGTAATCTTATCGAGAGGTTTTATTCGATTCTGTTTGATTAGAAGATATAGGTCATGATAGATTCGACATTTTGGTTTGATTTATTTATTAATTAAGTGCTTTATTTTTGAATTCTTCTGCATCATTTTTATCAATTTTATTTTTAATACATACGAGAATTTATTGTAAATATTCGAATTTTAAACGTAAGTAGAAGAGGGGGAAGGGGGGGGGGGGTCGTTGATGATTTTTTTTTTTGCGAAGTAAAAAAAAAAGTTCCAATTTTTAGCCATTTATTACCTAGGTAATTTTGATTTTTTTTTTCATGTAAAACAATTTTTAAAAAAATTAAAATTATCTGCATGCCAATTTTTAAAAAAATTTATACCTATTTTTTTCAATTTTTTTTCGATTTCTCATTCAAATGATTAATTTTTTTCATTTAATAAAATTATTTTTTTCATATATATATATATTTTTTTTTTTTACATCTTGTACAAATAACAGTAATTGCCAATTTTGCCCAAATTTTCATTTTTTTTAAATTTTTAATTTTTACACGAATTATTAATTTTTTTATTTTCAATTTTTTCTGAATGTTTTCAAAATTTCAAATAAATAATTTTCAATGTTCTTTAATTTTTTTTATCTCATTAAGTGAACACTAATTCCACTAATTTTTTTCAATTTAAATTTTTTCATGTTTAAATAATTAGCAATAATGTTTAATGTCCCTTTCATTCTCTGAAAATAAAAAATAGTAGGTAACTCTGAAAAAATGAACAATTTTGCAAACATTAAATATTTTTTCAAAGTTGAATAATTTTTCAAAAAAGTAGAATTCTGCTATACCTAGTTGGGATAACTTGAACAACTTTTCAATAAATAAATAATTTTTCAGAAGTTGAATTTTTTCAAAAAAAGAACAGGTTTTACTAAAATTGCGACGAATTGATCAATTTTCGAAAATTGAATAGTGTTTTGGTTATAATTTTTTTAAAGGATAATTCTATGCATTCTGAAATTAGAAGAAGTAAATAGAATAATTTTTCAAAAAATGAATAATTTTGTTAAAAGTTGGATAAATTGAACAATTTTTGAAAATTTGAGTAGTTTTAAAAAAATACCTGACAAATTATTCTTTTTTTTTAATTTTCGTACTTTTATGCTGAAAATTAAAAAAAAAAGAATAATTTGTCAAAAGTGGAATAATGTTTCAAAAACTGAATATTTTCTGCAAACGAAAGCAATTCGGGTAAAATTGGGATAAATTATAAAAATCATTTTTTCAAAAATTGGATCAATTTTTCTGAAACTGTAGTAAACGTATGGAAAGTGAATACCTATCTAATTAAAAAATAATAATGTCCCACAGAAAGTGTAAGGTACTTAGTTTGCAATTCATCTTCAGAAATTGAATAATTTCGAGTAATTTTTCGAAAAAAGAACAATTTTGTTGAATAATTTTTTGAAATTGAATAATTTTTCAAAAATCGAACAATTCTTCAAAATTTTTTCAGAAATAATTTTTTATGATTTTTCGAAGAAATAATAATTTTATTAAATTTGGTATGAACTGCAGAAGTGCATCTTCAAGTAACAGAAATTGAATAATTTTTTAGAAAGTAAATAATTTTAAAAAATTTGATTCAATAAATTTTTTCATTTTCAGGAATTCAATAATTTTTAGTAAATGTTTGAAAGTATCAATTTTACTGAAATTGAAATAAGTAGAAATTTAATATTTTTTCAAAAATTGAAGACTTTTTTAGAAATAGAGTAAATTAAAAATCGAGCATTTTTTAAAAAATTGAATAATTTTGAGTGTTTTTTTGAAAAAATACTTATGAATTTTTCTAAAACTGGAATGAACTGCAAAAGTGCAGATGTGGCAGAAATTAAACATTTCTTAGAAAATAAATAATTTTCGAACATTTAAAATAATATTAATTACCTAGTAAGTTATCAATTTTTCAATTTTCAAAAATTGAATAATTTGAGTAATTTTTAAAAAAAACCTAAATTTGACTAAAATTGGAATAAATCATAAAACTTTATTTTTTTTTCAAAAATTGAACATTTTTCCAGAAATTGAATAATTTTTAGAAATTGAATGTCCAGTGATTTTTTCAGGAAAAAAAATTCTACTAAAACTGGAATAAACTAGGTATTAGAAATTGAATACTTTTTAAAAAATAAATATGACACTTTTTTAAATGACTGTATAATTTCTCAAAAAAAAATCTGAAAAATTTGGAGAAGTACCTATAGAGCAATTTTTTATAACTTTTTCAGAATTGAATAGTTTTGAGTGATAATTCAAAAAAAAAAATTTTTTTCTAAAACTGGAGCAGACGATTAGAAATTGAATACTTCTTCAAAAATAAATACTACACCATTAAAAAACTGAATGATTTTTCAAAAAAAAAAAAATCTGAATGGAGAAGTTGGACAATTTTTCAAAAATTAATTGAATAGTTTTGTTAGAGAATAATATGTAAATTATGCTGAAATAGGGATTAATTAAACCATTAATCAAAAACTAAACGATGTTTTAGGAATTAAATTACCTATCTATTTATGATTTCTTCAATTTTGTGTTTCTGTAGGTCTTTAGAGGGAGGGGGAAGGGAGGTGGCGAAACCTATGGGGGCTTCTTTTTACTAGAAAAATTTCTTCAGACTTCTTGTCGTAAAATTCTTTAAAAATACGAAGAATATTTGGAATGGAGAGAATTGCTTTACTTGCTTTGGTAACTTGTACAAGTAATTAAGTTTCCAAATTTTATAAAACCGATAACTGGCTGGATATTTGTATTTATTTTCTTCGGTGGAGTACGTACGTACACGTAGGACGTAGATCTAGGTGCACTGCGGTGCATCGAGTTTTGAAATTGGATACATATTTATAAAGTAGAGAGAGAAAGGACCTCGTCGTGAGCGAGATGCTGGTGACGTGTGATTTTTTTTCTCTCAATACGTTCGCGACTTTGTATTTTATTCTAATAATGTGGTGTGGTGTGTATAGAAACCTCGAGAGACGAGACTAGGAACAAATTATTCCCGCCGAGTGAGAGGATTAATTAGTAATAAGGTTTAATTTTGTTTTTCGGACGAGCAGGCGAGAGATGTGGGGCGACGGTGAGAAAGAGCGAGTCGCGGCCGCAGCCTCAGCCTCCGCTCGCCCTATACCTCTCATAGGTATTAACTCAGCGCGCATCGAGCTGTTTTGACAATAATGCCAGAGACCTACGTAGCGAGTACAGAAAATCGAAACTGCGTATCGAACAAAAGAAAACAATTACCAATCATAACACACATAGACTATTTAATGAAACAAAAGGGGCCAGCGGTACGTATTTCGAGATAATGAAAAATCGTACGGCGACTTGACGGTTACGTGATGAGAGCTGTCAACGATTAGAAGACGTCCCGTAGCGAAAGGCCGCGGGTCGCGGGTATACGTTCATTCATCGTAGAAGGCCATAAACGACCCGATACCCAGGCTCAGGCACTCCTTTTCGTACGTCTACGTACGACGCGACGTACGTAGTACGTACGTACTGTACGTACTCGTATGTACATTAGGTTTAGGGTGGAGTGAAAAAAAAACATATCTCTGATTTCGAATAAAAACTCGCAAAGGTGGTTTACTTTGAGTTGAGAACTTCCCCCTAAAAATTTGAGCTCCCTACCTCTCAGAGGAGTGGTGCTAGGGGCCTTCAAAGTATTTGAGTTTCTACACCTCCCCAGACCTTTGACCTTCAAATTTGATGACGATTTTTTCACCCTCCCGGAGATATCGAATTAGAAAAAATGGAAATAACATTTGCTTGGTACCAAAACTGGACTCAAATGGCCCCTATTGGTGCAAAAAAATTATTTCGATAGAAAAAGTTGAAAAAATTTCATAGCAGGGTTGCCAAGTTTCGATTTTCATAAACATCAAAATTTCCCCTTTTTTTTTGGTAAAAATTGATGTTTTATGAAAATCGAAAGTTGGCAACCCTTCTATGAAATTTTTTGGGTGTTGTTATTTCCATCAGCCTGGGTGAGTAGCTCATAGAAATGAATCAACTGAATCTACCATTTCATCTGGACTTAAAGTATTTCTTTCAAGTTTCGATTGACTTTTATTTTATTCAAAATTGGAGGGGAAGGAGGGGCCCAATCAAAATTTTTGTAATATCAAAAATTATTCCTAGGTCTTCAAGCTATAACTTTTGTTTGAAGTTTTTTTTAATTGGACCCTCTCCCCACTGATTTTGCACACCACTTCGAAGATATTAATTAAAAATCCCAGATGAGTGAGCGAGGAAGGAACCGATTAAAAAAATTTCAAATAAAAGTTGTAGAGCAAGATCCCAAAAATAATTTTGATCATTATAAAAATTTCGATTGGATCTCTCCCTTTCCTCAAATTTCACATACCTATCAGGTACATACTTTTTCAAAATTTGGCGAAGGGGTCCAATTGAAAAATTTTTCAAACAAAACTTGTACCTTGAAGTTTTGGAAATAATTTTAGTTATCACAGAAATTTCGATTGGAGCCATCATTCTCCTTCAATTTCAAATAAATTACATGTTAATTGAAAGAAATACTCATTACTCACCAAACTGGTGGAAATACATAACAAAATTTTTTCAACTTTTTCTGCCGAAATAATTTTTTTTGCACCAAAAGGAGCCATTTGAGTCCAGTTTTGGTACCAAGCAGATGTTATTTCCATTTTTTGTAAAATTCGAAATTCTCGATTTTTTAGCGATCTACAACTTTTCAACCCCTGGGAGGGTGAAAAATCGATATAAAATTTGATGGTCAACGGTCTGGGGAGGTGTAGAAACTCAAATTGCACTTTTCTAGGGGTGTAACCGAGGTACCATGTACGTGGCACTGTGCCCAAAAGTGGCAAAAAACTGCTTTTTTCCAAAAGTGATCCTTTTTTGAGGGCCCCTAGCTTCACTCCCTTGCGAGGTAGGATTCTCAAATTTTTTGGGAGGTTCTCAACTCAAAGTAAACCACCTCTGCGAGTTTGGTCGAAATTCGAGATAGGTTTTTTTTTCATCCCATCCCAATGTGCATATTCTGCACTCTTCGTAAATCTAACATAAGGTACGCGCGGGCCGGATTTCGGATCCGTCAAGCTCGCGAACTGCTAGCTCGACTTTGCGGACTGTGCGAATACCGAGATGCGGAGAAAAGCTCTGCGATGTGTGTGGTCTGTACACGAAAGCCGATAACGTTTCCAATTGGTTTATCGCGCTACATCTGTCCTGCGCTGGTGCAGTTGCACTGGTCGCGTATTACCTTCTTTTTTTCCCTCCTAAGCCTTCCTTCCTCTTTCGTTTTGGTTAATTGGCTCGTAGATACGATGTGATTGAGTCACGATTCGCGTATTCTCGCGTATACGACTGGCTTAGATCTCGTATAGGTATTCGCAGTGCACTGGTACACTATACGATATAGAAGTAGAGCCCGCCGGTTCGAAAGTTTTTTTTTTCATTCTTTCTCGTCTTCAAACGTGTAGTAATTAATTTAGGGTAAGGAGACGATCGACTGTGAGAAGTTGCATTCTTCGATGCTGTCGTCTGCAGTGTGCGAAATTGTACGAGATACGAGTAACCCTGGTGGCAAAAATTGGATGAGCCATCGATAGATACCACACGTATAAATTAGCGGAGGCACGAGGAACCTAAAAATTTTTATCGTGCATCTATGTGCATTAATTATAATTTAGGAATTTCTTGGTCAGCATGGTCACAGTTGAGTATAATAAAGTGATTAGGATGATAATTTTTCTAATCAGGAAAATCTCAGTTTCATGAATGCCAATCTTGGACTGAAATCTCGATCGAAAAAAATTCAAATCAAGTTTTTCATCAGTAAGAAATTAGGCATATTTATTGGGGTAGGGATAGTTATGTCATTTACGTCTGTCGTACGAAATTATGAACAAACGATGTCATTCTTGATAGGATTTTTTAATTTTTTCAGAATAATTTTAAAAATATTTCCTTATTAAAAATTCTTTTCCCCAAGAGAATTTTTTGTGTGTATCATTGTTCGAAAGAATTTTTAAAAAATTTTTGCACCATTTTTCTTCTTCATTATTTTAAAATACCTATTTAAATTTTTTTGATAATTTTTCACAAAAAATTGTAAAATATTCAAGTTTTTTTCTAAAAATTTTTTTTTGTCTTTTTCAAACTTTTTTTTCTGATAAATAACTTGATGTAGGTATTTTAAAATGGATGATTAAATAAATAGTAGAATTTTTTACAATGAAAATATTTTCAATTTTTTTTGAAAGAATTTTTGAATTTTTCTGAAAAAAAAATTCAAAATTTTTTTTCCAGTATTTTCGAATTTTTCAGAAAAAAATATTTTTGCAATTTTTCTCCTATTTTTTATATCAAGCATATTTTCAAAACATTTTTAGAGAATTCTTATCACTTTTTTACCTAATATTTTATTTATTTACCTATCATTTTTTTTGATATACCTCCTTTTTTACAAATTTCTTTCTAAACAAGTATCATTTTTCAAATATTCTTGAAGCGAATGTTTGAATTAAAAAATAAAAATTAACGAATTTTTTTGGGGGGAAAAAGTTCATTTTTTTGACAAGAGTTTCAATTTTTTTTTCAGAAAAATCATTTCTGCAAATGTCTTGCCTAAATAATAATTTTTACAAAGAAAAATTTTTCAATCGTTTTTTTAAATTAAATTTATTTAAATTAATTTTTTGGTTGGATTTAAATTGTTTACGATTTCTTTTTTCAAGAATCGTTTGTGCTATTTTCAAACATTTATTTTAGTGAAAAAATAAGGTAAATTATGAAAAAACAGAATAATTTTTTATGAAAAAATATTTTAAAAATTTTTTAAAAGAATTTTTGAATTTTTTATAGAATTTTCAAATTTTTAGGAAATTTTAAAAATGATTAATTTTGTGCATTTTGTCCCCTCATATTTTTCTACACCAAGAAAATATATTTAAAACGCTTTTTTGTAAATTTTTTATATGTACGATCCCAACTTTTTTAAACAAAATTTTTAAAATAGTGTTTCTTTTTTGCAAACTTCTTTCTAAAAAAAAATTTCGTATCAAAAAACACTCTTGAAGTGAATTAAAAAAAAATAATTAGAGAATTTTTTGAAAAAAATATCTAAAAATTTTTTTGATAAGATTTTCAATTTCTTCAGTAAAATTATAAAAATATTTTCTCTCTGCAAATTTCTTTTCAAAATAATTCTTCGCATCCAGAAATATTTTTTAAACGTTTTTAAAGTTTTTTTTTCATATGATTTGAATTTATTTATTATTTTATTAATTTTTAGTTTTTTTTGTCATTTATTAAAATTTTATATTCTAGTAAACAATCCAATTTTTATTTTTTTTAAACACAATTTTAAAAACATTTTTGAACAAATTTTTGAACTATTATGAATCATTTTTTCAATAGGCTAATTTGCTTATGATGTTTTTTCAAGTTTTTTGATGGGATTTTAAATTGTTTTCACCTTCTGCACCAAAAAATGTTTTTATGTTTTTCAAGCATTTCTAGATGATTTTGATTTTTTTTCAACAAATTTTTTCTTTAAAAATTAAAAAAAAATTTCTTATCAAAAAATATTTTTAAACCATTTTTTGGAAAAAAATTTTCAATTTCCTTGATCAGAATTTTTTTTTCAAATTTTTTATGTTTTATTTTCCTATAAAATTTTCCCAGAGAATTTATTACAAAATATATTTTGAAATATTTCTTGAAACAATATTTGATTTATTACAACAAAAATTGAAAGTGAAAAATTTGTAGTGCACAAAGAAATATTTCTGAAAATCTTTTCAAATTTTCTCTGAATTTTTTTTATGTACCTACTACCTAGGTATTCAATTCTTGCAATTAAAAAAAAATAATTTTCTGAGCATTTCCTGGAAAGTTGTAGCTATAATACCTATTTTTTAATCAAAATGAAAAAATCCAAAGAGTATTTTTCGAACATCTTTTGAAAAATTTTTTCAATTTTTCTCCGATTTTTTTTCCGCAAGAACTTTTTAAAAACAAATATTTTTTCAATTTTTTTGACAGGATTTTAAAATTTATTTTAGTATGTAATTCTTTTCATTGGAAAATATTCAAGGGTTCATCTAAGCATTTTTATTTTTTACATGTTATTTCTTCCCAAGAAATTCATTTTTTCTTCATTTTTTTCACGAAGTACATGTACGTACTACGTAGTAAGTAATAGCAACAATTTTTGAGAAAATCGATTAACATTTTCCAGAATATTTGCCCTCTTTTGGAAAACGTTGGTTCAGAAAAAAATCTTGAAAAAAAAATCCATTAAGAGTAACTAAGTTGCAGGAGAAAAGTAGTAAAAAACCTTTGAAAACTAAATACATAATATATTTTTTAATTTTTTTGAGGTAATTGACTAATATTGTTCGATTGTTCGACATTTTGGGGGGGGATGGGTTAAGAAGCTCATTTGAAAATAATAAATACATTTATTTTGTTCATGTATCATAATAGGTAATTATTAATCGATTCATTCCTCCAGCGCCTTCAATAAAAAAATAGGCAGGAAGTGATGCCCAATTTTATAATCGGTATCATTGCGCTACCCTTTGTTAACAATGAAAAGGTTTTGGCTAATATTTTAATCATACCTGAAAGTTATCGAAATGTCTCACATTTATCATCTTGATTCGTCATCGTTCTTATCTACACATTCAATTTCAGCCTCACGTAGGTATTTTTTGAGTCATTTGGCACGGTGTGCATTTTAACGCTCGATTCAAATGAGCACAATAATGTTATCATTTTTTACCTACGTTTCTCGATGCGTCAGATTTTGCGTATGCATTTGAGCAAACAGTTTTAATGTCTTCTACTGCCTATCGTGTATTATTTTCACCCTTCAAACTGCAAAGTACTTGTGTAATGATTTATTTTTTGACTTAGTACCGAAGTTATTTTAGATGTGATTTAAAATGTCAAAATGAAAGTTTAAATAATTCAATTGTGTGTGTGTTTTTTTTAGGTGATTATTGGTCCAATAAATGTGCAGAGTTCACCCTTCGACGACGATTTGCTCCACTGATGCGAATATCTGTTCCGATTGTGAAATTAACTGCGACACTACCTGAGTAATTCGACTTTTATTCAATTATGAGCCAGGTAATTTTATTTATAATCGTGCGATGTAATTACATTCGTGTAGGTAATTTCGTTTGAAATTTTTATTTTTCCAATAAATAACGAGTTCAATTTTTTATATTTAGCTGTGCAAATGCTCCGGTTTGAAATATTTGGGAAAATTGACGAAATTTCGAATATATGATGAACTTCGTAGCGCATTGCACCGTCATTGAAATGGATTTTTTTCCCTCTTGCCATGGTAATTTTTTTCAGAGTAAAACGACATTACGAAAGTGAGTATTAGCCTACTGATATTTGATAAATGCAGATCTGATATTCCTAATGCTTGAAACTAATTCCTAAATTATTTGTCAATTTTCAGATAGTGGACCACGGATACGAATTCAACTACGTTTATTCCTGCGACGTGGAGGTGCACCCATTCATTTGCGTCCATAAATTTTGGAATTCTTCGATTTTCCAGCCACCTACTGAAGAAGATTTAATGCGGTGAGTTTGTAATAAAATTTCATTAGAACAGTAATAGTACGTAAAAGAGCTCAGAATAATTTGAATGAAGCGTTCGTGTACTTTTCAATTTTCGTCTCGCTTCACATTACTAAATTCTTTCCCCATTTCATACGTTTCGATGAAAACTTTCCCCATAACTTTGGTTGCATTTTCGTGGTAGGTACTCTCGAACTTCGCAAAATAATTTAAATTGAAATCTCGCATTTTGTACACAAATATTCCACTTTGGCGTATCATTTGTTGACTAAAGTTGTTCAGTTTTTAAACAGAGAGATAAATACATTTCAAAGTAATACGTGCAACATAAACATCCAAAAATAGTAACAATAACGCGAAAAGTACCTACGAATATAGTTTACTTTATATCAAGCAGTTTTGTGCTCGGGTTGGTGAAAATAATGTATCTTTTTTGCGAAATTAACCGGGTGCGAATGAGCTTTTTCCTAAAGAAAACTTGTCACTTTGGTGAAGGTTGATTTTCTGTCGAGTTCTCTTGTACTTATAAGAAGGGTGCACGAAAGACTACTGCGCTGGGAGATGAACTTGAGGTGAAACTTTCGCTGATACCTATCGTTGAAAAAATTGTGTTTTTTATTGATTTTTACCTTCTCTCACCCCTCAATTTTAATTTCAGCATTTTATTGATTTGGATATGAAATCTTGCTCAAATCTTTGAGCAATTTTCAGTGACGTGACGTAACGACTTTTTTTTTGGTTTGACACAAAAGGGCCCAAGTGAGATGGGGGGTCAACTTATCAGTGGCTTGGTTGCTTGAATTACATTCAAAATTTCAAAAATGAAATAATAAGATATGTTCTATAAAACTTCGCAGAGGCAATAATCAAAATAATTATTAAAATCTGTTTTTTTGGAGGGAAAAAGTCTTAAATTTTTTAACAAAAAAAAATTCTTAAATTTTTGCGTAAGAAATATTTTTAATTTTTTATATTCTATAAAACTTCGCAGAGGCAATAATCAAAATAATTATTAAAATATGTTTTTTTGGAGGGAAAAAGTCATAAATTTTTTAACAAAAAAAATTCTTAAATTTTTGCGTAAGAAATATTTTTAATTTTTTAGAGTAAAAATACATACCTACATATTTTTCAATAATCTTTTGAAGAAAAAATCACAAAAATTCCTCTGAAAAAATTCAAAATTGAAAAAGATTCATTTTTTTGGAAGAAACGTCTCCTAGGTAGGAAAATGGTCTGTTTTTGGAGGAAAAAATCAATTCTTTTTATGAAAAAAAAAACTGATTTCTTTTTATCAATTCAGTATCTCATTTTTCTCAAAAGTAAAATAACTTTCAGTTTTTTCAAAATATTTTTCCAAATTTTACAGAAAATAATCACTTAATTAAATTTTTTGATAGGTAGAAAATAAGAAAATTTTCGAAGAAGAAAATCACAAGTTTTGAACAAAAATCTCTTAATTTTTAGGCAAAAAAAAGAGAAATTTTGTCAAAATAAAAATCGATTTTTTTGGAAGGGGGAGGGGTTCTTGGAATAAGAAAATTTCTGAATTTTGTTTCAATTCTTTCGAAGAAAAACCTCACAACTTTTTTGGAGCTTGATTTAGTTATTTTTGCAGAAGAAAACCGAAAATCTTTTTGAGAAAAAAAATTTAGGGTTTTTCTAAAAATAAGAAATAAATTTCTATTTTTTGACTAAAAAGAAATCTTTCAATTTTCTGTGAGAAAAAAATATTTTGGAGTAAAAATATGGCTCAATTGATTTTTGGAAAAAAGTTTTTATAAGATTAACTTGCGAAGGAAAAGATTTCATTTTTCTAGGAATTTTTGCACAAAAATAGATTCTAAAAATTTCTTCATTTTGTTGCTAAAAAATGTTCGTTTTTTGAGAAAAAAAAATCGTTGAATTTTTTCAGTTATCTTGAAGAAAAAATTTGTTTTCTGAGAGAATTCACTCAATTTTTTTATGAAAAATTTTTTCATTTTGTTTTGAACTTGACAAAGTACCTACTTATCTGCATTTCTTTTAAATTTGTGAAAAAAAAAATTAATTACATAATTATTTACGTTGTTCTTTTCTTAATATTAATTTCAGGTGGATTGGATGAAAAGTCGAGAAGAGCTTGCCAATTTCCAGTTTCTTTTACAAGATCCTCAGAATTTTCAAAACCAATTGGTATCCATCGACGACTTATCAGATTTCTCTTGTGGATTTCTCCAGCCCAGCAGTATCATCCCGTTCGACGTCCAATTTTGATGATTCAACATTTCGGTGTTTCACGATTTTTTTAATTTTTTTTCGTATTCGACATCCAATTTTGCAGATTCAACATTTCAGCGATTCGCGATTTTTTTTTTTTTTTTTTTTGTATCTCGAAGTTTTCAATTTTTCTCTCGTGTTTCGCGTTCGTCGGTTTTACTGTGCGTTCTTCCGCGTCGTTCGTTTGAATTTTGATCGAGTTGCAGTATCGGTGAGTGATTTAAACCCTTTTTTGGTTGTGGGGGGTGGTGTTCGCCATTTAGTGATTGGATTGGTGGTTGGTTTAGTAATTAGTGCGCCCAATTTTCAAATCCTTTTCGATATTATAAAAATTCTCTCGCATTTCTCGTTATAATGACGAAATTCAAGATTTTTTTTACACTTTTCGAAGACGCTCAAGTTGATCACACTGAATGAAAAAGGCTGGTCTGAGCCTATTTTCAGAGTAAGCGTGCTCAATGTGAGTAGAACTCGCCTCAGGTCGTTCGACAACAAATGGTTGCGAGATGGCAGGATGCGAGTTCGCTGAAATATTCATCCACATCAGTATTCATTTCCATTCGGGCGATAACAAATTGTGAGGCTCGGATGGACACGAATCCACCAAATTATTGCTTGGGGTATTTTTAAGAGTGTGAGGTGACTGGTTGGTTTGAATGAATAGTGGTCCTTAATTGAAATTATTGAAAAAATTATCAGTTAGTTCATAATAATTATACTTCGGTAATTTGAATTAGTCCAACAATAGTACCTATAGAAGTAAGTTATCATTATATTAGTCCAAAAGCAGGTGTAGAATGCATTTATCAGAAAATTTTTCCCAGAAAAATTTAGAATTTTTTACCTTAAAAAATTGAGAGTTTTTACTTCAAATAATTGAGAATTTTTAACCCAAAAAATTTGAGAATTTTTTCATCTCAAAGAAGGGAGAAAATTTTTACAAACCTAAAAAAATTGTGAATTTTTACTCACTTATTTATACACATTTGATAATTCTTCATTTGAAAACAAATTTGAAAAAAAAATCACTACGAACTTGATACTGACAGTCACCTCGCAATATGGCGATTCCACCACCCTTTTAGCATGTACTTATGCATACATACCTATTATGTTTTGCATTTTGAAAATTGTAATATTGCATACTTGAGGTGCAAAAGAAAAATTCGCGAGTGATGTTTAAGTTTTCCATTGTGAGTGTTTGTGTATTTCGTACCAATTTATATTATATTTGCACCTACGTGATTTATGTGTTGTGATTAGAAAGTGGGTTAACTTATTTTTTTGTAGAGTACAAGAAATCGTCGCAGAATGCGGTAAGTCATCAAATTTTTTACAAGTTCTTTCCAAAATGATGATGTAAGCTCATGTTATGAGTATTTCCCTGATTGGAAAAGAACTTTTTTTGGCGAGTATATATTAATTTTTTCTGATGGAAATATCGTGTTTGTTTGAATTTTTGTTTCAAGAATTTGTTCTGGATTAGCTGTGCTGTTCGTGTTGAGATTGGAACCACTGAGCTTTGGCATCAATCACGAGGGTCACTGTATTGGTTTGGAAATTTTTGCATCCCACGATATGCTGATTTTTCTATTTCTCCGAATTGTCTCTCCCTAATTTTAATAGGTGGATTGAATTTTTAAATTTTATTTTAATATTGCATTTTTTGTTCTACATTTTTTTTTCGAACTGTTTCAGCATCAGTGTACTTATGCAATGTACGTAGTTTAGATTTTCACCCTGTTTGGAATACTTGTCAAGTGCCAACCTATTGGATTCGACGTCAATTGGAATTTTTGAACACTTTTTGAATGGAACTGGCGAAGGAACAAAACCAAGTTTGGTGAGGGTTCAATTTTCAGTTAAATTTTTAATTACCTATACCTACTTTGACGAATTATTATTATTTTTTTTAATTTTTAGGTTTTTTTTGGAGGTGTCTTGAAATAAATTTTTTTTAAATTTTGTTTGGAAAAGAGAAAAAACTCCTAATTTTTTTGGAGCTCGATTTAGTTATTTTTGGGAGAGAAAAACCAAAAATGGTTTTGAGAAATAAAATAAAAAATTCACCCTCAAATTTTTTGAGTAAAAAGAAATAGGGGAAATCTTTCAATTTTTTGGTGGAAAAATCTCAATTTTTTTTAAAGTAAAAATATACTTACCTACCTCAATTCATTTTGAAAAAAAGTTCCCTAAGATTAACTTTTAAAGAATAACATTTTTTTTCGAGAAATTTTTGCACAAAAATAGATTCTAAAAATTTCTTTATTTTGTTGCTAAAAAAATAAATGTTTCTTTTATGAGAAAAAACATAATTCTTAAAAATTTTTAAAGTTATTTTGAAGAATTTTTTTTTCTGAGAGAAGAATTTACTCAATTTTTTTATGAAAAATTTTTTCTTTTTGTTTTGAACTTGAAGTACCTACCTATCTGCATTTTTTTTAATTTGTGAAAAAAATTTCAAACATTTAATTACATATTATTCACGTTGTTTTTTTTAAATTTTAATATAAAAAATCGAGAAAAGCTTTTTAATTTCTATTTTTTTTTTACAAGATCATCAGAATTTTCAAAACCAATTGGTATCCATCGACGACCTATCAGATTTGTCTTGTGGATTTCTCCAGCCAAGCAGTATCCAGTTCGACGTCCAATTTTGCTGATTCAACATTTCGGTGTTTCGCAAGACATCCAATTTTTCAGATTCAACATTTCAACGATTATCGCAATAATTTTTTAAAAGTAAGATTTTATAATTTTTTAAAAGTAAAATTAAAAAAAAAAAAAAAAAAAAAAAGGAAGGAAAGATCATTAACTACATAAACGAAACTGAACCTTTTCCTTGATTGTGCCAGTTTTATTTAGCCTTTCAGAGGTGGCAAGGTAGTGTGTAACTTGATATTTTTGGAGAAGGGTGTCCAAATGAAATTTATCAAAATAATGTTGAATGGTGACAATGATTTTTCTTTTATCTTCAAAAAATTGAGAATTCTTTCAATCCTGAACAGTGAACAATGCAAATTTTTTTTCTTCGAAAAGATGAAAGATTTTTTTTACTCCAAAAAACGGAGAATTTTTATACGTATAGTTACTCCAAAAAAATGAATTATTTTACCCTAATAAAATTTCTAAAAAAATCTGCAAGAAAATCGAACGATTTTTTTGCTTAAAAAGTGGAAAAATTTTTATTCCAAAAAAATGAGTGTTTTTTTTCACTTCGAAAATTTGAAACATTTTTTACCTATTCAAAAAAAAGTAAAATGAAATTTTTCAACTCCAAAAAAATTGAAAAGTTTTTTCACTGCAAAAAGTATTGTAAAATTTTAATTAAAAAAAAATATATATATATTTTTTTAAATCCAAAAGTCCAAAACAATGGGAAAGTTTTTCTTCAAGAAAATGAAAAGATTTCTTAGCTCCAATAAAATGGGTAAACTTTTTAGCCCAAAATAAATTTTTCTGTTCCAATAATAAAAGTAAAACAAAGATGATTTTTTATTCCAAAAAATTGATTTTTCAGTTATCAGTTAGTCGATAAAACCTTGTAAATCGAAAATCGCACATAGCTTTATATTTTTTCCCCATAGTTTCAACTCATTTCAGTTAGGTATTTAATTAAATTAATTAAAAAAATTAAAAACAACGGTTTCCGCAACAAAAATTAAAAAAAAAAAAAGAAAAATTAAAAAAAAAATTTAAAAAAAAGAAAAACAAAGCAGACAATACGTCTTAGCGCTCCAATAGGTGAAAAAAGTAATTAAACAGGGGGAAAATACAAGGTATTTTTTTGTTCAATTAGCGACACTGATGTAACAGCTGACTTTAGTTGGTTGGCGGGTGGTTGGAGGGGTCGCGTCTTTGTCATTTGAATTGGCGGGTAGTTGGAGGCGTCGCGTCTTTGTCATTCGAATAAATTCAACTGGTTTATGGTTTTTTACGTGAAAAATATCGAAAATTAATAAATTATTCATCTACGTAAATTGATTCAAAGCTCAAAGTAAGTGTATCGGTTTTAATTATCGGTTATCGTCTAATAAGTATAATTACATGATCTGAACCTACTGTGAAATCCGAGCGATGATGTCGCATCGAAGTGTTATGGCTTGAGTCACTGCTCGTCGGCGTCGGCTCGTCTGTTGCAAATTCGAAAATATGATAATAATAACGTAATGTGTGTTCGTTTATATTAATTAATTCAAGTAATACGAAGTATTCTTTATGCCGGTGATAGCTGAATCTGACGAAACAAGACGCGAAGAACCACCATAACGAACCGTCGATGGATTACGATTATGATTCCAATCCAACCCTACAGTCAAATCAAGGTATGTAAAAGTAAAATTCATACTTGTAAAGTAAGGCAGAAATCTGTCTCGATTCGGTTTTCATTCTTCAGCTTCGAAATTATTGTCATTGATGCCTTAATGTTGTTAATAGAATGGGTGTTTTTCATCGTCCGGCATCGATTTTTTTCACCTGGAAGCAATCGGAATTGAGAACCTATGTTTATTCGAAGAGATAATCGAATCAAGTACCAAGCTACGTATGAAGAACTTTCTTGAACTAATCGCTTATGTGAACGTAAAGCAGCTACTGTCGTCGGTCTAGTCCAGAATGAATACGTAACAATCCGTAAGTAATTCTACATATTTTCAAGTCGACTTGTTCAGAATGATACGTATTGTTTTCGTTAGTAGTTTCCAACCAACACCCAATGTACCGATTACATACAAATCGGCTAAGATTTAATTTTGTATCACTGTATGAGCCTGTTCAAAAAGCATACTTCGAGTTGTAGGTACGTAGATTGTTTGGAAGACGTAACCTAGCTCTAGCTCGAATAAAAGTGAATTAACGATAGTTGAATATTTAACAGTGATAAAAGTGAATAAAAGTGTCTTATATGTGACTACGAGTACTAGGGTTGTTGGGAGATTCCAATTTCGTTATAGTTATTTCTTTTTTCTTCTCGTTTAACGTATGGTTACTAATTCAAGAACGTTTTTAGGGAAGTTTCCATAATACTTCGAGACAAACAAGCTGATTCCAACGTCCTCGTACCAGACTACGATATTGCACCGTTTCATTTAGCTGTCGTTCGCGAAAACCAGTTATTAGCCAAAGATCTGACTGAATTATTGCAGAAAAATGGAGCAGATCCAAATGTGAAGTAAGTTTTGGTAATTTTACGTTCGGAAAGACGAACGAATGTTTGAAATTGTTCTTTTTTTCACGTTTAGAGACACAGAAGGTGTTACACGTCTGAATGTAGTAGCTGTTTTGGAATCGTCCGACGATAGATTGACGACAGTGATGAACCTACGATAACCGACGATGCTGAGAAGATTGCTTTTCATCTTTCTTACGAAGAACACGCTTGGGAAACGTAGAAAACGTTAGAAATTCATCGACGGTCAACGAAGCTACTGATAAAAGTTCCAATATACAATTAGGTACGTACTGCTGGTGTGTTTCGTTTCGTGTAATTGAAGTGTTACCTCGTATATTACGATATTTTAAGTAGTGTCGGTGTGTTTCGTGTGATTGAAGTGTTACGTTGTATTCAATACGATATTTGTTCGCAGATAAAGTGATCATACAAGGGAATGACGTCCAAGCGGAGTACAGACCATTGCACGATGAATGTAAAGAACGATGAGGCTGCAGAAAAACAAAGCTCAGCAACACAAACCAGTCCGCCTAGTGTTTACTTTAAGGTATCCGTGGTCTAGTTTTGAATTTTGATGTAGAAATTTGTTCTTTCGAATCACCCAACGATTCTATTTATTTTTCCTAGGATAACAACATCGCTTTCGACTAAAATCCGGCCGAAATGCTACGACTGGTGCTAGCCTGGCAATCTCAAGCATTCAAAAGTTATCACTGCCAAATGAATCGAAAGTCGAACCTAGTTAGGTGCTCAGTTGTGTCGCAAGAGGTGTAGGAGATGTTACCGAAGATAGATCGTTAATTATTAGCAACGATGAAAGTGCTCCTTTGCTTTTATGAACAGAATTCTCTCTTCAGTGAAGATGGTAAATCACTGAGAAATTATATCCACCGGACCTAACGTAAATCACCGTTTAAATATAGTTTCCGATGACGAAGATGGAATTTGATTCGTCGAAGCAAGGTTGCCTTTGTGTTTAAGGTAAATTTTTCATATTTAAGTACGTTTTATTTCTTGAAATCAGATTGGTAATTGATTTTGTTGAATTTTGCAGTTCTTCGAATTCCAATTCAAGTTCGAGTACTTCTTTGAAGGAAAGAAAAGTACAGTATAAGTAGAATAATCGAAATGAAAATCGTACCTATGAATATGGTAAAATTTGATAAAATTTGTAGTAAATTGGTTCTCAACTTGTTATAAATGTTCGTTTTATTTTCTCAGATACGTCAGACGGTGCTGCATACGATACTGATTATGTTAAAAGAAGAATTGGAATTCACGGACCTAACGTAAGTCACCGTTGAAATTTGAGATTTGCTGTCGAGTTTGAATGTACCTACCGATGACGAAGATGGAATTGAATTCGTTGAAGCGAAGTTGCCTTTGTGTTTTAGGTAGATTTTTCATATTTTTAAGTACGTTTTATTTTTTGAAATCAGTTTGGTAATTTATTTTGGTGAATTTTGCAGCTCTTCGAATTCCAGTTCAAGTTCGAGTACACCTTGAAGGAAAAGAACGTAAAGAACGAGCAAAATAATCGAAGTGGACGTCGTACTGATGAATATGGTAAAAATGAGAGAGAATTGGTGGTAATTTTGTGCAAAAGTGGTTCTCATCTTATTACAAATGTTCATTTTATTTTCTCATTTATGTTAAACAGTGCTGCTTATGATACCTGATTATATTGGAGAAGAATAATTGAACAAATTAGACTTTGTTTCCTGTCCGATTGCGAGTACGACGAAAAAATTATACCTACTTGAGAAAATTACGTCGAATTCGTAAAACGTTCCAGACACAGAAGAACCTATTTTGAAACCGAGTAAGCTACCTTCGTCGACAGTACCAACGCTGTTCTTCGGTTTAAGGATTCTCAATTTTTTTTTTTTTTTTGAAAAATCGTAACCTTTTTTGTGAAAAAATTTTAGGCAGTTACTTCGATACTTGTAATTCAAAATTGAAGGGGAGGGAGAAGTCCAATTACAAAATTTTTCAAATAAAAATTATAGATTAAAATTCTAGGAACAAGTTTGGTCATCTTTAAAATTTCGATTGGACCCTTCCTTCGCCTGAAATTTTTTCTAATACTACGTAGGTACTTGGTATTCAAAATTAGAGGGGAGAAGGGGTCTAATTGAAATTTTTTTCAAATAAAAGTTGTTGAATAAGATTGTAGGAATAAGTTTGGTCATCTTTAAAATTTCAATTGGACCCCTCCTTCCCATGTAATTTTTCGTAATACTCTACGTAAGAACTTGATACTTATTCGAAATTAGTGGAGAAAGAGGAGGTCCAATCAAAAAAGAATTTCAAATGAAAGTTGTCGAATACAATCCTAGGAATAAGTTTGGTTATTACTGGAATTTCGATTGAACCCCTCCCTCTGCTCCAATTTTGCTTAATACTTCGTAGTTACTATTGATATTCAAAATTGAAGTGAAAGGAGTGGTCCAATTGAAAAATTTTCCAAATCAAAATTGTAAAATGTGATCCTGGTAATAATTTTAGTCTTTACGAATTTTCCAATCAGACCCCTCTCTCCCCTCCAAATTTATACCAAACAACGCAACTTGTATACTAATCCTATTTTCGTATCATTTTCAGTATTCAGCCCGGAATTGGAGCACGTCCAATGCGAAGATAACGACGACTAGGAGAAAATCATAACGAAATGGTTTTCTTTAGAAGTGGATCTGCTGAATTCTTTCTTCGATACTTCGCTATCGTCATCGTTGCGCAATGGCATCGCCGAAACCTCATTCACCTATCTTCTTACTCGACCCTCGAGTCTCCGATAAATTGCCAGCACGCTGCAAACAAATGTATTTGGGCGACGTGTGACGTGATTTCATCCACGCCAGATTTTACATCGATAAAGGCACCGGAGTTAGGCCCTACGAGCACCTACACGAGGTTTTCTTGGTCTGGAATGAGATCAACGCGTATCCTAGCAAAAGGTGTAATCTCAAGGTTTGTGATTTGTTGCATTTTTGCTCATAAACGGTCCTGATTTTTGACCGTAGGGCTTCTCGAGAAAAAATTTCACAAAATTTTAATCCTCTGAAAATTTTGCAATTTTTTGTAAAATTCAACTCTACAACACTGTGGGGCTTCCCTTCTCTAGTAATTATTTCAAAAATATTTTTTGCCTATCAAGGATATTTGGCATTTTTTAAAAATAAAATTCAACCATACAACACTATGGGGCTCTCTGGTAATTATTTCAACAAAAAAAATTTGTCTATTAAGGAAATTTGACTTTTTTTTTTTAGCTGATTTTTTTTTGTAAAATTCAACTCCAGTAATAATTTTGATGAAAAATTTCAATATTATGGAAATTTGGTATTTTTTTTGTTGTTGTAAAATTCAACCAAACAATTGCGTAGGACTTCTCGAGAAATGATTTCGAAAAAAAATTTAATCTTAATAGAAACTTTGCAATTTTTTTTTAAATTCAACCCTATACAATCATGCTGTAGGGTTTCGTTTCTTGAATAATAATTTCAAAAAATTTCAATCTTCGGAAATTTGGCAATTTAAAAAAAAATCAACTTTACAACTGTAGGGCTTCTCCAGAAATAATTTCGAAAAAAATTTACCTAACCTTATGGAAATTTTTCAATTTTTTGTAAAATACAACCCTACTGCTGTAGGGTTTCTCGAGTAATTATTTTGATAAAAAATTTCAATATTATGGAAATTTGACAATTTTTTTGTAAAATTAAACCGTACAACTGTAGGGCTTCTCAAGAAATAATTTCAAAAAAATTTGCTCATATGGAAGTTTTGCAATTTTTTGTGAAATTCAACCTATCGTCATGCTGTAGGGTTTCTCGAATAATAATTTAAAAAAAAAATGATCTTATGGAAATGTTGCAATTTAAAAAAAAAAATTCAACCCTACTATCATGCTGTAGGGCTTCTCGAGTAAATAGGTGTTTCAAATTTTTTTCAACTCTTATATTTTTTTTTTTTTTTTTTTTTGTAAAATTTACTCCGCAACTATTTAGTACCTAATACCTACTTGAAAAAATTGGCATTTTCCATTTTTGACAATTTTTCCCCATATTCGAAAATAAAGGTGCTACAAACCTTTGAAATTTGAATTTCCAAATTAATTTTCAAAGATAGGCAAACTCGCATAAAAGTTTTTGTTTCTCTCGAAAGAGTTACACTCATAACATGTATTGTCATATAATGGAATTGTTTCGGTTTATATGTCATTGGTAATTCCCCTTGATTGAGGAAGGCAACACCTTTGACGTGAGTTTTTTTTTCGCAATAACTTCTTTAATTTCAAAGCTAGGCATTCTAATGTAATCAAAATTTTGTTTCGTTTTTTGGAGTACTATTTCCTAATAGTGTTGAAAAAAATATTGAATGCAGTATTGCCGCAATCGATTTTTTAAAGAAAGACCTGTAGTGTCTTCATTTTCAAAGATAGGCAAAAAATCTCTAGAAGTAAAAAATACTACTTTTTCAAGTACTGTATCCATATGTGTAATTAAAAAATAATCCCAACTTTTATTTTGCCTTGTCCCTTCAATTTTTGAGATAGGTACCATGTGCAATTGTGCATAGAGCGGTTGTATTCGAATCTGAAGTTTCGTAAAGTGCTCCTAGGACATCCATATTTTAGTCAAATTTGAGACATTTTTAATTTGAACCCCCGCCCCCCATTTCGAAAAAAAAATCAAAAAATTAGGTCGCTCATTTTAAAGGTAGCTGGCTATATTTGGGTCGTACCATTGTCGTATAATTTTTCTTTATTAATATGTGGATACGTATCGTATAAACAAAAACCGAGTAGGTATTAATTAATAGTCGCCCCTCTCCGATATTCTCGCTAGCAACCATTTCCTTGTGAGGTCCAAAGTCTCGTTTTAATTTTGACGAATTGACCAGCAGCGCATGAGAGAGGCGGTAATTGGATTTTATTCAAAAAAAAAAAGTAGGAAGGGACTGTACTGTACTAGTGAAATCTACCCTAGAATCATAAGTATGTAATTACCTACCCACGCGAAGAACCGACTCCACACTCGACTATACTTACGCAGCTAATTAGTCGCGTCCTTCTTATGAGTGCAACGAGCGCTTTAAGTGTAAGGGTGGCGGACGTACGCGAGGTAATGAGCAATGGCTGCTAAGTCGACGTATAAGAAATTACCGCCGGGGTAATGAATAAATATAGGAGTATTCGCGCTTGCTTTTTTTTCCTGCTCATTTTATCGCGATAAAATATCAACTATTATACATTGTTACCATAACAGTGTGTACCTATGGTATCGGTAAACACGGCGTGCATGGTCCACTGTACGCCCATGTATACGTGTCCGAGTGGTGGTATCTTGAGGTTGTTTCTGGCATACTCGTAGGTACATGAGGTACTGCACCGGAGCACGCAGAGGTGCGTATCGCGTACTGGTTTTTATTGGTATAAGTGTATAGTATGCGGCTATAGATCTACATATACCGGAGCTAACCAGCTACAGAATGAACTTGTTATGTGCAAGGGGGGCGCATTAAGGGCGGCGGAGGCTGGTTGTGTATAAAGTGCTTAAATCAGCGGCATTAACATAATGTAAACTGCTTGTCTGTTTATTAGCCGCAAACCTGATTGGTCAGTTTGAGCGAATAAAGGCGGTACCTATGGTCATAAGAGTCTAGTATTATCGCAGGCGTTGGTGTTATTGTTCGACTTGCATGGGTCGAGTAAATCGAGGCAGCGAAGAATGGACTTTATTATCGTTACTTTGCTCGCCAACTTATAGATAATTTCTTTCGTGGTGTTGGATATTACGTCGAAAAGGGAGAATAAAGAAATATAGCGAGGAAATTGCATTTTTTTTTTGCAGAAATTGAAAGAAAATGCAGTTCTACGTGAATCCAGTGAAAAGTGAAAGAAATTGGGTAATTTATTCCAGATCATTGAAAAAAATATATATAATCGAAAGAAATTCAGAAGTGTATTGAAAAAGAGACGAAATTTTTGGAATAATTGTCTAAATTCAAAATTTGGGAAAATTATTGTTGCAGCCCCACGAATTGATCGACTCTTTCAATGCATGAGTAACTGCAGGTTAAAATATCTGAATTTTTGAAAGGAAAGGAAAGAAAAAGTTCAGAAAATTCTCAATTTTTCAGGAGAAAACCCTTCACTGTTTTAGAAAAAAAAACTCATTTTTTTTTTTTGGAGAGAAAAATTCCTAGGCATCATATTTTTTTTGAGTATTAGAGTCAGCATGCAACATTAAAAACTTTCTCAATTTTTTGAAATGAGGAAAAAGCTGAAAACACTTTTTCAATTTATGAAAGAAAATCTTTCAAGTTTTCCTAAAAAGAAAACTGTTTTTTTATTTATTTTTTTTATTTCTTAGTTGAAAATTTTAATTTTGTTTAAATAAAATCCCAAATTGTTGTCAAATTTCTCCATTTTCTAGGGTAAAATTACATTTTTTTTTTGGGGGGGGGGGGGAGAGATCTTTCAATTTTTTTGAAAAAAAGTTTTACATTTTCTGGAGAAAAAATTTAATCTTTGAAAAAATGACCTTTTAATTTTTTGGAGAAAAAAGTCAATTATTTAATTTTTTTAAAGTAGGTAAACATATTTCACGAAATCTTGAAAAAAAAGTCCCAATATTTTGGGAGAAAAAATATCTCATTTCTTGCGAAATACCCAAAAAAAATGTATAATTATCTCAATTTTTTGAAGATAGCTCTAAGAAGCTTCATTTCTTTGAAGTACCTGCCTAGTGTAGCGGATAAAGATCTTTTGATTTTTTGAGAGAAAAGGACCTTTCACTTTTTTAGAGACAAAATTCTGTTTTTTAAAAAAAATTTTATTTGAGAGAAATCTCTTATTTACTTATGGAAGAAAATTTCTTTTAATTTTTCTGAAAAAATAATCCTCCAATTTTTTAATAGGTATGGTAAAAAATCGGTAAAATATTGGGAGAAAAATCTCAATTTTTTGTCTCAGTTTTTTAGTCTTGAAAATTTTTCCATTTTTTTAAATTAAAAAAATCTATCAATTTTATTGAAAAATTTTTTTCCCTTTTTTTTTTGGTGAAAAAATCTGTTATAATTATTTGGAGAAAAACTTCAATTCCTTGTCTCAGTTTTCATTTTTCAGACCTCAAAAAAAATTTCTCATATGAAATGACAATTTTTTCAATAGCAAAATCTCACTCATTTTCTTTGAAAAAAAATACTCTTTGATTTTTTGGAGAAAAATCCCAAGTCTGTTATTTCAATTTTATCGAATGTAAAAAAAAATACTCATTTTTTTTGTAGGCCTACATACCTACTTATTAAAATCTCTCATTTTCTTTGAAAAAAAATTATTAAAAAAAAACAAAAACATTTACAGGGACGCTCCGAAAGGGGGGCTCCAATATTTTAGAATTTAAGGCTTTATAGTTGGAAATTTTTAGTTTGAGTTGGAAAAAGTTGGGAAATTTTGAATTTTGGATGGGTCGAAAGTCGGAAAATCGACAAAAGTTGTAAATTTTCAAGATTTTGTCCCTCCAATATTCCGACTTCGGTTCTTCCCTCAACATTCAATTCTATTAAAGTAGGTTCTCAGTCTTGATTTTTTTCTGTGAGAAGAATCCTTAATTCCTTAGTGAAAATTCAACCTTAAAAAATTTCAACTCGACTCCTCTTCGGGGAAAAATCGTACTACTGGAAAATTTAATGTTGCCCTCCCTGAAACTGGAACACCCCAACGTAAAGGTTCAGGTTCAGTTACACTTTGTGTTCTTGAATTCGATTTTTTTTTAAATGATAAAATCCCTGTCTAACAAAATTAAGTATTTTTGGCTCATTACGAAAGTGAATGAAAATTATATGTTTTATCAATGAAAAACGTTTTTTTTCTATGTGCTTCATTCATTCCTCAATTGGTAATTTCAATTTTTGATTTGTTTTTCAAAAAAGTTTTTCTTTGAATTTTTTTGAAATTTTTAATTTTTTCTCTTTGGAATTTTTTTTGAAATATCTGAATTAAAATATTGGTTTTTAAAATTATTGGCGATTTTCTTCAAAATAAGGTAATTTTATTACGTAGGTATTTAAAAATAGAAAGTTCATTTGATAAATTTGCTTTTTTTGTGTTTTAAAAAATTTTCAATTTTTTTTTCATTGGAATAATTTTTTGAAAATTAAATTATCAAATTTTTAATTTTTGGTAAATTTTTTAAAAATTGCAAAAATTTGCTAAATTTTGAAAAAAGGCTTTTGAAATTTTTAATCTGAATTTTAAAAGTTGATTCAACTTGAAAAATTTATCGAAATTCAAAAATTTTGAATTTTTGAATTTTCATCAAATTTTTAGTTTTTTACCAATTTTAAAGAGAACTGAATTTTGTCATGAAGTTTACTATAAAAATCAACTTTTTTGACAATGGTTGTGTCAAAGTTCTTTTCGAATTAAAGGTGATGATTTCTTAATTCTGATGAATCGATAATTTTTTCGACTTCGATGAATCAATAATTACCTTTTTTTTTGTTTCTATGAATCGACAATTTCTTTCTTCAATGAATCGTTAATTTTTTGGGGAATTATGGATTATGTAAATAATATTTGTAATTTTTAAATTTCATTAGGTAAGGTATGCTTTAAAAATGAAGAAGAGATGGCCTCATTTTTTCTCAAGAATTTGAATTTAAATTCTTCGTATTTTTGAAGAACAAATTTTAAGCAATTTTTGGCCAGTTTTATTCATTAATCCGCACCTCAAAGAGGTAATCCAGTCATGCCTTCTCCTATCAAAACTTCTACTCGGCGAGTACATTTAAAAATCACGCTCTATTCTCGTCCGCGAGCCCAAAAAGACGTTGTATTTTTATCGGAATTTATGTAAAACCAGCCTGGAAGCTGTTAACAAGTTCTGTTAACAATATGTGGCCAACGATATATTATCATCGTGTCAATATCGGGTGTCGTATTGGTTGCCTATCTCCGCAGTCTGGATTAATTCAGCCTCCGCGTGGTCGGCTGCGCCTATTAGCTTTTCTTTGATTTTCTTTACGACAGGGTCTTTTAGTACTTATAAAGCAACTTGTACGTACTACGTATACATATGTACACATTGTACCATGCGGCGACGACGATCACGTATCGATTACGGGCGTAATTTACGGTATCTGATAAAACCATATACGTACGGAAGATCGAAGACGAAAATGAATCCGAAACGACGAAAATTTCTCGTATTTTTTTCAAGTAGCGAGTAATTTAAATTTAATTGGAAATAAAGTGTTGGTGCTGCATTTGGGAAAGATCTCTGGGCGAGAGAAGGATGCGATCGATATCTGCGCGCAGTAAATATTATAGCATGGTAGGCGGATGATTTTATGTGTAGGATTTCGGCATGTTGATTGGAAGAAAAATATGCGACCAAGACGACGACAAGAACATATCTTATTTTCGGATGCGCGCAGGCGCAGGTATAAAAATAATAATATAATTATGACCAGACGAATGTGTACTTATTTATCTACATTTATACTTTGGGCGCGAGATTCGAGATTCTTTTTATTTTTTATTTTTTTTAATGGGTAAATTACCATGCTCATGCTCTAAGGAAAGGTACGAGTATACACAAATACTACTATTTAGACCTACGTACGAACGAGAGGTTTTTTTCACGTACGTCGAATATATTGAAGTTGCAGGAATTGAAGATTTGCACAACTATGCGATAAATTTATATCGTGTCGATGTCCGTCCATCGCCGCGACCCGACATGACAATAAACCATCTATCTTACCGTTGAAAGTTTCTTGTCTTCTATGTCAGATAATCAGAGTGACACAATGGACATGAGAACGCCGACTAGCTATTTATGCTAGCTCGTTTCCAACATTAGTGGTAGCTAAAATGTGCCCCAAGTTATGAAATTTTCAAAAACCACCACAATTTTGGCACATTAAATTCCAACACTCTCGTCTCGTCTACTTTTTAATTGATTAATAGCACACGTCTGCCCTAAAGACGATTCGCGTGCCTGTCTTGTCGACGACGATTTTATCAAATCATCGATGGGTTTTACAAAAGATCCTATCTCGTAGGTACCTTGTCGACGAAAAAAAGCATCTGTCCTAAGGATCCTGCGCCTAATTAAAACCGCGTACCAGAGCTCGAATTATAAACACTCCTGGCAGAGCGGGTTCCTGCCTGCGATGAAGGCGACAATGCGACAATGTCGATGCGATTCGACCAGCGAGTCGTTCGATATATCCATCTGTATTTACGTATGGCTCGCGTAACTCTCATAGACGTGTCTAGAATCGGCAATTATGCTAAACAATACCTGCTTAGATGCGTATGTAGCGTGTAATTAAAAGTGAAATTAGTTAATAATTCAATAAGTCGTGTTCAGCTGGCATTCGCATTCTTTGTCCATAATTCGCCGAAGATTCGTGAATGAGTTTTTGGAATTTATCGAAGTGTTAGGTATTCACGAGACGTTCCCATTCGTGGACGGTTACTTTTTCCTGTTGTGGCAGTAGGAATGGACATATTGCCAATTTTGTTTATAACTCTTCATTGATGAAGTGTGAGGCTCGGTTCTGGTGGAGTAGAGTTTGGGGGGGGGGAGAGGAAGTGGGAAATTAGAGGGAAAGTAGGAAAAGTAAACAATGCAGGGTGTTTACCAACCACAAAAATCACCAAAAAACGAAACCAGGTAAAAATGTGCCAAAAAACCGTAAAATTTTAACATTTTGTTGAATTGTAAATTTTAATTTTTGTAAAAAGACGAAAAAAAATGATCTCAAAAATCTTTTTGATTTTTTTTTTCAAATACCTAAGTAAAAAAATTTCTAAAAAAAAATTTCTAAAAAATTTTCAATCAATTTTTAATGCCTAAAAATATTTTTCAAAATAGGTACCTACTATTTTTGAAAAAAATTTCTTGACTTGAAATTTTTTCGAAATGAAATTCTTCTGTCAAATATGATCTTTTATGGAAAAAATTATGTTGACAAAAACATTCCAGAAAAGTTTTCTTGAAAAGAAAAAATGTCCTCTCTAAAGAAATAATATTGAAAAAAACTTCTAAACAGAACATCTTCTTGAGAGGAAATTATTTATCCAAAAAAATCTTCCAATTTTTTTCAACATCAATTTTGAATTTATTAGGTAGGTACGACATGAAAAAATCTTTTATCAGAATTTAAAAATAATTATCTATTGGCAAAACTTTTTTTTTAATTTCTCATCAAAAAATATCTTCTTGAAATTTTTTTTTACTGAAAAGTCTTCTTATAAAAAGAATTGCTTCGATAGTATTTTTTTTATCTCTTATTAGGTAGGTATTATTTTTTTTTACCAAAAATCTTGAAAAAAATTGAATATTTTTTGACAGATTTAAAAAAATTGCTGGGCCAAATTTCTCCTGAAAAAATATCAAGTTCTTTTGAAAAGAAAAAATTTCCTCGTTGAAAAAAATCTGGAAAAAACTGTCTTGAAACAACAACTTTTTGGAAAAATTTTGCATCGTCAAAAAAAAACTTTTTTTCATCAAAAAATGTTTACTTAATTTTTTAAAAATCATTTGGCAGAATAAAAAAATTTAAGCAAGTTTTAATTCTCATCAAATTTTTTTTTTTTCATTTTCTTGTCCAATGGATCTTTTTAAGAATGATGGCATTTTTTTTTGAATCTCTCAATAAAAGATTGTTTATAAAAAATCTCGAAGAAAAATTTTTAAAACAGAAGTCCTGAAAACTTTGTTGGCAGATTTTTTTTTAAATCTCAGTATTAAAAATTTCCCTACTAAAATCTTGAAAAAAATTCTCCTGGCTGAAAAAACTCATGAGAAAAAAAAATCTGAAAAAATCTTTTCAGCTTTTTTTTGGTAAAAAAAAGTCTTAAAAAATATTTTGTCAGGAAATGTTTTTTTTTTTTTTAAATCTTGACCAAAAAATCTGCAAAAATCTCTTGTCAACTGTTAAGAAATCTGTAATAATATCTTGGAAAAAATTTCAAATAGAATTATTTTTCAAAAGGAAATCGTGATTAAGCTTTTTGAAAAAAAAATTGAACACATCTTCTTGGTTAAAAAACCCTAAAATAAGTAGATAAATGGCTTTGAGAAGTCCGAGCATAATTATGTGTGTGGAGGGAAGGAGGGAGGGAGGGAGGGGAAGGGATAAAAACAAAAAGTAAAAAGTCGATGAAATATTTTTTAAATGGTTAAAAAAACGAAGAATAGATAAAAATATACTTTCGCGTATAAAATTTTCTGAAAAAACATTGAACTTTTTTATTAAGTAGGTAATTAATACTTAATTATCTAAGTAGGTACCAATGAAATTTTGTGAATTTTTTTGAACGTGGTTCAAAATCTTTTTGGATAATTTTTCGGTTTTCTTAAATTAGATAGATAAGTGTTAAATTTTTAGAGCTAGCTATTTTTCAATTTCGATAAATCGACTAATTTTTCAACTTCCATTGATCGATTCATTTTCTAAATATTTTTCAATTTTTATTTATTGATCTTTTTGAATTTAAAAAGTCTTTCAATTTTCAAAATAATTCTCTGATTTTTTGGATCCAATAAATTTTTCCATTTCCATGAATAGAGTCAATTGGAGTTATATATTAATTTTTTGAAGTTGATAATTCGACCCATTTTCGGAATATTAAATTTTTAAATTTTTTTTGATTCGTTCATTTTCATCTAGGTACCTACATATACTTATCTTAGAGTAAATTATTTAGAATTATTTTTCGATTTTCTTTTTCATAAATTTTATTTTCGATAATTTATTTCAACAGGTATTTTATTGATGTTTTGGGGAATTTTCTGATTTCCATTTTTATAATTTTTTGAGTATTATGAAACAATGAAAAATGAATTCTCGGAACATCCTTATTCAATGATTTTGTCGATTCAATAAATTTTCTCATTTTTATGAATGCCTTTCCAAAATTATTCTACGATTTTGATTAATTTTTCAATCTCGCCAATTCGGTCCATTTTCAATTTTTCATACCTAACATTTCCAGTGTTCATTCATTGAATTTTTTGAATTTGGAAAATCGATCAATTTTCAGAATAATTAGGTACCTATAGAAGCTCGTCGATTCAGTAATTTTTATCCATTTTAATGAGATCAATAAATTATTTTGAATAATTTTTCGATTTTTTTATTTAAAAAAAAAATCTACAATTCTTTCATTTCTCTTAATCAACCTAGAATATTTCTGCTATAATTTTTTGAATTTGAAAAGTCTTTATTGATCTATTATTCGATGAAATCTTCAATTTGGAAAATTTTCAACATTATACTTTTACAGTTTTCTTTAGCTCATAATATACCTATTTTTTGAATTTGAAAAATCGATCAATTTTAAGAATAGTTAATTTTCTATTTGATTTGATAAAATTTTCAAATTTGATTGGTATATTGACGATTTTTGAATAATTTTTATATACCTACATACTTGATTTTACTGATTTATTTGTGAAATTTTTCCGTTTCGATACATTGGTTAATTTTTTGAATATTTTTCTCATTTTCTCAGTTTATTATTTTATTTCACACATTTTCCCCTATTTACCTATTATAATTTTTTTTCAATTTTGAACAACATTTTGGAAGTTTTTGGACCATTATAGATTTTTCCTTCTTTTTTCACCTGTAAAATTCTAAAAAAAAAAAATAAAAATAAGTGTACCAAAATTATGCTAAAATTTGGTCGATTCGTGAAAACTGTTCGAAACACAGCGTCGGCGGCAGTTCAGCCTGTCAATTACCGCGCACAAATGAGAACTAGACCATGACGGTATTCCCTCAAGTTGTAGATCTATACGCCTTGTGCGTCCAAGCCGCAGAATATTTGCATGCTGCGCCTCGTTCTCTGCGGTTCGGTTGTCGGATCTCGCCGGGAGCTTGTCGATAATCATTGTGTATCTAGTATCTGCGTACTTTGTGTTTCTATTGCATCGGCTGTACGACGAGAATGTATCAAGCTACTGGCACGTTGCTGTCAAACTTCTCTGTCGATATCTTGTTCCTGTTATGGCGATATAGCCGGTCGAAGATTTACAGCCATCGAATCGATCACGCTGTATCATTTTCCCTTCACTTCGATCACCATACGAGTATAGAAACAACTCGGCGTTGAAATAGTTTAGAGCTATATTAATCCAAGTACACGCCATTTTAATACGCGACCAGTTCGCTACTAGATACATCGTATGTATTTGTGCGAGACTGCAAGACGACGACAACGACGATTGGAAAAGGGTAAAGAATGAGAAAAAAAAAGAAAAATATATCTGTACGTAGAGTATACCTACAACATATCTGAAAAACACATAATGAACGCGGTTGTGTTGTTGCATTTCGCATTTGCTGCTGTTGTAGCGCGAGGAGAAGACCGGAGGGGGGGGGGAGTGCATGCAAAATACATACGAAATGGTAACGCGTTTTTTTCCTCTCTTCTAAATTTCGCTTCGGGCGCAAGTCTGAAAATACTAATAAATTTTACTCCGGCTGGTAAAGGTATTCTCTCTCAGTCTCCGTGGCTGTTGTGGCAAACACCAGTACTTCAATTAATTTACTCTGTAAGGAGAAACAATATATTACTTGATATCGGAGAAACGATGTAGTCGTGTTAAAATGACAGTAAGACAAGCCTCTGGTGTAACGATACCTATAGAATAGGTGCTGGAAGTTAATATTGCTGAAAGATCGCTGTATTGGAGAAACTGGTTACCGTGTACGTATTAAGAGCAGTGATATCTAAAATACTCGCCAACAGATGCGGTAGCTTATTTTACGTACTCGAACAATTTTTTTGGCAAATTTCGAAGGTTAGGTTTCGGGAAGGAACTCCATCGTTTTCAAAATGTAGCTAAAATACGAGGTGTTGGGTGAGTGCAGAAAACTTTGGATTTGGATATAGTTAAGTGCTACCAAAAAAACACTTCATTTTCGTCAAATGTCTCTCTTTGAAAATGAAGGTGCTAAAGAACTTTGAAAATTGCCATTTTTTTAGCCAATTCAGTTGGCAATACTGCATTAAAAATTTTTCGTACGCCTACAGTAAACGGAACGTAGAAAATACATAAAAAATTGCCATCACTTTGGGATGCATATCTCTGAAATTGAAGGCGTTATAGCAACGAGAAACTCTTGTCAGAAGGATTGCCTTCTTCAATCTATCAAGGAGCACCAAAGTTCCATCAAAACAAACGATGAAACAGATGAAATTTTTTGAGAGGAACAAAAAAGTTATTTGAAAAACTTGCCTATCTTTGATAATGAAGGAGCTACAGACCTTCAAACTTTGAAAAATATATACTTAGATTTTCCATGCTCTGCAGAGTCTTAATTTTCAAAGATAGACAAATTTTTCAAATAGGTAACAGTTTTCATTCTTTTCAAAGAATTACACTTGTTTCATGTATTGTTTCGAAGAAATTTTTAAATTTTTGTGAATTACTGCCCTTTTAAAATTGAGATGGGCATTCAAGGTGTTTGAAGTTTTTCGTTTGTGGTTTTTGGTTTTATCCAAATCTCCAGTTTGAACATTTACTTCAGGATCACCTTGCTCTGATATGTTTCAAGAAAAGTTCGCCCCTTCAAATCTCAGTCTATGCAAATCTGTCATCATCAATCTCGAAGTGTTTTTTGCGAAAATTAATGAGAACCAAAATTGTAGAACGAAAAATTCCTTTCTGTTCTTGTGCAGTCAGAAATTTTGATTCAAGAAAATGTTTTGAGTTATCGTCGAAAAACAGTTTTCGACGATACAAGAGTTTTCATATTTTTCTATTTTCCTGGCCATCAAAGCATTTTTCGTAAAAATCGATAAGAATCAAAATTGTAGAACGAAAAATTCCCTTTCGTTCTAGTGCTGTTAGAAACTTCGATTCGAGAAATTTTTTGAGTTATCGTTGAAAAACGGTTTTTGACGATACAAAAATTTTCATATTTTTCTATTTTCCTTGCCATCGAAGCATTTTTCGTGAAAATCGATAAGAACCAATTGTAGAGAGAGAAATTCCCGTTCACTTCGTTCAGTCAGAATTTTATTTTGACGAATATTTGTCGAGTTATCGTTGAAAAACTGGTTTAGCGGATATATGGATTTTCACATTTTCCTATTTTTGGGCCAAAGAAGCGTTTTTTGTAAAAATTGATAAGAACCAAAATTGTAGAAGAAACAATTCCCTTTCATTCCAGTGAAGTCAGAAATTTCGATTCGAGGAATTTTTTGAGTTATTGTTAAAAACTGTTTTCGACAAAACGAGAATTTTCAATTTTTTCTATTTTCCTGGCTATCGAAGTATGTTTCGTGAAAATCGATAAGAATCAAAATTGTAGAGAGAAAAATTCCCTTTCACTTCTTTCAGACAGAATTTCAATTCAACGAATATTTGTTGAGTTATAGTTGAAAAACTGGTTTAGCGGATATATGGATTTTTACATTTTTTTCATATTTTTTGGACCAACAAAGCGTTTTTTGTGAAAATTGATGAGAACAAAATTGTACAGCAAAAAATTTCCTTACGTCTCTGAATCGTTGAAATTTCGATTCGACGAATATTCGTCGAGTTATCGTCGAAAGGTGTTTTCTTGGTTATGTGAATTTTCACATTTTCCTATTTTCCAGGAGAACGAAACTTTTTTCATGAAAATGGGTATGAACTAAAATTGTAGAGAATAAAATTTTCTTTTTTTAATTTTGTCAGAATTTTGATTGGTTGAATACTTTCTCAGTTATCATCAAAAAATATATGTACCTATTATCTGAAAATTTGCCGTCTACAGTGCGACATTACATTTTTATCTTCAAGGCTTGTATCCCTGATGTTTTAAGAGAATTTTGCCCCTTCTAATCTCAGACTATGCAAATCTGCCATCATCAATTTTGAGGTACCCTATTCTATGCTCGATTTTCAACTGAATTGGAAATTAATTGATATTATAGGGATTTTTAGCTGTTCAAAAAAATTACTTCCCCCTTTCAAATGATCATAGCCGACGAATCATTATTTTCTCAAGTGATGCTCACATTGTGGGGGGGGGGGGGTGAAAGATGTTGTAAATTTTTTCTAAAAAAAAAGACTTCATAAGTTCATATACACTATAAAGTAAAACCTCGTTTATTCGATGCTCAAAAATCGGTCAATTTTTCATCACCTAATTTCTCTTCAATTTTGCCATATGACCGACTTCATATTACCTAATGTTTCAAATTTTCTAGAAAAATTTTAGAAATCATTTTTTCATTTCAAAAAAATAATATTGAAAAAATGTGGATTTTTTTTTTTTTTTAATGAGAAATTGTTATTTACTTATTTAAAAAAAAAATAGGAACTTGAAAATTTTATTCCAAAAAATTAGATTTTATTTTTCATTCTAAAACATTAGAAAATCTTATTTCATTCTAAAATTTTTTTAAAAATTCCATTCTAAAAAATTGAAAAAAAATGTTATTCTAAAAAATTGAAAAAAAATGTTATTCTAAAAAATTGAAAAAAAATTTATTCTAAAAAATTGAAAAAAAAAATAATTTAGAAAGTGTAAGAAATATTCATTCTAAAAAATAGGAAAAAAATTTCATTCTGAAAAATTGAGAAAAAATTCATTTTAAAATTTTTTTAAAAATCATTCTATAAAATTGAAAAAATTTCATTCTAAAAAATTGGGAAAAATTCATTCTAAAAAATTGAAAAATACCTACTTTCATTTTAAAAAATTGGAGAAAAAAACAAATTTTTATTATAAGAAATTTAAAAATGTCCCAAATCTCAAAAAATATATAATTTTTTTTGAGCGATATTTTTTACTCATTGAGTTCAAATTTTTTGCGCAATTCAGGATTTCTCACGTGTTGCTCCGCACCATGTGAGAAATCTTATGTGCAACTAGGCTAACGCCGGCCATACAAATGATTAGTAAATCTCAAAAATGAAGCGAAGACAGCTCAGATGCGAATAATCCATATATCTCAACCCATACCTGGTTACCTACGTTCGTCATTGAAAAAAATGAAGTATAAAAAGTTCATAAAACAACAACATGATAAAAATGGCGACCCTCTCAGCCAATCATGATCCAAATTGGATTGGGCACGTGAAAAAATGTACTCGTGATACCTCTCAAACGTCGAAATTATAATCCACATCCCCTGGAGAAGAGATTGGTGCACGTCAGCGAGACTCGTAGACTCGTACTTTGAGAACCTTCCAGGCGGTAATAAACTGGAAACGCGTGTAAATCATGAAAAGGAACGCTTCAGATCCACACTTCGATCGACTGGTTAACCGCGCACAAGAAATATTGCGACGTCTGTGTTTCGAATGGTAAAGTACACAGACAGACGTATATGTATAGTCGACTGTGCTCTGCTGCATAGGAGAATTACCTATGTAAAGTGTT
Organism: Balanococcus diminutus; assembly: GCA_959613365.1. NCBI lineage: Eukaryota > Metazoa > Arthropoda > Insecta > Hemiptera > Pseudococcidae > Balanococcus > Balanococcus diminutus. Next base: position 51,387,731 of record OY390718.1, read on the forward strand.
GGTGGTGCGAGTGTCTCCACGTCTGTGTATAATATGCAGAAAAAATTCGTAGTATGCGAATAGGAATGAATACTGCGTGCGCGTTTTACACATTTTCAACTTATTGTTCCAGCATATTAAGTCGGTTTCCATCTCGGCTGCAGCCGCAGAGCGAGCAATTGTTTGCTTCGAGTTGACAAAATACTTAAGAGAGAACGTTCAACGGTTAAGGCATTTGATTGTTAGAAGACGAGAAAGATTGAAGATAAGTTTGGAATCTCGTTTTTTATTTATCCTGGTCGTCGCGTTCGTAGATTCATACCTACCTGTGGATGTTTATTCGTGATGTTCTGCGTCACGTTGTCGTAGTATGAGAAAGATAGTTTCCTCGGGTATTTTTCCAGCCCCCCCCCCCTCAGGCCCTGAGAGTTTGACTTCGGTTTGGTTCGAAATAATTGAGAGTATGGTGAGAGTTCCAGAGATTTAGAGTCTACGAGTATCTATCTATTTCAATTCGTTTCGAAGTACATCAATCATCTTTTTGAAATTCTTCAAATTTACTCAATATTTTATTGAGGATCAATTTCTGGAAAGTTTGAAAAATTATCTTGTTAAAAAGTACAAAAAGTTTTTTTTTTTTTTTTTTTTTTTAATTTATTGGAAAATATTTTAGAAATTAATTTTTTAAAATTCAATTGAAAAAGTAAAGTAGGTACATATTAAAACAAAGTTATCCAAATTTTATTGAATTAAGTATTTTATTTTATTTTTTAAAATAGGTATTTACCTATTTTTGAAATAATTGAAATTACCTAATTTATTAAAAAGTTGGAAATTAAAAAAAAAAAAAAAAAAAAGTTCTGTTGATTTTATTTTCTATTTTTTTCAAAACAGATAATTTTATGAAATATTTGTGAAAACACTTTTTTCTTAAAATTTTGATGAGAAAAAATAATGAATATTTTTGATGATTTAAAAACAAAACAAATCTATTGAAAAACGTAGCATTTATAAAATTGTTGAGATAACTTTTTTCAAAAAGTTGCGAAAATTGAGTTTGCTTAAAAACAAATTTTTCAAAATTTTATTGAAAATTATTTTTTTGAAATTTTGCTTAAAATAAATGTTTTGGATTTCAGGTACAAAATTAATTTAGTTGAATATAGGCAATAAACTTTTTAAGAATTAGTTCAAAAAAAAGATCTGCATATATTTTTGATAAACTAAAGAATTTATTTACTTAATTGAAAATTTGAAAGTTCGAAAGTTCGAAAATAAAATTCCCTTGAAAACAGAGTTTTGTGTAAAAATATCTATTTTGTTAAAAATTTAATTCTTTGATATTTTGGTTAAAATAAAACTTTGACTGTTGGGTATTTTTTTTTGGGGGGGGGGGGGGATTGAAATTAGTTTTTAAAAAAAACAACATGACTTTGTTAAAAATATTTTTTGAACAATATATGTATATATTTTTTTAAAAGTATTCAAAAAGAAAATTTGATTTTCTTGAAGAATTAAACGAACAAAGAAGTAAGATTATGTTGAAAACAAATGTAGAATATTGAAATTTTGTTTGTGCATAATACAAAGATACCTATGTACCTATCTCTTTTAAAATTTTATTGATTTTTTTTTTTATCAAAATCATTTTTTTATTTAGCTAAAAAACCAGGCCTGACTTTGTGAAAAAAACAAGTTGTTCGAAATTCTGTTGAAAACTAGACCAATTTAAATTTTGTTTCAACTTTTAAAAAAATTGAAACTTATAGATGAAAAATAATTGTGTTTTTTTTAGAAAGTAAAAAAATAGAATTTTTGAAATTTTTTACAAATGACATTTTTCAACTTCTCTAAAAATATCAATTTTGTGTAAAAAAAAACAATATTGAATTAAAATTCTACTGAAAACATTTTTTTTTTGAAAATTTTGTGCAAAAAATAATATTACTTATATTTTTTAAAATATTGTTGAAATCACCATTTTGAAAAAAAAAATTAAATTTTTTGAAAAAAAAAAGTTTTTTAAAATTATTTATTGAAATTAAATTCTCTAGGTTTAGAATTTAAATGAATAACTGATCTGGTTAATAAATTGATTCATTGAAAGTGTGTTTTTATTATTTTTTTATTCTTAAGTTGTTTTTTTGTTTTTTTTTTTGAATCAAATTATTGAAGTGAAGATGAAAAATTGTAGGTAAAGTGAAAAAAATTATCATCAATAAATTTTTTTGAAATTTTTAGAATTATCTAGATAGGTATCTAAAAAAATAATTTTGTTGAAAGTTGAGAATTATCAAATAAGTATTTTTTTTAAATTCGGCTAAAAAATCAGTTTAACAAAAAATAATTATATTTTTCAAAATTTTGAAAAAATGATTTTTTTGGAATTTTGTAAACAATTGCACACTTTTGCAATTGAGTTAAAAAATCGATTTTGTGAATTTTCGAATAAGTATTTTGGTAAAAATTAAATAGTCCATTTTGACGAAAATCAAATTATTTCATTGAAAATCAAATTTTTTAAATTTTGATTTTGATGAGAAACGATAATTTAAAAATCCTATTTAGAATAAAAATTTCCAATTTTTTACTAAAAACAATTTTTTTCAAAGCTAATCAAATACAAATTTTTGATTTTTTTTTTTTTTTGAAATTTGGGTAAAAATTGATTTTGTTTAAAATTACAAATTTTTATGATTTTGTAGGACTTTTTTTTCTAATGATCAATAATTTTTCAACATTTTGGTCTTTCTTTTTTTGAAATTCTATGAGAAAACAATTTCGTTACCGTAAATTTAAAGTATACAAAATGAAAAAATCTACGAAAGAGGAAGGAAGGAGTACAGATGAAGTGCCGATATCTATAAAAGTAAACGATGGCAGGCTCTCGCGAGCAAAAATTAAAATAAAATACGTGAAGCGGCGCACAAAGGTGGCGTAAATTTTTATTATACGAGTTACACAGCCCAATACAAGTTTTACCTATAATAATTTATAACCCAGTAATTAAAAGTACGTAGAAGATGGTTAATTTAAACTCTATAAATGCAAACGAATTTAAGAAGACACGACCCGCAACGTTATAAGCGCGGTCTCGATGCTGGTTTAAAGAGAAAAAAAATATCTTCCTCGGTCCTCGCTCAGCTCTCCGCATAGGTAGAGGTACACTTGACACAGGCCAGCGCAGTGTAAAAGGGTTATACCTATATCGAGTATAATTACAACGTTGTTAGTTTGTAATCGATATTATAGCTAATCGAGACTATGCAGAGATAGTGACCCGAAGATCGAAAAGGTGCGACGGCGTTTGATTAGGTTTTTTCTCTCTCTCTCGCCTTGTTTCTCATGCGTGTATAAGGCGGGGGTGATACGATGATTGATTGGAGATGATCGTGAGATCTTTTCGATTCAGCGAAGGGAAAATTGTAACGATAAGATAGGAGTATAGACGAGCAAGTGTGGATGGATTAATTTTAACATGATTAAAGTCCTCTCTTCCTGATGGCGTCTCTCGTTATTATTTTGACGAAAGAAAGCACTCGTGTTATAATTTCACCGCTACTTGGGACTTGGGAGTACCTAAAACGTCTCGTAATTTTAATGTAAATTAAACCACATCGTTACTGGTTATTTGCCAATAATATCAGACAGGTTGAAACTCATTATAAGTATGGCATGGATAGCCTACCTACTTGTACGTGTGTGTGTGAATTTAAAAGGTATATTATACTAAACCTTTGAACACGAACCCTTTCTCTCTCACGTATACACTGCGTTAACCTCTTCTAAGGGCGTTATATAATTTATAAATGGTAAAAATATACACGCGCGCCGATGCTGTGCTGTGGTCGTTAACCATATGCTTTGGAAAAGAATTAAATATTTATCGAGTTAAAATTTGCATATAGTCGCGACGCGATGCCACGACGACGTGTCGAAACGGATATGAACTTGATGTTCTCTAATTTCCAGACGACCAATTGGTTAAGTGGGAAGTGCTCGTGTTAATTACGTGGCCAGACTGATGGATTCAATTAGAATACCAAGTCTCATAGATGAAAGTTTTTTTTTTCTCGAGGTGTGGTAAAAATATTTTGGAAGCTGCGAGTGAGTCTTTGATGGTTTGCAGGACCTATTGAAATATACAATTGAAAACTGAAAAGGGAATATGAAACTTCAAAAAATTACTGAACAGTTTGAATAATGTGGACTGGTTTCGAAATGGAAGTAAAAATAACTACCATAAAAACTTCTGATGGAAATTTTCCCAGAAAACAGTTACTTACCTACGTATATTTTTGATTCTTTCAAGAAACTTTTTTTTCAAAAACAAATTTTTACCAGAAGCAACTCATTTGACCATTTTTTGAAAAATTCGAGAGGATATACGCATTTTTCAAAATTTTAGATTTAAAAAAATTCTTAGAACCATTTTTGTTTGGAAACATTTTTTTAAAAATTTTTTTTCAGGAAACAATTTCTTTAATTAAAAAAAAATCAAGTTTTTTGTATTCGTAGGTATAGGCTATTTTCCCCTGAAATCTTCTATCAAATTTTTTCTCAGTTAGAACCACTTTTCCAATTTATTTTTGTCAATTTTTATGAGTATTTTTCCTATGTCATTTTCTGTCAGCAATAATTTTTTTGTTCATGATTTTTTTTTTCGACCAAAATTAACTCCCAACAAACGATAATTATTACAAAAAAGAACTCTGTCAAAAAAGGGGGGGAATCGAATAAACACTTCCCAAAAATCATGAATTAAAAAAAATTTTAAAAATATGTTCAGTAGAAAATAATTCTGAGAAAATAGCTCTCATGAGAGAAAGTAACGATAACAGAAAAAAATCAAGTGGCAGAAATAGTTCTGATTCTGATATACAAAAGATAGACAAAAAATAATGCCGACTACAAAATTAACAAAAAATGGGCCAAAATTAAGTCTGAGGAATGATAATATTGACAAGCAAGAACTCTGCCATACAAAAAAGTCACTCTGACCAAAATACGTCGACCAAAAAAAGGTGTGACAAAAGAAAGCACAAAAAAGTTATTTAAAAAGTTGAAATAAAAGTACTTCGACTGAGATAAAAAATTGACAAAAAATTCTGACGACAAAAAAAAAATGATGGACAAAAAACGTTGACAGGAAAGGACGATAACAAGGAAAAAATTCATAAGAATTGACAAAAAAAAATTGGAAAAAGTGACTCTGACTGAGAAAAAATTGAATAGAAAATTTCAGGAAAAAATAACCTAGACAAATTTAAACATGTCTAAAAAAATGGCAACTGAAAGTGACGTCAAAAAAAATTTATGAAATCATCTCTGACAAATGATACCTCATCTTGATAAGTATCTTTGTTGCACAATTTTGGTCATTTTTTGTTCAAAATCATTTTTTTTCAGTTGTTTGGAAGATTTTTATAGTTAGTACCTAGTACCTACTTCAGCAAATTCTTTCGATTTGACCAAAAGACATTTAAAATAAAAATAAAAATGTTCTTAAAATTTTGAATATTTTGTTCAAAAATTAATTTTTTCCAGAACCAATTCTATTAAATATAAGTATAAATTTGCCAAAAAGTAAATTTCTAAAAAATTTTATATACCTACTGAGCATATTTGTAAAATTTTTTTTTATTGAAAAAAAAAATTGGTTCTTTCATTCAAAAAATTTTATTTTCAATTATGTTGAAAGATAATTTGTGAAAATTTCCTGTAAAAAACAATTTTTCAAATTTTTGCAGAAAACAGATTTATTAATTTTTTTTCAAAAATCAAGGTCAATCAAAATTTTTATTTTAGGTTTTTAAAAAAAAAAAAAAAAAAAAAATGAGACTTATTTTCCAATTTTATTTGCAAGAGAATGAAATGAGGGAAAATTTAGACTTTTTTAAATATCCTATGAATTTGGAATCACATTACCTTACAAAATAGTTCTGAAATATTTTGCAGCAAAAAGTACACTTACCCATGGCATAATAGATCCTAATCATTGGTAACTCTATTCCGTAGGTACATAAAATCAATACGAAGCGCGCGCCAAACCTTGTAAGATTTCAATATTTGATATATATACCTATCGGATAAATGTATCTCGGAATAGGTATCATAAATGAAACGATATATTCAACAATTTTTATCCTACATAATGTGCCAAAAATCAAGACGATTATGTACCTATTGATTTAATGAGCCGAGCGAGCAACATTTACTAGGGCAAAAGAGGTGTAGAGGTTTCACAAAACTTCAGACGAAATTTGTCATCTTTATAAGGATATACCTGTGTTTGTCTGTGTTTTTTTTTTAAATTTTTTATTTAATAATTCAAAGAAATTCCACATCGACCTAACAACCTTTATAGTATACCATGTCTCGTGTATGGCAAATGAATGATGGGTAGCAAAGTTGGTAGAGGAGTTCGAGGACGTGGACCATCTCGACATTGTCTTTACAATCGCGATCGGTAACTTCGATAAGCTGACGCGAATAATAAGTTACAATGTATGGAAATTCGAACATAGTTATTTTTAGTTGAAACCAAAACGTTCATTTTTGTATACCTGTCCTAACTCGATCTACCTACTCGTATAATTCGGTTCTAAATTACATTCAAAAGATGCCTGATGCCCTATTGTACAAGGGTGTTCACTTCTGTCTGCAATGTCGCCCCATTGCCTTCACCTACATGAAAACGTGCGACTCGCACGAGACATTTGACTCGTAGAATGATGTTTAGAAATGACCTGCGTTGAGTTACGTTGTCTTAAGTCTTTTTTAGTCCTCATACATATAATCGTTTTTGAATTAAGCATTTGGCATCTGGCATATGATAGTAGAAATCTTGATAAAAACTCATTCGCCCAGGCTGTTTAATCGCGAGAGCCCTTTCAACAGGATTTCATCTTGTATTATGAATGCAAACAAGCACCATGTGAAATAAAAATCAAAGAAAATGAAAATGTCTCAAATTAGAGATTTTGACTTGAACTCAGCCTCAAATGAATATAGTGAAGCTTCATTTAATTACAGGTGTTTCAATTTGTTTTATTTTTAGGGAGAACACAACGCATACGTTCACACTCAAGATTTTATATCAGACAAAACAATCCGCCGATTCTCTAACAACAGATTCCTGGACATGCAAGTTTTATATTTAAAACATTTAAATATAAAAAAGGTTCCTGTGTATAGGAACGCGTTTTCAGATTGATTGCAATCATGCATTATTATGTCATGACAGATTGAGCAGCTTAAGCTTACCTTTCCAACGAGTATTTCTATCCCTATACCGTTTTCAGCTTTCTAGTATTTCAGCATTTTTTCCAAGGTCCAGCAATCCATTATAGATGCGAAATTTTCAGAAACTGGGGTGGTTGTGCCCCAAATTCAAAAGTTCACATCAAGTTCCCTCGAAAAGTATTCACTTTTGGGTAGACTTGATTGTTGCTATCGAAGCGGTAGATGTCAAGATATTGGTGCAATCTCTGCGATGGTCATTTGCCTTCCTGGTATGTGAGGATGGATTCCGATTGGTTGCAATCATATCTAGGCATGTCCTGTTAGATGCAGCGGTGTAAGCTTACTCATGAGTCGAGTCAATTTTTTTTCTCGATCTTCTTCAGCTTTCCTGGGAGGTTTATTTCATAATTCAACAAATTTTCAGAATTTTGGGAAGTTTTGCAAATGTTTTGATTCCAGACATTTTTTTTTTCAGTTTGAATTATTCCTCTTCAGAAATTCGACTTTTTCATAATTCAGTTTAAAAGTTGAATTCGCAGCTCCCACCATTATTTTTCAGATGTAGCCACTTTCATGTATAGCAGCCAGAGTGGTTTTTACAGGTTTTTGATTTTGAGCTTATTGCACAATTTTTTTTTCAGGTCGGAATTAATTGTTCAGCTCGGAATTATTGTTTTTCAGATCGGAATTTTTTTTTTCATCTCTGAATAATTTATTTTCAGATCGGAATTAATTTTTTCAGATCGGAATTTCTTTTTAGGTCGGAATTTTTTTGTTCATATTGGAGTTGTTTTCAGCTCGGAATTTTTTCTCAATTCGGAATTATTTTTTTCAGATCGGAATTATTAGTTTTTTCAGATTAGAATTTTTTTCAGCTCAGAATTATTGTTTTTCAGATCGCAATTTTTTTTCAGATCAAATTTTTTTTTCAGATTGGGATTTTTTTTTCAGTTCGAAATTATTTTTTTTCAGATCGGAATTATTTTTTCAGGTCAGAATTTTTTTTCAGATTGGAATTTTTTCAGATCGGAATTTTTTTTAGCTCTGAATTTTTTTTTCAAGTCGGAATTTTTTTTTCAGATTTGAGATTGGAAGTTATTTTAGCTGGGAATTATTTTTTTCAGATTGGAATTTTTTTGCAGGATTTCAACTTTTTTCCTCCTTTATTTTTTTCATTTTAGATCAAAATTTTCTTCATTCAGGTTTTGGATTTTTTTTCAAATTCATTGCAAGAGTTCATTTTTCAGCTAGGTACCTACCAATACAATTTTTCAGATTCAACCGAGGTCGCTTTAGCACTTTTATATTTCAGATGGGTTTCAGTCCCAAAAAGTCCACATAACGTTCTCTCAAAAAGTACTCACTATTGGGCAAACTTGATTGTTGCTATCGAAGCTGTAGATGTGAAGATATTGGTGCAATCTCTGTGATGGCCATTCGCCTTCCTGGTATGTGAGGATGGATTCCGATTGGTTGCAATCATATCTAGGCATGTCGTGTTAGATGCAGCGGTGTAAGCTTACTCATGAGTCGAGTCAATTTTTTTTTCTCGATCTTCTTCAGCTTTCCTGGGAGGTTTATTTCATAATTCAACAAATTTTCAGAATTTTGGGAAGTTTTGCAAATGTTTTGATTCCAGACATTTTTTTTTTCAGTTTGAATTATTACTCTTCAGAAATTCGACTTTTTCATAATTCAGTTTAAAAGTTGAATTCGCAGCTCCCACCATTATTTTTCAGATCACTTTCATGTACTATAGCAGCCAGAGTGGTTTTTACAGGTTTTTGATTTTGAGCTTATTGCACAATTTTTTTTTCAGATAGGAATTTTTTCAGCCCGGATTTTTTTTTTCAGATTAGAATTTTTTTCAGGTCTGACTTTTTTTTTAGTTCGGAATTTTTTTTTCAGCTCGGAATTATTGTTTTTCAGATTGGAATTTTTTTTTCAGCCCTGAATTATATTTTTTTCAGATTACAATTTTTTTTTCAGATCTCATTTTTTTTTTAGATAGAATTGTTTTCAGAGCGGATTTTTTTTTCAGATCGGAATTATTTTTTTTTCAGATTAGATTTTTTTTCAGGTCGAAATCCTTTTTTTTTAGCTCAGAATTTTTTTTTTCAGATTAGAATTTTTTTCTCAGGTCTGAATTTTTTTTTCAGGCTGGAATTATTTTTTCAGGTCAGAATTTTTTTTTCAGATTGAAATTTTTTCAGCTCAGTATTATTTTTTTTCAGACCGGAATTATTTTTTTTCAGATCGGAATTATTTTTTTCAGATCGGAATTTTTTTTGTCAGATTGGAATTTTTTTCAGCTGGGAATTATTTTTTTTAGATCGGAATTTTTTTTGCAGGTTTTCAAATTTTTTCCTCTTTTTTTGTCATTTTAGATCGAAATTTTCTTCAATCAGGTTTTGGATTTTTTTTCAAATTCATTGCAAGAATTCATTTTTCAGATTCAACCGAGGTCGCTTTTGCACTTTTATATTTCAGATGGTTTACGGTCCCAAAAAGTCCACATCAAGTTCCCTCAAAAAATACTCACTTTTGGGTAGACTTGATTGTTGCTATCGAAGCGGTAGATGTCAAGATATTGGTGCAATCTCTGCGATGGCCATTCGCCTTCCTGGTATGTGAGGATGGATTCCGATTGGTTGCAATCATATCTAGGCATGTCCTGTTAGATGCAGCAGTGTAAGCTTACTCATGAGTCGAGTCAATTTTTTTTTTCTCAATATTTTTCAGCTTTCCTGGGAGGTACATTTCATAATTCAACAAATTTTCAAAATTTTGGGAAGTTTTGCAAATGTTTTGATTCCAGACATTTTTTTTTCAGTTTGAATTATCACTCTTCAGAAATTCGACTTTTCATAATTCATTTTAACAGTTGGAATTCGCAGCTCCCTCCATTTTTTTCAGATTTAGCCACTTTCATGTATAGCAGCCACAGTGGTTTTTACAGGTTTTTGATTTAGGGCTTACCTACTGCCCAATTTTTTTTTCAGGTCAAAATTTTGTTTTTTCCCATATTTGACTTTTTTCCTCTTTTTTTTAAATTTTAGATCAAAATTTTCTTCATTCAGGTTTTGGAAATTTTTTTTTCAAATTCATTGCAAGAGTTCATTTTTTTAGCTACCTACCTACAGCATTTTTCAGATTCAACCACTTTCATGTATAGCAGCCAGAGTGGTTTTTACAGGTTTTTGATTTTGAGCTTATTGCACAATTTTTTTTTCAGGTCGGAATTATTTGTTCAGCTCGGAATTATTGTTTTTCAGATCGGAATTTTTTTTTCAGATCAAATTTTTTTTCAGATTGGGATTTTTTTTTCAGTTCTGAATTATTTTTTTTCAGATCGGAATTATTTTTTCAGGTCAGATTTTTTTTTCAGATTAGAATTTTTTCAGATCGGAATTTTTTTTAGCTTTGAATTTTTTTTTCAAGTCGGAATTTTTTTTTCAGATTTGAGATTGGAAGTTATTTCAGCTGGGAATTATTTTTTTCAGATTGGAATTTTTTTGCAGGATTTCAACTTTTTTCCTCCTTTATTTTTTTCATTTTAGATCAAAATTTTCTTCATTCAGGTTTTGGATTTTTTTTCAAATTCATTGCAAGAGTTCATTTTTCAGCTAGGTACCTACCAATACATTTTTTCAGATTCAACCGAGGTCGCTTTAGCACTTTTATATTTCAGATGGGTTTCAGTCCCAAAAAGTCCACATAACGTTCTCTCAAAAAGTACTCACTTTTAAGCAAACTTGATTGTTGCTATCGAAGCGGTAGATGTCAAGATATTGGTGCAATCTCTGCGATGGCCATTCGCCTTCCTGGTATGTGAGGATGGATTCCGATTGGTTGCAATCATATCTAGGCATGTCGTGTTAGATGCAGCGGTGTAAGCTTACTCATGAGTCGAGTCAATTTTTTTTTCTCGATCTTCTTCAGCTTTCCTGGGAGGTTTATTTCATAATTCAACAAATTTTCAGAATTTTGGGAAGTTTTGCAAATGTTTTGATTCCAGACATTTTTTTTTCAGTTTGAATTATTACTCTTCAGAAATTCGACTTTTTCATAATTCAGTTTAAAAGTTGAATTCGCAGCTCCCATCATTATTTTTCAGATCACTTTCATGTACTATAGCAGCCAGAGTGGTTTTTACAGGTTTTTGATTTTGAGCTTATTGCACAATTTTTTTTTTCAGATAGGAATTTTTTCAGCCCGGATTTTTTTTTTCAGATTAGAATTTTTTTTTCAGATCTGATTTTTTTTTTAGATAGAATTGTTTTCAGAGCGGATTTTTTTTCAGATCGGAATTTTTTTTTTTTTCAGATTAGATTTTTTTTCAGGTCGAAATCCTTTTTTTTCAGCTCAGAATTTTTTTTTTCAGATTAGAATTTTTTTCTCAGGTCTGAATTTTTTTTTCAGGCTGGAATTATTTTTTTTCAGATAGGAATTATTTTTTCAGGTCAGAATTTTTTTTTCAGATTGAAATTTTTTCAGCTCAGTATTATTTTTTTTCATACCGGAATTATTTTTTTTTCAGATCGGAATTATTTTTTTCAGATCGGATTTTTTTTTTCAGATTAGAATTTTTTTTTCAGATTTGATTTTTTTTTTAGATAGAATTGTTTTCAGAGCGGATTTTTTTTCAGATCGGAATTATTTTTTTCCAGATCAGAATTATTTTTTTTTCAGATTAGTTTTTTTTTCAGGTCGAAATCCTTTTTTTTCAGCTCAGAATTATTGTATTTCAGATCGCAATTTTTTTTTCAGATTAGAATTTTTTTCTCAGGTCTGAATTTTTTTTTCAGGCTGGAATTTTTTTTTCAGGCTGGAATTATTTTTTTTCAGATAGGAATTATTTTTTCAGGTCAGAATTTTTTTTTCAGATTGAAATTTTTTCAGCTCAGAATTTTTTTTTTTCAGACCGGAATTATTTTTTTTTCAGATCGGAATTATTTTTTTCAGATCAGAATTTTTTTTGTCAGATTGGAATTTTTTCCAGCTGGGAATTATTTTTTTTAGATCGGAATTTTTTTTGCAGGTTTTCAAATTTCTTCCTCTTTTTTTGTCATTTTAGATCGAAATTTTCTTCATTCAGGTTTTGGATTTTTTTTTCAAATTCATTGCAAGAATTCATTTTTCAGATTCAACGGAAGTCGCTTTTGCACTTTTATATTTCAGATGGTTTTCGGTCCCAAAAAGTCCACATCAAGTTCCCTCAAAAAATACTCACTTTTGGGTAGACTTGATTGTTGCTATCGAAGCGGTAGATGTCAAGATATTGGTGCAATCTCTGCGATGGCCATTCGCCTTCCTGGTATGTGAGGATGGATTCCGATTGGTTGCAATCATATCTAGGCATGTCCTGTTAGATGCAGCAGTGTAAGCTTACTCATGAGTCGAGTCAATTTTTTTTCTCAATATTTTTCAGCTTTCCTGGGAGGTACAGTTCATATTTCAACAAATTTTCAAAATTTTGGGAAGTTTTGCAAATGTTTTGATTCCAGGCATTTTTTTTTTCAGTTTGAATTATCACTCTTCAGAAATTCGACTTTTCATAATTTATTTTAACAGTTGGAATTCGCAGCTCCCTCCATTATTTTTCAGATTTAGTCACTTTCATGTATAGCAGCCACAGTGGTTTTTACAGGTTTTTGTTTTAGGCCTTACCTACTGCCCAATTTTTTTTTCAGGTCAAAATTTTGTTTTTTCCCATATTTGACTTTTTTCCTCTTTTTTTTTAAATTTTAGATCAAAATTTTCTTCATTCAGGTTTTGGAAATTTTTTTTTCAAATTCATTGCAAGAGTTCATTTTTTTAGCTACCTACCTACAGCATTTTTCAGATTCAACCACTTTCATGTATAGCAGCCAGAGTGGTTTTTACAGGTTTTTGATTTTGAGCTTATTGCACAATTTTTTTTTCAGGTCGGAATTATTTGTTCAGCTCGGAATTATTGTTTTTCAGATCGGAATTTATTTTTTCATCTCTGAATAATTTTTTTTCAGAGCGGAATTTTTTTCAGATTAGAATTTTTTTCACCTCAGAATTATTTTTTTTTAGATCGGAATTAATTTTTATTCAGATCGGGATTTTTTTCAGGACGGAATTTTTCTTTCAGCTCGGAATTACCTATTGTTTTTCAGATCGCAATTTTTTTTTCAGGTTGGAAATATTTTTTCAGCTCTGAATTATTGTTCTTCAGATAGCAATTTTTTTCCAGCCCGGAATTATTTTTTTTCAGGTCTTGATTTTTTTTTTCAGGCCGGAATTTTTTTTTTTCAGATCAAATTTTTATTTTCAGATCGGAATTTCTTTTTAGGTCGGAATTTTTTTGTTCATATTGGAGTTGTTTTCAGCTCGGAATTTTTTCTCAATTCGGAATTATTAGTTTTTTCAGGTCAAAATCATTTTTTTTCAGCTCAGAATTATTGTTTTTCAGATCGCAATATTTGCCTGGAATTGTTGCTGCAGAGGTGAGTTTTCCATTCATAAGAATTCCAATGCACACACTTTTCAGACCCACTAAGTATGACTTGATTTTTTTCAGATTTTTCAAATATGATGGATTGCGTCGACGAGTTATTATTCATGGTTTGTTTCCCCTGGCAATTGGCTGAGAATCTACAGATATGGTTTCATCGTCCTGTTTCGACGTCTTCCGCGATTCGCGATAACCCTTCTTTTTTTTTCTTTCTTTTTTCCCCCTGCCCGCTACTACTCATACTATTCTGTGTCGTATTTCGCGATCGTTTGCGTATCGTAGTGCGTTTTTCCGGATCGTTTTCGCGAATTTTGATCCCGAGTTGCAGCTTCAGTGAGTGATTTAGAAAGTTTTTTGGTGGTTGGGGGGTGGTGATCGCCATTTGGTGTCTGGTGTTAGGGTTGGTGATGGTTGTTGGTCTGACGTGTGGCATAGTTTTCGATCCAGCCTGCTCAACGTGAGCAAATGTCGCCTCAGTTGCGATGGCAGGATCAGTGCTGGCTGATATTTTCATCCGCACTAGGATTTCGCCTCCACTGGCGGCGATAACAAATTGTGAGGCCGTTAACAGTGGAGCCGAATCCGCCAAATTGTATTGCTTTGGGTAGTTTTTAAGAGTGCAAAGTGACTGGTGGTGCTCCGAAAAATCTGAGAAACAACCGTTGGTCACTTTGCAATGTGGCGATTTCACCATCCTTTTAGATATTATGTAGTTTAGATATTTTGAAAAAAAAATTTCATGGTGCACACGCGAGTGATGATGTTTTAGTTTTTTGTGTTGTGGTTTAAAAAAAAAAAATTCAATCCATCATTTTTTTTCTTTTTTGATTCACAAAATATGTGCACCTCTGTGCGAGTGTTTGGTGATGTTCTTGTTTGATGTTCATGTTGCGGTTGCTTGATGTTCATGTTGCGGTTGCATCGTTTGAGATGAGATAAGTATAACGGGTAAGTCACCAACCTTTTTGCAAAAGAGCATCGCAACATGATGAATCTGATTGCAGATGCACTTTGTGTAGAGGTTTCGGTTGATTTTTTGAATTAATTCAGTCTTTTTTCGCAGGTGTTCATCTTCCCACTTTTTCCAGCACCCTGGAATATCCTTTTTTATTTTTTTAAATTTTTTTATCAATTTTTTTTCCTTCAAAAATGTAACTTTCTTTCATTTTTAATTTTTTTATTTTTTTTTATTTTGGTCCAATCCTCGATATACTTGAGAAGTGCGTGTGTAGGTGTGTGGTTTGTTTTTTGATTTCTATGTTTCGGGAAGCTTTTACCTTCAACATCTGTTTGGTTGCCACGGCGAAATATATCGACACTTCGGACAGGGTCTCAATTCATGTGCTGGCCTTCTCAGTTCAGGGCTGGTCTGCAAAACGCGGATTCGTCGCATAGGTGAGCCCCGTGTGGGAACGGGCCAAAGAATATTCCCACGGCGCTTCGCAGCTGCCTGTCGTAAAAGGCGACTATACTGCGGAAAACATCATCAACTTCATTGATCGCGTGTAGTACGCTCTTACTGTTGTGTCTAGGCTCTTTTTTGCTCCTCGGAAAGGATCGGGTCTGTTTCGCGAAGCTCTCAAGACGCCCAACATCGTAGATATTACCACCACTTGCCTGGAATTGTTGCAGCAGAGGTGAGTTTTCCATAAATCAAAACACCGTCTCCGATGCGATTCTCCCACTGTCAGACAGACACACCAACATACAAGTATGCCTTTTATTTTCAGACTTGATTGCATTGGCCAGCAATCATACGCGTCGGTATCCCCGCCAGCAGCTGAGAATTTGTGATGCGAGACGCAGAGGTCATCTTCAGAAAAGGATCGATATTGCGAATTCATCAAGATTGTTCAACGTTGTAGATATCACCTCCATTTGCCTGGAATTGTTGCCGCAGAGGTGAGTTTTCCATTCATAAGAATTCCAATGCACACACTTTTCAGACCCACTAAGTATGACTTGATTTTTTTCAGATTTTTCAAATATGATGGATTGCGTCGACGAGTTATTATTCATGGTTTGTTTCCCCTGGCAATTGGCTGAGAATCTACAGATATGGTTTCATCGTCCTGTTTCGACGTCTTCCGCGATTCGCGATAACCCTTCTTTTTTTTTCTTTCTTTTTCCCCCCTGCCCGCTACCACTCATACTATTCTGTGTCGTATTTCGCGATCGTTTGCGTATCGTAGTGCGTTTTTCCGGATCGTTTTCGCGAATTTTGATCCCGAGTTGCAGCTTCGGTGAGTGATTTAGAAAGTTTTTTGGTGGTGGGGGTGGTGATCGCCATTTGGTGTCTGGTGTTAGGGTTGGTGATGGTTGTTGGTCTGACGTGTGGCATAGTTTTCGATCCAGCCTGCTCAACGTGAGCAAAAGTCGCCTCAGTTGCGATGGCAGGATCAGTGCTGGCTGATATTTTCATCCGCACTAGGATTTCGCCTCCACTGGCCGCGATAACAAATTGTGAGGCCGTTAACAGTGGAGCCGAATCCGCCAAATTGTATTGCTTTGGGTAGTTTTTAAGAGTGCAAAGTGACTGGTGGTGCTCTGAAAAATCTGAGAAACAACCGTTGGTCACTTTGCAATGTGGCGATTTCACCATCCTTTTAGATATTATGTAGTTTAGATATTTTGAAAAAAAAATTTCATGGTGCACACGCGAGTGATGATGTTTTAGTTTTTTGTGTTGTGGTTTAAAAAAAAAAAAATTCAATCCATCATTTTTTTTCCTTTTCGATTCACAAAATATGTGCACCTCTGTGCGAGTGTTTGGTGATGTTCTTGTTTGATGTTCATGTTGCGGTTGCTTGATGTTCATGTTGCGGTTGCATCGTTTGAGATGAGATAAGTATAACGGGTAAGTCACCAACCTTTTTGCAAAAGAGCATCGCAACATGATGAATCTGATTGCAGATGCACTTTGTGTAGAGGTTTCGGTTGATTTTTTGAATTAATTCAGTCTTTTTTCGCAGTTGTTCATCTTCCCACTTTTTCCAGCACCCTGGAATATCCTTTTTTATTTTTTTAAATTTTTTTATCAATTTTTTTTCCTTCAAAAATGTAACTTTCTTTCATTTTTAATTTTTTAATTTTTTTTTATTTTGGTCCAATCCTCGATATACTTGAGAAGTGCGTGTGTAGGTGTGTGGTTTGTTTTTTGATTTCTATGTTTCGGGAAGCTTTTACCTTCAACATCTGTTTGGTTGCCACGGCGAAATATATCGACACTTCGGACAGGGTCTCAATTCATGTGCTGGCCTTCTCAGTTCAGGGCTGGTCTGCAAAACGCGGATTCGTCGCATAGGTGAGCCCCGTGTGGGAACGGGCCAAAGAATATTCCCACGGCGCTTCGCAGCTGCCTGTCGTAAAAGGCGACTATACTGCGGAAAACATCATCAACTTCATTGATCGCGTGTAGTACGCTCTTACTGTTGTGTCTAGGCTCTTTTTTGCTCCTCGGAAAGGATCGGGTCTGTTTCGCGAAGCTCTCAAGACGCCCAACATCGTAGATATTACCACCACTTGCCTGGAATTGTTGCAGCAGAGGTGAGTTTTCCATAAATCAAAACACCGTCTCCGATGCGATTCTCCCACTGTCAGACAGACACACCAACATACAAGTATGCCTTTTATTTTCAGACTTGATTGCATTGGCCAGCAATCATACGCGTCGGTATCCCCGCCAGCAGCTGAGAATTTGTGATGCGAGACGCAGAGGTCATCTTCAGAAAAGGATCGATATTGCGAATTCATCAAGATTGTTCAACGTTGTAGATATCACCTCCATTTGCCTGGAATTGTTGCCGCAGAGGTGAGTTTTCCATTCATAAGAATTCCAATGCACACACTTTTCAGACCCACTAAGTATGACTTGATTTTTTTCAGATTTTTCAAATATGATGGATTGCGTCGACGAGTTATTATTCATGGTTTGTTTCCCCTGGCAATTGGCTGAGAATCTACAGATATGGTTTCATCGTCCTGTTTCGACGTCTTCCGCGATTCGCGATAACCCTTCTTTTTTTTTCTTTCTTTTTCCCCCCTGCCCGCTACCACTCATACTATTCTGTGTCGTATTTCGCGATCGTTTGCGTATCGTAGTGCGTTTTTCCGGATCGTTTTCGCGAATTTTGATCCCGAGTTGCAGCTTCGGTGAGTGATTTAGAAAGTTTTTTGGTGGTGGGGGTGGTGATCGCCATTTGGTGTCTGGTGTTAGGGTTGGTGATGGTTGTTGGTCTGACGTGTGGCATAGTTTTCGATCCAGCCTGCTCAACGTGAGCAAAAGTCGCCTCAGTTGCGATGGCAGGATCAGTGCTGGCTGATATTTTCATCCGCACTAGGATTTCGCCTCCACTGGCCGCGATAACAAATTGTGAGGCCGTTAACAGTGGAGCCGAATCCGCCAAATTGTATTGCTTTGGGTAGTTTTTAAGAGTGCAAAGTGACTGGTGGTGCTCTGAAAAATCTGAGAAACAACCGTTGGTCACTTTGCAATGTGGCGATTTCACCATCCTTTTAGATATTATGTAGTTTAGATATTTTGAAAAAAAAATTTCATGGTGCACACGCGAGTGATGATGTTTTAGTTTTTTGTGTTGTGGTTTAAAAAAAAAAAAATTCAATCCATCATTTTTTTTCCTTTTCGATTCACAAAATATGTGCACCTCTGTGCGAGTGTTTGGTGATGTTCTTGTTTGATGTTCATGTTGCGGTTGCTTGATGTTCATGTTGCGGTTGCATCGTTTGAGATGAGATAAGTATAACGGGTAAGTCACCAACCTTTTTGCAAAAGAGCATCGCAACATGATGAATCTGATTGCAGATGCACTTTGTGTAGAGGTTTCGGTTGATTTTTTGAATTAATTCAGTCTTTTTTCGCAGTTGTTCATCTTCCCACTTTTTCCAGCACCCTGGAATATCCTTTTTTATTTTTTTAAATTTTTTTATCAATTTTTTTTCCTTCAAAAATGTAACTTTCTTTCATTTTTAATTTTTTAATTTTTTTTTATTTTGGTCCAATCCTCGATATACTTGAGAAGTGCGTGTGTAGGTGTGTGGTTTGTTTTTTGATTTCTATGTTTCGGGAAGCTTTTACCTTCAACATCTGTTTGGTTGCCACGGCGAAATATATCGACACTTCGGACAGGGTCTCAATTCATGTGCTGGCCTTCTCAGTTCAGGGCTGGTCTGCAAAACGCGGATTCGTCGCATAGGTGAGCCCCGTGTGGGAACGGGCCAAAGAATATTCCCACGGCGCTTCGCAGCTGCCTGTCGTAAAAGGCGACTATACTGCGGAAAACATCATCAACTTCATTGATCGCGTGTAGTACGCTCTTACTGTTGTGTCTAGGCTCTTTTTTGCTCCTCGGAAAGGATCGGGTCTGTTTCGCGAAGCTCTCAAGACGCCCAACATCGTAGATATTACCACCACTTGCCTGGAATTGTTGCAGCAGAGGTGAGTTTTCCATAAATCAAAACACAGTCTCCGATGCGATTCTCCCACTGTCAGACAGACACACCAACATACAAGTATGCCTTTTATTTTCAGACTTGATTGCATTGGCCAGCAATCATACGCGTCGGTATCCCCGCCAGCAGCTGAGAATTTGTGATGCGAGACGCAGAGGTCATCTTCAGAAAAGGATCGATATTGCGAATTCATCAAGATTGTTCAACGTTGTAGATATCACCTCCATTTGCCTGGAATTGTTGCCGCAGAGGTGAGTTTTCCATTCATAAGAATTCCAATGCACACACTTTTCAGACCCACTAAGTATGACTTGATTTTTTTCAGATTTTTCAAATATGATGGATTGCGTCGACGAGTTATTATTCATGGTTTGTTTCCCCTGGCAATTGGCTGAGAATCTACAGATATGGTTTCATCGTCCTGTTTCGACGTCTTCCGCGATTCGCGATAACCCTTCTTTTTTTTTCTTTCTTTTTCCCCCCTGCCCGCTACCACTCATACTATTCTGTGTCGTATTTCGCGATCGTTTGCGTATCGTAGTGCGTTTTTCCGGATCGTTTTCGCGAATTTTGATCCCGAGTTGCAGTTTCGGTGAGTGATTTAGAAAGTTTTTTGGTGGTGGGGGGTGGTGATCGCCATTTGGTGTCTGGTGTTAGGGTTGGTGATGGTTGTTGGTCTGACGTGTGGCATAGTTTTCGATCCAGCCTGCTCAACGTGAGCAAAAGTCGCCTCAGTTGCGATGGCAGGATCAGTGCTGGCTGATATTTTCATCCGCACTAGGATTTCGCCTCCACTGGCGGCGATATCAAATTGTGCGGCCGTTAACAGTGGAGCCGAATCCGCCAAATTGTATTGCTTTGGGTAGTTTTTAAGAGTGCAAAGTGACTGGTGGTGCTCTGAAAAATCTGAGAAACAACCGTTGGTCACTTTGCAATGTGGCGATTTCACCATCCTTTTAGATATTATGTAGTTTAGATATTTTGAAAAAAAAATTTCATGGTGCACACGCGAGTGATGATGTTTTAGTTTTTTGTGTTGTGGTTTAAAAAAAAAAAATTCAATCCATCATTTTTTTTCCTTTTCGATTCACAAAATATGTGCACCTCTGTGCGAGTGTTTGGTGATGTTCTTGTTTGATGTTCATGTTGCGGTTGCTTGATGTTCATGTTGCGGTTGCATCGTTTGAGATGAGATAAGTATAACGGGTAAGTCACCAACCTTTTTGCAAAAGAGCATCGCAACATGATGAATCTGATTGCAGATGCACTTTGTGTAGAGGTTTCGGTTGATTTTTTGAATTAATTCAGTCTTTTTTCGCAGGTGTTCATCTTCCCACTTTTTCCAGCACCCTGGAATATCCTTTTTTATTTTTTTAAATTTTTTTATCAATTTTTTTTCCTTCAAAAATGTAACTTTCTTTCATTTTTAATTTTTTAATTTTTTTTTATTTTGGTCCAATCCTCGATATACTTGAGAAGTGCGTGTGTAGGTGTGTGGTTTGTTTTTTGATTTCTATGTTTCGGGAAGCTTTTACCTTCAACATCTGTTTGGTTGCCACGGCGAAATATATCGACACTTCGGACAGGGTCTCAATTCATGTGCTGGCCTTCTCAGTTCAGGGCTGGTCTGCAAAACGCGGATTCGTCGCATAGGTGAGCCCCGTGTGGGAACGGGCCAAAGAATATTCCCACGGCGCTTCGCAGCTGCCTGTCGTAAAAGGCGACTATACTGCGGAAAACATCATCAACTTCATTGATCGCGTGTAGTACGCTCTTACTGTTGTGTCTAGGCTCTTTTTTGCTCCTCGGAAAGGATCGGGTCTGTTTCGCGAAGCTCTCAAGACGCCCAACATCGTAGATATTACCACCACTTGCCTGGAATTGTTGCAGCAGAGGTGAGTTTTCCATAAATCAAAACACCGTCTCCGATGCGATTCTCCCACTGTCAGACAGACACACCAACATACAAGTATGCCTTTTATTTTCAGACTTGATTGCATTGGCCAGCAATCATACGCGTCGGTATCCCCGCCAGCAGCTGAGAATTTGTGATGCGAGACGCAGAGGTCATCTTCAGAAAAGGATCGATATTGCGAATTCATCAAGATTGTTCAACGTTGTAGATATCACCTCCATTTGCCTGGAATTGTTGCCGCAGAGGTGAGTTTTCCATTCATAAGAATTCCAATGCACACACTTTTCAGACCCACTAAGTATGACTTGATTTTTTTCAGATTTTTCAAATATGATGGATTGCGTCGACGAGTTATTATTCATGGTTTGTTTCCCCTGGCAATTGGCTGAGAATCTACAGATATGGTTTCATCGTCCTGTTTCGACGTCTTCCGCGATTCGCGATAACCCTTCTTTTTTTTTCTTTCTTTTTCCCCCCTGCCCGCTACCACTCATACTATTCTGTGTCGTATTTCGCGATCGTTTGCGTATCGTAGTGCGTTTTTCCGGATCGTTTTCGCGAATTTTGATCCCGAGTTGCAGCTTCGGTGAGTGATTTAGAAAGTTTTTTGGTGGTGGGGGGTGGTGATCGCCATTTGGTGTCTGGTGTTAGGGTTGGTGATGGTTGTTGGTCTGACGTGTGGCATAGTTTTCG
The DNA here is from genome assembly GCA_959613365.1 of Balanococcus diminutus. Taxonomy (NCBI): domain Eukaryota; kingdom Metazoa; phylum Arthropoda; class Insecta; order Hemiptera; family Pseudococcidae; genus Balanococcus; species Balanococcus diminutus. Next base: position 51,409,516 of record OY390718.1, read on the forward strand.
ATCCAGCCTGCTCAACGTGAGCAAAAGTCGCCTCAGTTGCGATGGCAGGATCAGTGCTGGCTGATATTTTCATCCGCACTAGGATTTCGCCTCCACTGGCGGCGATAACAAATTGTGAGGCCGTTAACAGTGGAGCCGAATCCGCCAAATTGTATTGCTTTGGGTAGTTTTTAAGAGTGCAAAGTGACTGGTGGTGCTCTGAAAAATCTGAGAAACAACCGTTGGTCACTTTGCAATGTGGCGATTTCACCATCCTTTTAGATATTATGTAGTTTAGATATTTTGAAAAAAAAATTTCATGGTGCACACGCGAGTGATGATGTTTTAGTTTTTTGTGTTGTGGTTTAAAAAAAAAAAATTCAATCCATCATTTTTTTTCTTTTTCGATTCACAAAATATGTGCACCTCTGTGCGAGTGTTTGGTGATGTTCTTGTTTGATGTTCATGTTGCGGTTGCTTGATGTTCATGTTGCGGTTGCATCGTTTGAGATGAGATAAGTATAACGGGTAAGTCACCAACCTTTTTGCAAAAGAGCATCGCAACATGATGAATCTGATTGCAGATGCACTTTGTGTAGAGGTTTCGGTTGATTTTTTGAATTAATTCAGTCTTTTTTCGCAGGTGTTCATCTTCCCACTTTTTCCAGCACCCTGGAATATCCTTTTTTATTTTTTTAAATTTTTTTATCAATTTTTTTTCCTTCAAAAATGTAACTTTCTTTCATTTTTTATTTTTTTATTTTTTTTTATTTTGGTCCAATCCTCGATATACTTGAGAAGTACGTGTGTAGGTGTGTGGTTTGTTTTTTGATTTCTATGTTTCGGGAAGCTTTTACCTTCAACATCTGTTTGGTTGCCACGGCGAAATATATCGACACTTCGGACAGGGTCTCAATTCATGTGCTGGCCTTCTCAGTTCAGGGCTGGTCTGCAAAACGCGGATTCGTCGCATAGGTGAGCCCCGTGTGGGAACGGGCCAAAGAATATTCCCACGGCGCTTCGCAGCTGCCTGTCGTAAAAGGCGACTATACTGCGGAAAACATCATCAACTTCATTGATCACGTGTAGTACGCTCTTACTGTTGTGTCTAGGCTCTTTTTTGCTCCTCGGAAAGGATCGGGTCTGTTTCGCGAAGCTCTCAAGACGCCCAACATCGTAGATATTACCACCACTTGCCTGGAATTGTTGCAGCAGAGGTGAGTTTTCCATAAATCAAAACACCGTCTCCGATGCGATTCTCCCACTGTCAGACAGACACACCAACATACAAGTATGCCTTTTATTTTCAGACTTGATTGCATTGGCCAGCAATCATACGCGTCGGTATCCCCGCCAGCAGCTGAGAATTTGTGATACGAGACGCAGAGGTCATCTTCAGAAAAGGATCGATATTGCGAATTCATCAAGATTGTTCAACGTTGTAGATATCACCTCCATTTGCCTGGAATTGTTGCCGCAGAGGTGAGTTTTCCATTCATAAGAATTCCAATGCACACACTTTTCAGACCCACTAAGTATGACTTGATTTTTTTCAGATTTTTCAAATATGATGGATTGCGTCGACGAGTTATTATTCATGGTTTGTTTCCCCTGGCAATTGGCTGAGAATCTACAGATATGGTTTCATCGTCCTGTTTCGACGTCTTCCGCGATTCGCGATAACCCTTCTTTTTTTTTCTTTCTTTTTCCCCCCTGCCCGCTACCACTCATACTATTCTGTGTCGTATTTCGCGATCGTTTGCGTATCGTAGTGCGTTTTTCCGGATCGTTTTCGCGAATTTTGATCCCGAGTTGCAGCTTCGGTGAGTGATTTAGAAAGTTTTTTGGTGGTGGGGGGTGGTGATCGCCATTTGGTGTCTGGTGTTAGGGTTGGTGATGGTTGTTGGTCTGACGTGTGGCATAGTTTTCGATCCAGCCTGCTCAACGTGAGCAAAAGTCGCCTCAGTTGCGATGGCAGGATCAGTGCTGGCTGATATTTTCATCCGCACTAGGATTTCGCCTCCACTGGCGGCGATAACAAATTGTGAGGCCGTTAACAGTGGAGCCGAATCCGCCAAATTGTATTGCTTTGGGTAGTTTTTAAGAGTGCAAAGTGACTGGTGGTGCTCTGAAAAATCTGAGAAACAACCGTTGGTCACTTTGCAATGTGGCGATTTCACCATCCTTTTAGATATTATGTAGTTTAGATATTTTGAAAAAAAAATTTCATGGTGCACACGCGAGTGATGATGTTTTAGTTTTTTGTGTTGTGGTTTAAAAAAAAAAAATTCAATCCATCATTTTTTTTCCTTTTCGATTCACAAAATATGTGCACCTCTGTGCGAGTGTTTGGTGATGTTCTTGTTTGATGTTCATGTTGCGGTTGCTTGATGTTCATGTTGCGGTTGCATCGTTTGAGATGAGATAAGTATAACGGGTAAGTCACCAACCTTTTTGCAAAAGAGCATCGCAACATGATGAATCTGATTGCAGATGCACTTTGTGTAGAGGTTTCGGTTGATTTTTTGAATTAATTCAGTCTTTTTTCGCAGGTGTTCATCTTCCCACTTTTTCCAGCACCCTGGAATATCCTTTTTTATTTTTTTAAATTTTTTTATCAATTTTTTTTCCTTCAAAAATGTAACTTTCTTTCATTTTTAATTTTTTTATTTTTTTTTATTTTGGTCCAATCCTCGATATACTTGAGAAGTGCGTGTGTAGGTGTGTGGTTTGTTTTTTGATTTCTATGTTTCGGGAAGCTTTTACCTTCAACATCTGTTTGGTTGCCACGGCGAAATATATCGACACTTCGGACAGGGTCTCAATTCATGTGCTGGCCTTCTCAGTTCAGGGCTGGTCTGCAAAACGCGGATTCGTCGCATAGGTGAGCCCCGTGTGGGAACGGGCCAAAGAATATTCCCACGGCGCTTCGCAGCTGCCTGTCGTAAAAGGCGACTATACTGCGGAAAACATCATCAACTTCATTGATCGCGTGTAGTACGCTCTTACTGTTGTGTCTAGGCTCTTTTTTGCTCCTCGGAAAGGATCGGGTCTGTTTCGCGAAGCTCTCAAGACGCCCAACATCGTAGATATTACCACCACTTGCCTGGAATTGTTGCAGCAGAGGTGAGTTTTCCATAAATCAAAACACCGTCTCCGATGCGATTCTCCCACTGTCAGACAGACACACCAACATACAAGTATGCCTTTTATTTTCAGACTTGATTGCATTGTCCAGCAATCATACGCGTCGGTATCCCCGCCAGCAGCTGAGAATTTGTGATGCGAGACGCAGAGGTCATCTTCAGAAAAGGATCGATATTGCGAATTCATCAAGATTGTTCAACGTTGTAGATATCACCTCCATTTGCCTGGAATTGTTGCCGCAGAGGTGAGTTTTCCATTCATAAGAATTCCAATGCACACACTTTTCAGACCCACTAAGTATGACTTGATTTTTTTCAGATTTTTCAAATATGATGGATTGCGTCGACGAGTTATTATTCATGGTTTGTTTCCCCTGGCAATTGGCTGAGAATCTACAGATATGGTTTCATCGTCCTGTTTCGACGTCTTCCGCGATTCGCGATAACCCTTCTTTTTTTTTCTTTCTTTTTCCCCCCTGCCCGCTACCACTCATACTATTCTGTGTCGTATTTCGCGATCGTTTGCGTATCGTAGTGCGTTTTTCCGGATCGTTTTCGCGAATTTTGATCCCGAGTTGCAGCTTCGGTGAGTGATTTAGAAAGTTTTTTGGTGGTGGGGGGTGGTGATCGCCATTTGGTGTCTGGTGTTAGGGTTGGTGATGGTTGTTGGTCTGACGTGTGGCATAGTTTTCGATCCAGCCTGCTCAACGTGAGCAAAAGTCGCCTCAGTTGCGATGGCAGGATCAGTGCTGGCTGATATTTTCATCCGCACTAGGATTTCGCCTCCACTGGCGGCGATAACAAATTGTGAGGCCGTTAACAGTGGAGCCGAATCCGCCAAATTGTATTGCTTTGGGTAGTTTTTAAGAGTGCAAAGTGACTGGTGGTGCTCTGAAAAATCTGAGAAACAACCGTTGGTCACTTTGCAATGTGGCGATTTCACCATCCTTTTAGATATTATGTAGTTTAGATATTTTGAAAAAAAAATTTCATGGTGCACACGCGAGTGATGATGTTTTAGTTTTTTGTGTTGTGGTTTAAAAAAAAAAAATTCAATCCATCATTTTTTTTCCTTTTCGATTCACAAAATATGTGCACCTCTGTGCGAGTGTTTGGTGATGTTCTTGTTTGATGTTCATGTTGCGGTTGCTTGATGTTCATGTTGCGGTTGCATCGTTTGAGATGAGATAAGTATAACGGGTAAGTCACCAACCTTTTTGCAAAAGAGCATCGCAACATGATGAATCTGATTGCAGATGCACTTTGTGTAGAGGTTTCGGTTGATTTTTTGAATTAATTCAGTCTTTTTTCGCAGGTGTTCATCTTCCCACTTTTTCCAGCACCCTGGAATATCCTTTTTTATTTTTTTAAATTTTTTTATCAATTTTTTTTCCTTCAAAAATGTAACTTTCTTTCATTTTTAATTTTTTTATTTTTTTTTATTTTGGTCCAATCCTCGATATACTTGAGAAGTGCGTGTGTAGGTGTGTGGTTTGTTTTTTGATTTCTATGTTTCGGGAAGCTTTTACCTTCAACATCTGTTTGGTTGCCACGGCGAAATATATCGACACTTCGGACAGGGTCTCAATTCATGTGCTGGCCTTCTCAGTTCAGGGCTGGTCTGCAAAACGCGGATTCGTCGCATAGGTGAGCCCCGTGTGGGAACGGGCCAAAGAATATTCCCACGGCGCTTCGCAGCTGCCTGTCGTAAAAGGCGACTATACTGCGGAAAACATCATCAACTTCATTGATCGCGTGTAGTACGCTCTTACTGTTGTGTCTAGGCTCTTTTTTGCTCCTCGGAAAGGATCGGGTCTGTTTCGCGAAGCTCTCAAGACGCCCAACATCGTAGATATTACCACCACTTGCCTGGAATTGTTGCAGCAGAGGTGAGTTTTCCATAAATCAAAACACCGTCTCCGATGCGATTCTCCCACTGTCAGACAGACACACCAACATACAAGTATGCCTTTTATTTTCAGACTTGATTGCATTGTCCAGCAATCATACGCGTCGGTATCCCCGCCAGCAGCTGAGAATTTGTGATGCGAGACGCAGAGGTCATCTTCAGAAAAGGATCGATATTGCGAATTCATCAAGATTGTTCAACGTTGTAGATATCACCTCCATTTGCCTGGAATTGTTGCCGCAGAGGTGAGTTTTCCATTCATAAGAATTCCAATGCACACACTTTTCAGACCCACTAAGTATGACTTGATTTTTTTCAGATTTTTCAAATATGATGGATTGCGTTGACGAGTTATTATTCATGGTTTGTTTCCCCTGGCAATTGGCTGAGAATCTACAGATATGGTTTCATCGTCCTGTTTCGACGTCTTCCGCGATTCGCGATAACCCTTCTTTTTTTTTCTTTCTTTTTCCCCCCTGCCCGCTACCACTCATACTATTCTGTGTCGTATTTCGCGATCGTTTGCGTATCGTAGTGCGTTTTTCCGGATCGTTTTCGCGAATTTTGATCCCGAGTTGCAGCTTCGGTGAGTGATTTAGAAAGTTTTTTGGTGGTGGGGGGTGGTGATCGCCATTTGGTGTCTGGTGTTAGGGTTGGTGATGGTTGTTGGTCTGACGTGTGGCATAGTTTTCGATCCAGCCTGCTCAACGTGAGCAAAAGTCGCCTCAGTTGCGATGGCAGGATCAGTGCTGGCTGATATTTTCATCCGCACTAGGATTTCGCCTCCACTGGCGGCGATAACAAATTGTGAGGCCGTTAACAGTGGAGCCGAATCCGCCAAATTGTATTGCTTTGGGTAGTTTTTAAGAGTGCAAAGTGACTGGTGGTGCTCTGAAAAATCTGAGAAACAACCGTTGGTCACTTTGCAATGTGGCGATTTCACCATCCTTTTAGATATTATGTAGTTTAGATATTTTGAAAAAAAAATTTCATGGTGCACACGCGAGTGATGATGTTTTAGTTTTTTGTGTTGTGGTTTAAAAAAAAAAAATTCAATCCATCATTTTTTTTCCTTTTCGATTCACAAAATATGTGCACCTCTGTGCGAGTGTTTGGTGATGTTCTTGTTTGATGTTCATGTTGCGGTTGCTTGATGTTCATGTTGCGGTTGCATCGTTTGAGATGAGATAAGTATAACGGGTAAGTCACCAACCTTTTTGCAAAAGAGCATCGCAACATGATGAATCTGATTGCAGATGCACTTTGTGTAGAGGTTTCGGTTGATTTTTTGAATTAATTCAGTCTTTTTTCGCAGGTGTTCATCTTCCCACTTTTTCCAGCACCCTGGAATATCCTTTTTTATTTTTTTAAATTTTTTTATCAATTTTTTTTCCTTCAAAAATGTAACTTTCTTTCATTTTTAATTTTTTTATTTTTTTTTATTTTGGTCCAATCCTCGATATACTTGAGAAGTGCGTGTGTAGGTGTGTGGTTTGTTTTTTGATTTCTATGTTTCGGGAAGCTTTTACCTTCAACATCTGTTTGGTTGCCACGGCGAAATATATCGACACTTCGGACAGGGTCTCAATTCATGTGCTGGCCTTCTCAGTTCAGGGCTGGTCTGCAAAACGCGGATTCGTCGCATAGGTGAGCCCCGTGTGGGAACGGGCCAAAGAATATTCCCACGGCGCTTCGCAGCTGCCTGTCGTAAAAGGCGACTATACTGCGGAAAACATCATCAACTTCATTGATCGCGTGTAGTACGCTCTTACTGTTGTGTCTAGGCTCTTTTTTGCTCCTCGGAAAGGATCGGGTCTGTTTCGCGAAGCTCTCAAGACGCCCAACATCGTAGATATTACCACCACTTGCCTGGAATTGTTGCAGCAGAGGTGAGTTTTCCATAAATCAAAACACCGTCTCCGATGCGATTCTCCCACTGTCAGACAGACACACCAACATACAAGTATGCCTTTTATTTTCAGACTTGATTGCATTGGCCAGCAATCATACGCGTCGGTATCCCCGCCAGCAGCTGAGAATTTGTGATGCGAGACGCAGAGGTCATCTTCAGAAAAGGATCGATATTGCGAATTCATCAAGATTGTTCAACGTTGTAGATATCACCTCCATTTGCCTGGAATTGTTGCCGCAGAGGTGAGTTTTCCATTCATAAGAATTCCAATGCACACACTTTTCAGACCCACTAAGTATGACTTGATTTTTTTCAGATTTTTCAAATATGATGGATTGCGTCGACGAGTTATTATTCATGGTTTGTTTCCCCTGGCAATTGGCTGAGAATCTACAGATATGGTTTCATCGTCCTGTTTCGACGTCTTCCGCGATTCGCGATAACCCTTCTTTTTTTTTCTTTCTTTTTCCCCCCTGCCCGCTACCACTCATACTATTCTGTGTCGTATTTCGCGATCGTTTGCGTATCGTAGTGCGTTTTTCCGGATCGTTTTCGCGAATTTTGATCCCGAGTTGCAGCTTCGGTGAGTGATTTAGAAAGTTTTTTGGTGGTGGGGGGTGGTGATCGCCATTTGGTGTCTGGTGTTAGGGTTGGTGATGGTTGTTGGTCTGACGTGTGGCATAGTTTTCGATCCAGCCTGCTCAACGTGAGCAAAAGTCGCCTCAGTTGCGATGGCAGGATCAGTGCTGGCTGATATTTTCATCCGCACTAGGATTTCGCCTCCACTGGCGGCGATAACAAATTGTGAGGCCGTTAACAGTGGAGCCGAATCCGCCAAATTGTATTGCTTTGGGTAGTTTTTAAGAGTGCAAAGTGACTGGTGGTGCTCTGAAAAATCTGAGAAACAACCGTTGGTCACTTTGCAATGTGGCGATTTCACCATCCTTTTAGATATTATGTAGTTTAGATATTTTGAAAAAAAAATTTCATGGTGCACACGCGAGTGATGATGTTTTAGTTTTTTGTGTTGTGGTTTAAAAAAAAAAAATTCAATCCATCATTTTTTTTCTTTTTCGATTCACAAAATATGTGCACCTCTGTGCGAGTGTTTGGTGATGTTCTTGTTTGATGTTCATGTTGCGGTTGCTTGATGTTCATGTTGCGGTTGCATCGTTTGAGATGAGATAAGTATAACGGGTAAGTCACCAACCTTTTTGCAAAAGAGCATCGCAACATGATGAATCTGATTGCAGATGCACTTTGTGTAGAGGTTTCGGTTGATTTTTTGAATTAATTCAGTCTTTTTTCGCAGGTGTTCATCTTCCCACTTTTTCCAGCACCCTGGAATATCCTTTTTTATTTTTTTAAATTTTTTTATCAATTTTTTTTCCTTCAAAAATGTAACTTTCTTTCATTTTTAATTTTTTTATTTTTTTTTATTTTGGTCCAATCCTCGATATACTTGAGAAGTACGTGTGTAGGTGTGTGGTTTGTTTTTTGATTTCTATGTTTCGGGAAGCTTTTACCTTCAACATCTGTTTGGTTGCCACGGCGAAATATATCGACACTTCGGACAGGGTCTCAATTCATGTGCTGGCCTTCTCAGTTCAGGGCTGGTCTGCAAAACGCGGATTCGTCGCATAGGTGAGCCCCGTGTGGGAACGGGCCAAAGAATATTCCCACGGCGCTTCGCAGCTGCCTGTCGTAAAAGGCGACTATACTGCGGAAAACATCATCAACTTCATTGATCGCGTGTAGTACGCTCTTACTGTTGTGTCTAGGCTCTTTTTTGCTCCTCGGAAAGGATCGGGTCTGTTTCGCGAAGCTCTCAAGACGCCCAACATCGTAGATATTACCACCACTTGCCTGGAATTGTTGCAGCAGAGGTGAGTTTTCCATAAATCAAAACACCGTCTCCGATGCGATTCTCCCACTGTCAGACAGACACACCAACATACAAGTATGCCTTTTATTTTCAGACTTGATTGCATTGTCCAGCAATCATACGCGTCGGTATCCCCGCCAGCAGCTGAGAATTTGTGATGCGAGACGCAGAGGTCATCTTCAGAAAAGGATCGATATTGCGAATTCATCAAGATTGTTCAACGTTGTAGATATCACCTCCATTTGCCTGGAATTGTTGCCGCAGAGGTGAGTTTTCCATTCATAAGAATTCCAATGCACACACTTTTCAGACCCACTAAGTATGACTTGATTTTTTTCAGATTTTTCAAATATGATGGATTGCGTCGACGAGTTATTATTCATGGTTTGTTTCCCCTGGCAATTGGCTGAGAATCTACAGATATGGTTTCATCGTCCTGTTTCGACGTCTTCCGCGATTCGCGATAACCCTTCTTTTTTTTTCTTTCTTTTTTCCCCCTGCCCGCTACTACTCATACTATTCTGTGTCGTATTTCGCGATCGTTTGCGTATCGTAGTGCGTTTTTCCGGATCGTTTTCGCGAATTTTGATCCCGAGTTGCAGCTTCAGTGAGTGATTTAGAAAGTTTTTTGGTGGTTGGGGGGTGGTGATCGCCATTTGGTGTCTGGTGTTAGGGTTGGTGATGGTTGTTGGTCTGACGTGTGGCATAGTTTTCGATCCAGCCTGCTCAACGTGAGCAAATGTCGCCTCAGTTGCGATGGCAGGATCAGTGCTGGCTGATATTTTCATCCGCACTAGGATTTCGCCTCCACTGGCGGCGATAACAAATTGTGAGGCCGTTAACAGTGGAGCCGAATCCGCCAAATTGTATTGCTTTGGGTAGTTTTTAAGAGTGCAAAGTGACTGGTGGTGCTCCGAAAAATCTGAGAAACAACCGTTGGTCACTTTGCAATGTGGCGATTTCACCATCCTTTTAGATATTATGTAGTTTAGATATTTTGAAAAAAAAATTTCATGGTGCACACGCGAGTGATGATGTTTTAGTTTTTTGTGTTGTGGTTTAAAAAAAAAAAATTCAATCCATCATTTTTTTTCTTTTTTGATTCACAAAATATGTGCACCTCTGTGCGAGTGTTTGGTGATGTTCTTGTTTGATGTTCATGTTGCGGTTGCTTGATGTTCATGTTGCGGTTGCATCGTTTGAGATGAGATAAGTATAACGGGTAAGTCACCAACCTTTTTGCAAAAGAGCATCGCAACATGATGAATCTGATTGCAGATGCACTTTGTGTAGAGGTTTCGGTTGATTTTTTGAATTAATTCAGTCTTTTTTCGCAGGTGTTCATCTTCCCACTTTTTCCAGCACCCTGGAATATCCTTTTTTATTTTTTTAAATTTTTTTATCAATTTTTTTTCCTTCAAAAATGTAACTTTCTTTCATTTTTAATTTTTTTATTTTTTTTTATTTTGGTCCAATCCTCGATATACTTGAGAAGTGCGTGTGTAGGTGTGTGGTTTGTTTTTTGATTTCTATGTTTCGGGAAGCTTTTACCTTCAACATCTGTTTGGTTGCCACGGCGAAATATATCGACACTTCGGACAGGGTCTCAATTCATGTGCTGGCCTTCTCAGTTCAGGGCTGGTCTGCAAAACGCGGATTCGTCGCATAGGTGAGCCCCGTGTGGGAACGGGCCAAAGAATATTCCCACGGCGCTTCGCAGCTGCCTGTCGTAAAAGGCGACTATACTGCGGAAAACATCATCAACTTCATTGATCGCGTGTAGTACGCTCTTACTGTTGTGTCTAGGCTCTTTTTTGCTCCTCGGAAAGGATCGGGTCTGTTTCGCGAAGCTCTCAAGACGCCCAACATCGTAGATATTACCACCACTTGCCTGGAATTGTTGCAGCAGAGGTGAGTTTTCCATAAATCAAAACACCGTCTCCGATGCGATTCTCCCACTGTCAGACAGACACACCAACATACAAGTATGCCTTTTATTTTCAGACTTGATTGCATTGGCCAGCAATCATACGCGTCGGTATCCCCGCCAGCAGCTGAGAATTTGTGATGCGAGACGCAGAGGTCATCTTCAGAAAAGGATCGATATTGCGAATTCATCAAGATTGTTCAACGTTGTAGATATCACCTCCATTTGCCTGGAATTGTTGCCGCAGAGGTGAGTTTTCCATTCATAAGAATTCCAATGCACACACTTTTCAGACCCACTAAGTATGACTTGATTTTTTTCAGATTTTTCAAATATGATGGATTGCGTCGACGAGTTATTATTCATGGTTTGTTTCCCCTGGCAATTGGCTGAGAATCTACAGATATGGTTTCATCGTCCTGTTTCGACGTCTTCCGCGATTCGCGATAACCCTTCTTTTTTTTTCTTTCTTTTTCCCCCCTGCCCGCTACCACTCATACTATTCTGTGTCGTATTTCGCGATCGTTTGCGTATCGTAGTGCGTTTTTCCGGATCGTTTTCGCGAATTTTGATCCCGAGTTGCAGCTTCGGTGAGTGATTTAGAAAGTTTTTTGGTGGTGGGGGTGGTGATCGCCATTTGGTGTCTGGTGTTAGGGTTGGTGATGGTTGTTGGTCTGACGTGTGGCATAGTTTTCGATCCAGCCTGCTCAACGTGAGCAAAAGTCGCCTCAGTTGCGATGGCAGGATCAGTGCTGGCTGATATTTTCATCCGCACTAGGATTTCGCCTCCACTGGCCGCGATAACAAATTGTGAGGCCGTTAACAGTGGAGCCGAATCCGCCAAATTGTATTGCTTTGGGTAGTTTTTAAGAGTGCAAAGTGACTGGTGGTGCTCTGAAAAATCTGAGAAACAACCGTTGGTCACTTTGCAATGTGGCGATTTCACCATCCTTTTAGATATTATGTAGTTTAGATATTTTGAAAAAAAAATTTCATGGTGCACACGCGAGTGATGATGTTTTAGTTTTTTGTGTTGTGGTTTAAAAAAAAAAAAATTCAATCCATCATTTTTTTTCCTTTTCGATTCACAAAATATGTGCACCTCTGTGCGAGTGTTTGGTGATGTTCTTGTTTGATGTTCATGTTGCGGTTGCTTGATGTTCATGTTGCGGTTGCATCGTTTGAGATGAGATAAGTATAACGGGTAAGTCACCAACCTTTTTGCAAAAGAGCATCGCAACATGATGAATCTGATTGCAGATGCACTTTGTGTAGAGGTTTCGGTTGATTTTTTGAATTAATTCAGTCTTTTTTCGCAGTTGTTCATCTTCCCACTTTTTCCAGCACCCTGGAATATCCTTTTTTATTTTTTTAAATTTTTTTATCAATTTTTTTTCCTTCAAAAATGTAACTTTCTTTCATTTTTAATTTTTTAATTTTTTTTTATTTTGGTCCAATCCTCGATATACTTGAGAAGTGCGTGTGTAGGTGTGTGGTTTGTTTTTTGATTTCTATGTTTCGGGAAGCTTTTACCTTCAACATCTGTTTGGTTGCCACGGCGAAATATATCGACACTTCGGACAGGGTCTCAATTCATGTGCTGGCCTTCTCAGTTCAGGGCTGGTCTGCAAAACGCGGATTCGTCGCATAGGTGAGCCCCGTGTGGGAACGGGCCAAAGAATATTCCCACGGCGCTTCGCAGCTGCCTGTCGTAAAAGGCGACTATACTGCGGAAAACATCATCAACTTCATTGATCGCGTGTAGTACGCTCTTACTGTTGTGTCTAGGCTCTTTTTTGCTCCTCGGAAAGGATCGGGTCTGTTTCGCGAAGCTCTCAAGACGCCCAACATCGTAGATATTACCACCACTTGCCTGGAATTGTTGCAGCAGAGGTGAGTTTTCCATAAATCAAAACACCGTCTCCGATGCGATTCTCCCACTGTCAGACAGACACACCAACATACAAGTATGCCTTTTATTTTCAGACTTGATTGCATTGGCCAGCAATCATACGCGTCGGTATCCCCGCCAGCAGCTGAGAATTTGTGATGCGAGACGCAGAGGTCATCTTCAGAAAAGGATCGATATTGCGAATTCATCAAGATTGTTCAACGTTGTAGATATCACCTCCATTTGCCTGGAATTGTTGCCGCAGAGGTGAGTTTTCCATTCATAAGAATTCCAATGCACACACTTTTCAGACCCACTAAGTATGACTTGATTTTTTTCAGATTTTTCAAATATGATGGATTGCGTCGACGAGTTATTATTCATGGTTTGTTTCCCCTGGCAATTGGCTGAGAATCTACAGATATGGTTTCATCGTCCTGTTTCGACGTCTTCCGCGATTCGCGATAACCCTTCTTTTTTTTTCTTTCTTTTTCCCCCCTGCCCGCTACCACTCATACTATTCTGTGTCGTATTTCGCGATCGTTTGCGTATCGTAGTGCGTTTTTCCGGATCGTTTTCGCGAATTTTGATCCCGAGTTGCAGCTTCGGTGAGTGATTTAGAAAGTTTTTTGGTGGTGGGGGTGGTGATCGCCATTTGGTGTCTGGTGTTAGGGTTGGTGATGGTTGTTGGTCTGACGTGTGGCATAGTTTTCGATCCAGCCTGCTCAACGTGAGCAAAAGTCGCCTCAGTTGCGATGGCAGGATCAGTGCTGGCTGATATTTTCATCCGCACTAGGATTTCGCCTCCACTGGCCGCGATAACAAATTGTGAGGCCGTTAACAGTGGAGCCGAATCCGCCAAATTGTATTGCTTTGGGTAGTTTTTAAGAGTGCAAAGTGACTGGTGGTGCTCTGAAAAATCTGAGAAACAACCGTTGGTCACTTTGCAATGTGGCGATTTCACCATCCTTTTAGATATTATGTAGTTTAGATATTTTGAAAAAAAAATTTCATGGTGCACACGCGAGTGATGATGTTTTAGTTTTTTGTGTTGTGGTTTAAAAAAAAAAAAATTCAATCCATCATTTTTTTTCCTTTTCGATTCACAAAATATGTGCACCTCTGTGCGAGTGTTTGGTGATGTTCTTGTTTGATGTTCATGTTGCGGTTGCTTGATGTTCATGTTGCGGTTGCATCGTTTGAGATGAGATAAGTATAACGGGTAAGTCACCAACCTTTTTGCAAAAGAGCATCGCAACATGATGAATCTGATTGCAGATGCACTTTGTGTAGAGGTTTCGGTTGATTTTTTGAATTAATTCAGTCTTTTTTCGCAGTTGTTCATCTTCCCACTTTTTCCAGCACCCTGGAATATCCTTTTTTATTTTTTTAAATTTTTTTATCAATTTTTTTTCCTTCAAAAATGTAACTTTCTTTCATTTTTAATTTTTTAATTTTTTTTTATTTTGGTCCAATCCTCGATATACTTGAGAAGTGCGTGTGTAGGTGTGTGGTTTGTTTTTTGATTTCTATGTTTCGGGAAGCTTTTACCTTCAACATCTGTTTGGTTGCCACGGCGAAATATATCGACACTTCGGACAGGGTCTCAATTCATGTGCTGGCCTTCTCAGTTCAGGGCTGGTCTGCAAAACGCGGATTCGTCGCATAGGTGAGCCCCGTGTGGGAACGGGCCAAAGAATATTCCCACGGCGCTTCGCAGCTGCCTGTCGTAAAAGGCGACTATACTGCGGAAAACATCATCAACTTCATTGATCGCGTGTAGTACGCTCTTACTGTTGTGTCTAGGCTCTTTTTTGCTCCTCGGAAAGGATCGGGTCTGTTTCGCGAAGCTCTCAAGACGCCCAACATCGTAGATATTACCACCACTTGCCTGGAATTGTTGCAGCAGAGGTGAGTTTTCCATAAATCAAAACACAGTCTCCGATGCGATTCTCCCACTGTCAGACAGACACACCAACATACAAGTATGCCTTTTATTTTCAGACTTGATTGCATTGGCCAGCAATCATACGCGTCGGTATCCCCGCCAGCAGCTGAGAATTTGTGATGCGAGACGCAGAGGTCATCTTCAGAAAAGGATCGATATTGCGAATTCATCAAGATTGTTCAACGTTGTAGATATCACCTCCATTTGCCTGGAATTGTTGCCGCAGAGGTGAGTTTTCCATTCATAAGAATTCCAATGCACACACTTTTCAGACCCACTAAGTATGACTTGATTTTTTTCAGATTTTTCAAATATGATGGATTGCGTCGACGAGTTATTATTCATGGTTTGTTTCCCCTGGCAATTGGCTGAGAATCTACAGATATGGTTTCATCGTCCTGTTTCGACGTCTTCCGCGATTCGCGATAACCCTTCTTTTTTTTTCTTTCTTTTTCCCCCCTGCCCGCTACCACTCATACTATTCTGTGTCGTATTTCGCGATCGTTTGCGTATCGTAGTGCGTTTTTCCGGATCGTTTTCGCGAATTTTGATCCCGAGTTGCAGTTTCGGTGAGTGATTTAGAAAGTTTTTTGGTGGTGGGGGGTGGTGATCGCCATTTGGTGTCTGGTGTTAGGGTTGGTGATGGTTGTTGGTCTGACGTGTGGCATAGTTTTCGATCCAGCCTGCTCAACGTGAGCAAAAGTCGCCTCAGTTGCGATGGCAGGATCAGTGCTGGCTGATATTTTCATCCGCACTAGGATTTCGCCTCCACTGGCGGCGATATCAAATTGTGCGGCCGTTAACAGTGGAGCCGAATCCGCCAAATTGTATTGCTTTGGGTAGTTTTTAAGAGTGCAAAGTGACTGGTGGTGCTCTGAAAAATCTGAGAAACAACCGTTGGTCACTTTGCAATGTGGCGATTTCACCATCCTTTTAGATATTATGTAGTTTAGATATTTTGAAAAAAAAATTTCATGGTGCACACGCGAGTGATGATGTTTTAGTTTTTTGTGTTGTGGTTTAAAAAAAAAAAATTCAATCCATCATTTTTTTTCCTTTTCGATTCACAAAATATGTGCACCTCTGTGCGAGTGTTTGGTGATGTTCTTGTTTGATGTTCATGTTGCGGTTGCTTGATGTTCATGTTGCGGTTGCATCGTTTGAGATGAGATAAGTATAACGGGTAAGTCACCAACCTTTTTGCAAAAGAGCATCGCAACATGATGAATCTGATTGCAGATGCACTTTGTGTAGAGGTTTCGGTTGATTTTTTGAATTAATTCAGTCTTTTTTCGCAGGTGTTCATCTTCCCACTTTTTCCAGCACCCTGGAATATCCTTTTTTATTTTTTTAAATTTTTTTATCAATTTTTTTTCCTTCAAAAATGTAACTTTCTTTCATTTTTAATTTTTTAATTTTTTTTTATTTTGGTCCAATCCTCGATATACTTGAGAAGTGCGTGTGTAGGTGTGTGGTTTGTTTTTTGATTTCTATGTTTCGGGAAGCTTTTACCTTCAACATCTGTTTGGTTGCCACGGCGAAATATATCGACACTTCGGACAGGGTCTCAATTCATGTGCTGGCCTTCTCAGTTCAGGGCTGGTCTGCAAAACGCGGATTCGTCGCATAGGTGAGCCCCGTGTGGGAACGGGCCAAAGAATATTCCCACGGCGCTTCGCAGCTGCCTGTCGTAAAAGGCGACTATACTGCGGAAAACATCATCAACTTCATTGATCGCGTGTAGTACGCTCTTACTGTTGTGTCTAGGCTCTTTTTTGCTCCTCGGAAAGGATCGGGTCTGTTTCGCGAAGCTCTCAAGACGCCCAACATCGTAGATATTACCACCACTTGCCTGGAATTGTTGCAGCAGAGGTGAGTTTTCCATAAATCAAAACACCGTCTCCGATGCGATTCTCCCACTGTCAGACAGACACACCAACATACAAGTATGCCTTTTATTTTCAGACTTGATTGCATTGGCCAGCAATCATACGCGTCGGTATCCCCGCCAGCAGCTGAGAATTTGTGATGCGAGACGCAGAGGTCATCTTCAGAAAAGGATCGATATTGCGAATTCATCAAGATTGTTCAACGTTGTAGATATCACCTCCATTTGCCTGGAATTGTTGCCGCAGAGGTGAGTTTTCCATTCATAAGAATTCCAATGCACACACTTTTCAGACCCACTAAGTATGACTTGATTTTTTTCAGATTTTTCAAATATGATGGATTGCGTCGACGAGTTATTATTCATGGTTTGTTTCCCCTGGCAATTGGCTGAGAATCTACAGATATGGTTTCATCGTCCTGTTTCGACGTCTTCCGCGATTCGCGATAACCCTTCTTTTTTTTTCTTTCTTTTTCCCCCCTGCCCGCTACCACTCATACTATTCTGTGTCGTATTTCGCGATCGTTTGCGTATCGTAGTGCGTTTTTCCGGATCGTTTTCGCGAATTTTGATCCCGAGTTGCAGCTTCGGTGAGTGATTTAGAAAGTTTTTTGGTGGTGGGGGGTGGTGATCGCCATTTGGTGTCTGGTGTTAGGGTTGGTGATGGTTGTTGGTCTGACGTGTGGCATAGTTTTCGATCCAGCCTGCTCAACGTGAGCAAAAGTCGCCTCAGTTGCGATGGCAGGATCAGTGCTGGCTGATATTTTCATCCGCACTAGGATTTCGCCTCCACTGGCGGCGATAACAAATTGTGAGGCCGTTAACAGTGGAGCCGAATCCGCCAAATTGTATTGCTTTGGGTAGTTTTTAAGAGTGCAAAGTGACTGGTGGTGCTCTGAAAAATCTGAGAAACAACCGTTGGTCACTTTGCAATGTGGCGATTTCACCATCCTTTTAGATATTATGTAGTTTAGATATTTTGAAAAAAAAATTTCATGGTGCACACGCGAGTGATGATGTTTTAGTTTTTTGTGTTGTGGTTTAAAAAAAAAAAATTCAATCCATCATTTTTTTTCTTTTTCGATTCACAAAATATGTGCACCTCTGTGCGAGTGTTTGGTGATGTTCTTGTTTGATGTTCATGTTGCGGTTGCTTGATGTTCATGTTGCGGTTGCATCGTTTGAGATGAGATAAGTATAACGGGTAAGTCACCAACCTTTTTGCAAAAGAGCATCGCAACATGATGAATCTGATTGCAGATGCACTTTGTGTAGAGGTTTCGGTTGATTTTTTGAATTAATTCAGTCTTTTTTCGCAGGTGTTCATCTTCCCACTTTTTCCAGCACCCTGGAATATCCTTTTTTATTTTTTTAAATTTTTTTATCAATTTTTTTTCCTTCAAAAATGTAACTTTCTTTCATTTTTTATTTTTTTATTTTTTTTTATTTTGGTCCAATCCTCGATATACTTGAGAAGTACGTGTGTAGGTGTGTGGTTTGTTTTTTGATTTCTATGTTTCGGGAAGCTTTTACCTTCAACATCTGTTTGGTTGCCACGGCGAAATATATCGACACTTCGGACAGGGTCTCAATTCATGTGCTGGCCTTCTCAGTTCAGGGCTGGTCTGCAAAACGCGGATTCGTCGCATAGGTGAGCCCCGTGTGGGAACGGGCCAAAGAATATTCCCACGGCGCTTCGCAGCTGCCTGTCGTAAAAGGCGACTATACTGCGGAAAACATCATCAACTTCATTGATCACGTGTAGTACGCTCTTACTGTTGTGTCTAGGCTCTTTTTTGCTCCTCGGAAAGGATCGGGTCTGTTTCGCGAAGCTCTCAAGACGCCCAACATCGTAGATATTACCACCACTTGCCTGGAATTGTTGCAGCAGAGGTGAGTTTTCCATAAATCAAAACACCGTCTCCGATGCGATTCTCCCACTGTCAGACAGACACACCAACATACAAGTATGCCTTTTATTTTCAGACTTGATTGCATTGGCCAGCAATCATACGCGTCGGTATCCCCGCCAGCAGCTGAGAATTTGTGATACGAGACGCAGAGGTCATCTTCAGAAAAGGATCGATATTGCGAATTCATCAAGATTGTTCAACGTTGTAGATATCACCTCCATTTGCCTGGAATTGTTGCCGCAGAGGTGAGTTTTCCATTCATAAGAATTCCAATGCACACACTTTTCAGACCCACTAAGTATGACTTGATTTTTTTCAGATTTTTCAAATATGATGGATTGCGTCGACGAGTTATTATTCATGGTTTGTTTCCCCTGGCAATTGGCTGAGAATCTACAGATATGGTTTCATCGTCCTGTTTCGACGTCTTCCGCGATTCGCGATAACCCTTCTTTTTTTTTCTTTCTTTTTCCCCCCTGCCCGCTACCACTCATACTATTCTGTGTCGTATTTCGCGATCGTTTGCGTATCGTAGTGCGTTTTTCCGGATCGTTTTCGCGAATTTTGATCCCGAGTTGCAGCTTCGGTGAGTGATTTAGAAAGTTTTTTGGTGGTGGGGGGTGGTGATCGCCATTTGGTGTCTGGTGTTAGGGTTGGTGATGGTTGTTGGTCTGACGTGTGGCATAGTTTTCGATCCAGCCTGCTCAACGTGAGCAAAAGTCGCCTCAGTTGCGATGGCAGGATCAGTGCTGGCTGATATTTTCATCCGCACTAGGATTTCGCCTCCACTGGCGGCGATAACAAATTGTGAGGCCGTTAACAGTGGAGCCGAATCCGCCAAATTGTATTGCTTTGGGTAGTTTTTAAGAGTGCAAAGTGACTGGTGGTGCTCTGAAAAATCTGAGAAACAACCGTTGGTCACTTTGCAATGTGGCGATTTCACCATCCTTTTAGATATTATGTAGTTTAGATATTTTGAAAAAAAAATTTCATGGTGCACACGCGAGTGATGATGTTTTAGTTTTTTGTGTTGTGGTTTAAAAAAAAAAAATTCAATCCATCATTTTTTTTCCTTTTCGATTCACAAAATATGTGCACCTCTGTGCGAGTGTTTGGTGATGTTCTTGTTTGATGTTCATGTTGCGGTTGCTTGATGTTCATGTTGCGGTTGCATCGTTTGAGATGAGATAAGTATAACGGGTAAGTCACCAACCTTTTTGCAAAAGAGCATCGCAACATGATGAATCTGATTGCAGATGCACTTTGTGTAGAGGTTTCGGTTGATTTTTTGAATTAATTCAGTCTTTTTTCGCAGGTGTTCATCTTCCCACTTTTTCCAGCACCCTGGAATATCCTTTTTTATTTTTTTAAATTTTTTTATCAATTTTTTTTCCTTCAAAAATGTAACTTTCTTTCATTTTTAATTTTTTTATTTTTTTTTATTTTGGTCCAATCCTCGATATACTTGAGAAGTGCGTGTGTAGGTGTGTGGTTTGTTTTTTGATTTCTATGTTTCGGGAAGCTTTTACCTTCAACATCTGTTTGGTTGCCACGGCGAAATATATCGACACTTCGGACAGGGTCTCAATTCATGTGCTGGCCTTCTCAGTTCAGGGCTGGTCTGCAAAACGCGGATTCGTCGCATAGGTGAGCCCCGTGTGGGAACGGGCCAAAGAATATTCCCACGGCGCTTCGCAGCTGCCTGTCGTAAAAGGCGACTATACTGCGGAAAACATCATCAACTTCATTGATCGCGTGTAGTACGCTCTTACTGTTGTGTCTAGGCTCTTTTTTGCTCCTCGGAAAGGATCGGGTCTGTTTCGCGAAGCTCTCAAGACGCCCAACATCGTAGATATTACCACCACTTGCCTGGAATTGTTGCAGCAGAGGTGAGTTTTCCATAAATCAAAACACCGTCTCCGATGCGATTCTCCCACTGTCAGACAGACACACCAACATACAAGTATGCCTTTTATTTTCAGACTTGATTGCATTGTCCAGCAATCATACGCGTCGGTATCCCCGCCAGCAGCTGAGAATTTGTGATGCGAGACGCAGAGGTCATCTTCAGAAAAGGATCGATATTGCGAATTCATCAAGATTGTTCAACGTTGTAGATATCACCTCCATTTGCCTGGAATTGTTGCCGCAGAGGTGAGTTTTCCATTCATAAGAATTCCAATGCACACACTTTTCAGACCCACTAAGTATGACTTGATTTTTTTCAGATTTTTCAAATATGATGGATTGCGTCGACGAGTTATTATTCATGGTTTGTTTCCCCTGGCAATTGGCTGAGAATCTACAGATATGGTTTCATCGTCCTGTTTCGACGTCTTCCGCGATTCGCGATAACCCTTCTTTTTTTTTCTTTCTTTTTCCCCCCTGCCCGCTACCACTCATACTATTCTGTGTCGTATTTCGCGATCGTTTGCGTATCGTAGTGCGTTTTTCCGGATCGTTTTCGCGAATTTTGATCCCGAGTTGCAGCTTCGGTGAGTGATTTAGAAAGTTTTTTGGTGGTGGGGGGTGGTGATCGCCATTTGGTGTCTGGTGTTAGGGTTGGTGATGGTTGTTGGTCTGACGTGTGGCATAGTTTTCGATCCAGCCTGCTCAACGTGAGCAAAAGTCGCCTCAGTTGCGATGGCAGGATCAGTGCTGGCTGATATTTTCATCCGCACTAGGATTTCGCCTCCACTGGCGGCGATAACAAATTGTGAGGCCGTTAACAGTGGAGCCGAATCCGCCAAATTGTATTGCTTTGGGTAGTTTTTAAGAGTGCAAAGTGACTGGTGGTGCTCTGAAAAATCTGAGAAACAACCGTTGGTCACTTTGCAATGTGGCGATTTCACCATCCTTTTAGATATTATGTAGTTTAGATATTTTGAAAAAAAAATTTCATGGTGCACACGCGAGTGATGATGTTTTAGTTTTTTGTGTTGTGGTTTAAAAAAAAAAAATTCAATCCATCATTTTTTTTCCTTTTCGATTCACAAAATATGTGCACCTCTGTGCGAGTGTTTGGTGATGTTCTTGTTTGATGTTCATGTTGCGGTTGCTTGATGTTCATGTTGCGGTTGCATCGTTTGAGATGAGATAAGTATAACGGGTAAGTCACCAACCTTTTTGCAAAAGAGCATCGCAACATGATGAATCTGATTGCAGATGCACTTTGTGTAGAGGTTTCGGTTGATTTTTTGAATTAATTCAGTCTTTTTTCGCAGGTGTTCATCTTCCCACTTTTTCCAGCACCCTGGAATATCCTTTTTTATTTTTTTAAATTTTTTTATCAATTTTTTTTCCTTCAAAAATGTAACTTTCTTTCATTTTTAATTTTTTTATTTTTTTTTATTTTGGTCCAATCCTCGATATACTTGAGAAGTGCGTGTGTAGGTGTGTGGTTTGTTTTTTGATTTCTATGTTTCGGGAAGCTTTTACCTTCAACATCTGTTTGGTTGCCACGGCGAAATATATCGACACTTCGGACAGGGTCTCAATTCATGTGCTGGCCTTCTCAGTTCAGGGCTGGTCTGCAAAACGCGGATTCGTCGCATAGGTGAGCCCCGTGTGGGAACGGGCCAAAGAATATTCCCACGGCGCTTCGCAGCTGCCTGTCGTAAAAGGCGACTATACTGCGGAAAACATCATCAACTTCATTGATCGCGTGTAGTACGCTCTTACTGTTGTGTCTAGGCTCTTTTTTGCTCCTCGGAAAGGATCGGGTCTGTTTCGCGAAGCTCTCAAGACGCCCAACATCGTAGATATTACCACCACTTGCCTGGAATTGTTGCAGCAGAGGTGAGTTTTCCATAAATCAAAACACCGTCTCCGATGCGATTCTCCCACTGTCAGACAGACACACCAACATACAAGTATGCCTTTTATTTTCAGACTTGATTGCATTGTCCAGCAATCATACGCGTCGGTATCCCCGCCAGCAGCTGAGAATTTGTGATGCGAGACGCAGAGGTCATCTTCAGAAAAGGATCGATATTGCGAATTCATCAAGATTGTTCAACGTTGTAGATATCACCTCCATTTGCCTGGAATTGTTGCCGCAGAGGTGAGTTTTCCATTCATAAGAATTCCAATGCACACACTTTTCAGACCCACTAAGTATGACTTGATTTTTTTCAGATTTTTCAAATATGATGGATTGCGTTGACGAGTTATTATTCATGGTTTGTTTCCCCTGGCAATTGGCTGAGAATCTACAGATATGGTTTCATCGTCCTGTTTCGACGTCTTCCGCGATTCGCGATAACCCTTCTTTTTTTTTCTTTCTTTTTCCCCCCTGCCCGCTACCACTCATACTATTCTGTGTCGTATTTCGCGATCGTTTGCGTATCGTAGTGCGTTTTTCCGGATCGTTTTCGCGAATTTTGATCCCGAGTTGCAGCTTCGGTGAGTGATTTAGAAAGTTTTTTGGTGGTGGGGGGTGGTGATCGCCATTTGGTGTCTGGTGTTAGGGTTGGTGATGGTTGTTGGTCTGACGTGTGGCATAGTTTTCGATCCAGCCTGCTCAACGTGAGCAAAAGTCGCCTCAGTTGCGATGGCAGGATCAGTGCTGGCTGATATTTTCATCCGCACTAGGATTTCGCCTCCACTGGCGGCGATAACAAATTGTGAGGCCGTTAACAGTGGAGCCGAATCCGCCAAATTGTATTGCTTTGGGTAGTTTTTAAGAGTGCAAAGTGACTGGTGGTGCTCTGAAAAATCTGAGAAACAACCGTTGGTCACTTTGCAATGTGGCGATTTCACCATCCTTTTAGATATTATGTAGTTTAGATATTTTGAAAAAAAAATTTCATGGTGCACACGCGAGTGATGATGTTTTAGTTTTTTGTGTTGTGGTTTAAAAAAAAAAAATTCAATCCATCATTTTTTTTCCTTTTCGATTCACAAAATATGTGCACCTCTGTGCGAGTGTTTGGTGATGTTCTTGTTTGATGTTCATGTTGCGGTTGCTTGATGTTCATGTTGCGGTTGCATCGTTTGAGATGAGATAAGTATAACGGGTAAGTCACCAACCTTTTTGCAAAAGAGCATCGCAACATGATGAATCTGATTGCAGATGCACTTTGTGTAGAGGTTTCGGTTGATTTTTTGAATTAATTCAGTCTTTTTTCGCAGGTGTTCATCTTCCCACTTTTTCCAGCACCCTGGAATATCCTTTTTTATTTTTTTAAATTTTTTTATCAATTTTTTTTCCTTCAAAAATGTAACTTTCTTTCATTTTTAATTTTTTTATTTTTTTTTATTTTGGTCCAATCCTCGATATACTTGAGAAGTGCGTGTGTAGGTGTGTGGTTTGTTTTTTGATTTCTATGTTTCGGGAAGCTTTTACCTTCAACATCTGTTTGGTTGCCACGGCGAAATATATCGACACTTCGGACAGGGTCTCAATTCATGTGCTGGCCTTCTCAGTTCAGGGCTGGTCTGCAAAACGCGGATTCGTCGCATAGGTGAGCCCCGTGTGGGAACGGGCCAAAGAATATTCCCACGGCGCTTCGCAGCTGCCTGTCGTAAAAGGCGACTATACTGCGGAAAACATCATCAACTTCATTGATCGCGTGTAGTACGCTCTTACTGTTGTGTCTAGGCTCTTTTTTGCTCCTCGGAAAGGATCGGGTCTGTTTCGCGAAGCTCTCAAGACGCCCAACATCGTAGATATTACCACCACTTGCCTGGAATTGTTGCAGCAGAGGTGAGTTTTCCATAAATCAAAACACCGTCTCCGATGCGATTCTCCCACTGTCAGACAGACACACCAACATACAAGTATGCCTTTTATTTTCAGACTTGATTGCATTGGCCAGCAATCATACGCGTCGGTATCCCCGCCAGCAGCTGAGAATTTGTGATGCGAGACGCAGAGGTCATCTTCAGAAAAGGATCGATATTGCGAATTCATCAAGATTGTTCAACGTTGTAGATATCACCTCCATTTGCCTGGAATTGTTGCCGCAGAGGTGAGTTTTCCATTCATAAGAATTCCAATGCACACACTTTTCAGACCCACTAAGTATGACTTGATTTTTTTCAGATTTTTCAAATATGATGGATTGCGTCGACGAGTTATTATTCATGGTTTGTTTCCCCTGGCAATTGGCTGAGAATCTACAGATATGGTTTCATCGTCCTGTTTCGACGTCTTCCGCGATTCGCGATAACCCTTCTTTTTTTTTCTTTCTTTTTCCCCCCTGCCCGCTACCACTCATACTATTCTGTGTCGTATTTCGCGATCGTTTGCGTATCGTAGTGCGTTTTTCCGGATCGTTTTCGCGAATTTTGATCCCGAGTTGCAGCTTCGGTGAGTGATTTAGAAAGTTTTTTGGTGGTGGGGGGTGGTGATCGCCATTTGGTGTCTGGTGTTAGGGTTGGTGATGGTTGTTGGTCTGACGTGTGGCATAGTTTTCGATCCAGCCTGCTCAACGTGAGCAAAAGTCGCCTCAGTTGCGATGGCAGGATCAGTGCTGGCTGATATTTTCATCCGCACTAGGATTTCGCCTCCACTGGCGGCGATAACAAATTGTGAGGCCGTTAACAGTGGAGCCGAATCCGCCAAATTGTATTGCTTTGGGTAGTTTTTAAGAGTGCAAAGTGACTGGTGGTGCTCTGAAAAATCTGAGAAACAACCGTTGGTCACTTTGCAATGTGGCGATTTCACCATCCTTTTAGATATTATGTAGTTTAGATATTTTGAAAAAAAAATTTCATGGTGCACACGCGAGTGATGATGTTTTAGTTTTTTGTGTTGTGGTTTAAAAAAAAAAAATTCAATCCATCATTTTTTTTCTTTTTCGATTCACAAAATATGTGCACCTCTGTGCGAGTGTTTGGTGATGTTCTTGTTTGATGTTCATGTTGCGGTTGCTTGATGTTCATGTTGCGGTTGCATCGTTTGAGATGAGATAAGTATAACGGGTAAGTCACCAACCTTTTTGCAAAAGAGCATCGCAACATGATGAATCTGATTGCAGATGCACTTTGTGTAGAGGTTTCGGTTGATTTTTTGAATTAATTCAGTCTTTTTTCGCAGGTGTTCATCTTCCCACTTTTTCCAGCACCCTGGAATATCCTTTTTTATTTTTTTAAATTTTTTTATCAATTTTTTTTCCTTCAAAAATGTAACTTTCTTTCATTTTTAATTTTTTTATTTTTTTTTATTTTGGTCCAATCCTCGATATACTTGAGAAGTACGTGTGTAGGTGTGTGGTTTGTTTTTTGATTTCTATGTTTCGGGAAGCTTTTACCTTCAACATCTGTTTGGTTGCCACGGCGAAATATATCGACACTTCGGACAGGGTCTCAATTCATGTGCTGGCCTTCTCAGTTCAGGGCTGGTCTGCAAAACGCGGATTCGTCGCATAGGTGAGCCCCGTGTGGGAACGGGCCAAAGAATATTCCCACGGCGCTTCGCAGCTGCCTGTCGTAAAAGGCGACTATACTGCGGAAAACATCATCAACTTCATTGATCGCGTGTAGTACGCTCTTACTGTTGTGTCTAGGCTCTTTTTTGCTCCTCGGAAAGGATCGGGTCTGTTTCGCGAAGCTCTCAAGACGCCCAACATCGTAGATATTACCACCACTTGCCTGGAATTGTTGCAGCAGAGGTGAGTTTTCCATAAATCAAAACACCGTCTCCGATGCGATTCTCCCACTGTCAGACAGACACACCAACATACAAGTATGCCTTTTATTTTCAGACTTGATTGCATTGTCCAGCAATCATACGCGTCGGTATCCCCGCCAGCAGCTGAGAATTTGTGATGCGAGACGCAGAGGTCATCTTCAGAAAAGGATCGATATTGCGAATTCATCAAGATTGTTCAACGTTGTAGATATCACCTCCATTTGCCTGGAATTGTTGCCGCAGAGGTGAGTTTTCCATTCATAAGAATTCCAATGCACACACTTTTCAGACCCACTAAGTATGACTTGATTTTTTTCAGATTTTTCAAATATGATGGATTGCGTCGACGAGTTATTATTCATGGTTTGTTTCCCCTGGCAATTGGCTGAGAATCTACAGATATGGTTTCATCGTCCTGTTTCGACGTCTTCCGCGATTCGCGATAACCCTTCTTTTTTTTTCTTTCTTTTTCCCCCCTGCCCGCTACCACTCATACTATTCTGTGTCGTATTTCGCGATCGTTTGCGTATCGTAGTGCGTTTTTCCGGATCGTTTTCGCGAATTTTGATCCCGAGTTGCAGCTTCGGTGAGTGATTTAGAAAGTTTTTTGGTGGTGGGGGGTGGTGATCGCCATTTGGTGTCTGGTGTTAGGGTTGGTGATGGTTGTTGGTCTGACGTGTGGCATAGTTTTCGATCCAGCCTGCTCAACGTGAGCAAAAGTCGCCTCAGTTGCGATGGCAGGATCAGTGCTGGCTGATATTTTCATCCGCACTAGGATTTCGCCTCCACTGGCGGCGATAACAAATTGTGAGGCCGTTAACAGTGGAGCCGAATCCGCCAAATTGTATTGCTTTGGGTAGTTTTTAAGAGTGCAAAGTGACTGGTGGTGCTCTGAAAAATCTGAGAAACAACCGTTGGTCACTTTGCAATGTGGCGATTTCACCATCCTTTTAGATATTATGTAGTTTAGATATTTTGAAAAAAAAATTTCATGGTGCACACGCGAGTGATGATGTTTTAGTTTTTTGTGTTGTGGTTTAAAAAAAAAAAATTCAATCCATCATTTTTTTTCCTTTTCGATTCACAAAATATGTGCACCTCTGTGCGAGTGTTTGGTGATGTTCTTGTTTGATGTTCATGTTGCGGTTGCTTGATGTTCATGTTGCGGTTGCATCGTTTGAGATGAGATAAGTATAACGGGTAAGTCACCAACCTTTTTGCAAAAGAGCATCGCAACATGATGAATCTGATTGCAGATGCACTTTGTGTAGAGGTTTCGGTTGATTTTTTGAATTAATTCAGTCTTTTTTCGCAGGTGTTCATCTTCCCACTTTTTCCAGCACCCTGGAATATCCTTTTTTATTTTTTTAAATTTTTTTATCAATTTTTTTTCCTTCAAAAATGTAACTTTCTTTCATTTTTAATTTTTTAATTTTTTTTTATTTTGGTCCAATCCTCGATATACTTGAGAAGTGCGTGTGTAGGTGTGTGGTTTGTTTTTTGATTTCTATGTTTCGGGAAGCTTTTACCTTCAACATCTGTTTGGTTGCCACGGCGAAATATATCGACACTTCGGACAGGGTCTCAATTCATGTGCTGGCCTTCTCAGTTCAGGGCTGGTCTGCAAAACGCGGATTCGTCGCATAGGTGAGCCCCGTGTGGGAACGGGCCAAAGAATATTCCCACGGCGCTTCGCAGCTGCCTGTCGTAAAAGGCGACTATACTGCGGAAAACATCATCAACTTCATTGATCGCGTGTAGTACGCTCTTACTGTTGTGTCTAGGCTCTTTTTTGCTCCTCGGAAAGGATCGGGTCTGTTTCGCGAAGCTCTCAAGACGCCCAACATCGTAGATATTACCACCACTTGCCTGGAATTGTTGCAGCAGAGGTGAGTTTTCCATAAATCAAAACACCGTCTCCGATGCGATTCTCCCACTGTCAGACAGACACACCAACATACAAGTATGCCTTTTATTTTCAGACTTGATTGCATTGTCCAGCAATCATACGCGTCGGTATCCCCGCCAGCAGCTGAGAATTTGTGATGCGAGACGCAGAGGTCATCTTCAGAAAAGGATCGATATTGCGAATTCATCAAGATTGTTCAACGTTGTAGATATCACCTCCATTTGCCTGGAATTGTTGCCGCAGAGGTGAGTTTTCCATTCATAAGAATTCCAATGCACACACTTTTCAGACCCACTAAGTATGACTTGATTTTTTTCAGATTTTTCAAATATGATGGATTGCGTCGACGAGTTATTATTCATGGTTTGTTTCCCCTGGCAATTGGCTGAGAATCTACAGATATGGTTTCATCGTCCTGTTTCGACGTCTTCCGCGATTCGCGATAACCCTTCTTTTTTTTTCTTTCTTTTTCCCCCCTGCCCGCTACCACTCATACTATTCTGTGTCGTATTTCGCGATCGTTTGCGTATCGTAGTGCGTTTTTCCGGATCGTTTTCGCGAATTTTGATCCCGAGTTGCAGCTTCGGTGAGTGATTTAGAAAGTTTTTTGGTGGTGGGGGGTGGTGATCGCCATTTGGTGTCTGGTGTTAGGGTTGGTGATGGTTGTTGGTCTGACGTGTGGCATAGTTTTCGATCCAGCCTGCTCAACGTGAGCAAAAGTCGCCTCAGTTGCGATGGCAGGATCAGTGCTGGCTGATATTTTCATCCGCACTAGGATTTCGCCTCCACTGGCGGCGATAACAAATTGTGAGGCCGTTAACAGTGGAGCCGAATCCGCCAAATTGTATTGCTTTGGGTAGTTTTTAAGAGTGCAAAGTGACTGGTGGTGCTCTGAAAAATCTGAGAAACAACCGTTGGTCACTTTGCAATGTGGCGATTTCACCATCCTTTTAGATATTATGTAGTTTAGATATTTTGAAAAAAAAATTTCATGGTGCACACGCGAGTGATGATGTTTTAGTTTTTTGTGTTGTGGTTTAAAAAAAAAAAATTCAATCCATCATTTTTTTTCCTTTTCGATTCACAAAATATGTGCACCTCTGTGCGAGTGTTTGGTGATGTTCTTGTTTGATGTTCATGTTGCGGTTGCTTGATGTTCATGTTGCGGTTGCATCGTTTGAGATGAGATAAGTATAACGGGTAAGTCACCAACCTTTTTGCAAAAGAGCATCGCAACATGATGAATCTGATTGCAGATGCACTTTGTGTAGAGGTTTCGGTTGATTTTTTGAATTAATTCAGTCTTTTTTCGCAGGTGTTCATCTTCCCACTTTTTCCAGCACCCTGGAATATCCTTTTTTATTTTTTTAAATTTTTTTATCAATTTTTTTTCCTTCAAAAATGTAACTTTCTTTCATTTTTAATTTTTTTATTTTTTTTTATTTTGGTCCAATCCTCGATATACTTGAGAAGTGCGTGTGTAGGTGTGTGGTTTGTTTTTTGATTTCTATGTTTCGGGAAGCTTTTACCTTCAACATCTGTTTGGTTGCCACGGCGAAATATATCGACACTTCGGACAGGGTCTCAATTCATGTGCTGGCCTTCTCAGTTCAGGGCTGGTCTGCAAAACGCGGATTCGTCGCATAGGTGAGCCCCGTGTGGGAACGGGCCAAAGAATATTCCCACGGCGCTTCGCAGCTGCCTGTCGTAAAAGGCGACTATACTGCGGAAAACATCATCAACTTCATTGATCGCGTGTAGTACGCTCTTACTGTTGTGTCTAGGCTCTTTTTTGCTCCTCGGAAAGGATCGGGTCTGTTTCGCGAAGCTCTCAAGACGCCCAACATCGTAGATATTACCACCACTTGCCTGGAATTGTTGCAGCAGAGGTGAGTTTTCCATAAATCAAAACACCGTCTCCGATGCGATTCTCCCACTGTCAGACAGACACACCAACATACAAGTATGCCTTTTATTTTCAGACTTGATTGCATTGGCCAGCAATCATACGCGTCGGTATCCCCGCCAGCAGCTGAGAATTTGTGATGCGAGACGCAGAGGTCATCTTCAGAAAAGGATCGATATTGCGAATTCATCAAGATTGTTCAACGTTGTAGATATCACCTCCATTTGCCTGGAATTGTTGCCGCAGAGGTGAGTTTTCCATTCATAAGAATTCCAATGCACACACTTTTCAGACCCACTAAGTATGACTTGATTTTTTTCAGATTTTTCAAATATGATGGATTGCGTCGACGAGTTATTATTCATGGTTTGTTTCCCCTGGCAATTGGCTGAGAATCTACAGATATGGTTTCATCGTCCTGTTTCGACGTCTTCCGCGATTCGCGATAACCCTTCTTTTTTTTTCTTTCTTTTTCCCCCCTGCCCGCTACCACTCATACTATTCTGTGTCGTATTTCGCGATCGTTTGCGTATCGTAGTGCGTTTTTCCGGATCGTTTTCGCGAATTTTGATCCCGAGTTGCAGCTTCGGTGAGTGATTTAGAAAGTTTTTTGGTGGTGGGGGGTGGTGATCGCCATTTGGTGTCTGGTGTTAGGGTTGGTGATGGTTGTTGGTCTGACGTGTGGCATAGTTTTCGATCCAGCCTGCTCAACGTGAGCAAAAGTCGCCTCAGTTGCGATGGCAGGATCAGTGCTGGCTGATATTTTCATCCGCACTAGGATTTCGCCTCCACTGGCGGCGATAACAAATTGTGAGGCCGTTAACAGTGGAGCCGAATCCGCCAAATTGTATTGCTTTGGGTAGTTTTTAAGAGTGCAAAGTGACTGGTGGTGCTCTGAAAAATCTGAGAAACAACCGTTGGTCACTTTGCAATGTGGCGATTTCACCATCCTTTTAGATATTATGTAGTTTAGATATTTTGAAAAAAAAATTTCATGGTGCACACGCGAGTGATGATGTTTTAGTTTTTTGTGTTGTGGTTTAAAAAAAAAAAATTCAATCCATCATTTTTTTTCTTTTTCGATTCACAAAATATGTGCACCTCTGTGCGAGTGTTTGGTGATGTTCTTGTTTGATGTTCATGTTGCGGTTGCATCGTTTGAGATGAGATAAGTATAACGGGTAAGTCACCAACCTTTTTGCAAAAGAGCATCGCAACATGATGAATCTGATTGCAGATGCACTTTGTGTAGAGGTTTCGGTTGATTTTTTGAATTAATTCAGTCTTTTTTCGCAGGTGTTCATCTTCCCACTTTTTCCAGCACCCTGGAATATCCTTTTTTATTTTTTTAAATTTTTTTATCAATTTTTTTTCCTTCAAAAATGTAACTTTCTTTCATTTTTAATTTTTTTATTTTTTTTTATTTTGGTCCAATCCTCGATATACTTGAGAAGTACGTGTGTAGGTGTGTGGTTTGTTTTTTGATTTCTATGTTTCGGGAAGCTTTTACCTTCAACATCTGTTTGGTTGCCACGGCGAAATATATCGACACTTCGGACAGGGTCTCAATTCATGTGCTGGCCTTCTCAGTTCAGGGCTGGTCTGCAAAACGCGGATTCGTCGCATAGGTGAGCCCCGTGTGGGAACGGGCCAAAGAATATTCCCACGGCGCTTCGCAGCTGCCTGTCGTAAAAGGCGACTATACTGCGGAAAACATCATCAACTTCATTGATCGCGTGTAGTACGCTCTTACTGTTGTGTCTAGGCTCTTTTTTGCTCCTCGGAAAGGATCGGGTCTGTTTCGCGAAGCTCTCAAGACGCCCAACATCGTAGATATTACCACCACTTGCCTGGAATTGTTGCAGCAGAGGTGAGTTTTCCATAAATCAAAACACCGTCTCCGATGCGATTCTCCCACTGTCAGACAGACACACCAACATACAAGTATGCCTTTTATTTTCAGACTTGATTGCATTGTCCAGCAATCATACGCGTCGGTATCCCCGCCAGCAGCTGAGAATTTGTGATGCGAGACGCAGAGGTCATCTTCAGAAAAGGATCGATATTGCGAATTCATCAAGATTGTTCAACGTTGTAGATATCACCTCCATTTGCCTGGAATTGTTGCCGCAGAGGTGAGTTTTCCATTCATAAGAATTCCAATGCACACACTTTTCAGACCCACTAAGTATGACTTGATTTTTTTCAGATTTTTCAAATATGATGGATTGCGTCGACGAGTTATTATTCATGGTTTGTTTCCCCTGGCAATTGGCTGAGAATCTACAGATATGGTTTCATCGTCCTGTTTCGACGTCTTCCGCGATTCGCGATAACCCTTCTTTTTTTTTCTTTCTTTTTCCCCCCTGCCCGCTACCACTCATACTATTCTGTGTCGTATTTCGCGATCGTTTGCGTATCGTAGTGCGTTTTTCCGGATCGTTTTCGCGAATTTTGATCCCGAGTTGCAGCTTCGGTGAGTGATTTAGAAAGTTTTTTGGTGGTGGGGGGTGGTGATCGCCATTTGGTGTCTGGTGTTAGGGTTGGTGATGGTTGTTGGTCTGACGTGTGGCATAGTTTTCGATCCAGCCTGCTCAACGTGAGCAAAAGTCGCCTCAGTTGCGATGGCAGGATCAGTGCTGGCTGATATTTTCATCCGCACTAGGATTTCGCCTCCACTGGCGGCGATAACAAATTGTGAGGCCGTTAACAGTGGAGCCGAATCCGCCAAATTGTATTGCTTTGGGTAGTTTTTAAGAGTGCAAAGTGACTGGTGGTGCTCTGAAAAATCTGAGAAACAACCGTTGGTCACTTTGCAATGTGGCGATTTCACCATCCTTTTAGATATTATGTAGTTTAGATATTTTGAAAAAAAAATTTCATGGTGCACACGCGAGTGATGATGTTTTAGTTTTTTGTGTTGTGGTTTAAAAAAAAAAAATTCAATCCATCATTTTTTTTCCTTTTCGATTCACAAAATATGTGCACCTCTGTGCGAGTGTTTGGTGATGTTCTTGTTTGATGTTCATGTTGCGGTTGCTTGATGTTCATGTTGCGGTTGCATCGTTTGAGATGAGATAAGTATAACGGGTAAGTCACCAACCTTTTTGCAAAAGAGCATCGCAACATGATGAATCTGATTGCAGATGCACTTTGTGTAGAGGTTTCGGTTGATTTTTTGAATTAATTCAGTCTTTTTTCGCAGGTGTTCATCTTCCCACTTTTTCCAGCACCCTGGAATATCCTTTTTTATTTTTTTAAATTTTTTTATCAATTTTTTTTCCTTCAAAAATGTAACTTTCTTTCATTTTTAAT
The DNA here is from genome assembly GCA_959613365.1 of Balanococcus diminutus. Lineage (NCBI taxonomy): Eukaryota > Metazoa > Arthropoda > Insecta > Hemiptera > Pseudococcidae > Balanococcus > Balanococcus diminutus. The sequence goes on from OY390718.1 coordinate 51,442,680, forward strand.
TTTTTAATTTTTTTTTATTTTGGTCCAATCCTCGATATACTTGAGAAGTGCGTGTGTAGGTGTGTGGTTTGTTTTTTGATTTCTATGTTTCGGGAAGCTTTTACCTTCAACATCTGTTTGGTTGCCACGGCGAAATATATCGACACTTCGGACAGGGTCTCAATTCATGTGCTGGCCTTCTCAGTTCAGGGCTGGTCTGCAAAACGCGGATTCGTCGCATAGGTGAGCCCCGTGTGGGAACGGGCCAAAGAATATTCCCACGGCGCTTCGCAGCTGCCTGTCGTAAAAGGCGACTATACTGCGGAAAACATCATCAACTTCATTGATCGCGTGTAGTACGCTCTTACTGTTGTGTCTAGGCTCTTTTTTGCTCCTCGGAAAGGATCGGGTCTGTTTCGCGAAGCTCTCAAGACGCCCAACATCGTAGATATTACCACCACTTGCCTGGAATTGTTGCAGCAGAGGTGAGTTTTCCATAAATCAAAACACCGTCTCCGATGCGATTCTCCCACTGTCAGACAGACACACCAACATACAAGTATGCCTTTTATTTTCAGACTTGATTGCATTGTCCAGCAATCATACGCGTCGGTATCCCCGCCAGCAGCTGAGAATTTGTGATGCGAGACGCAGAGGTCATCTTCAGAAAAGGATCGATATTGCGAATTCATCAAGATTGTTCAACGTTGTAGATATCACCTCCATTTGCCTGGAATTGTTGCCGCAGAGGTGAGTTTTCCATTCATAAGAATTCCAATGCACACACTTTTCAGACCCACTAAGTATGACTTGATTTTTTTCAGATTTTTCAAATATGATGGATTGCGTCGACGAGTTATTATTCATGGTTTGTTTCCCCTGGCAATTGGCTGAGAATCTACAGATATGGTTTCATCGTCCTGTTTCGACGTCTTCCGCGATTCGCGATAACCCTTCTTTTTTTTTCTTTCTTTTTCCCCCCTGCCCGCTACCACTCATACTATTCTGTGTCGTATTTCGCGATCGTTTGCGTATCGTAGTGCGTTTTTCCGGATCGTTTTCGCGAATTTTGATCCCGAGTTGCAGCTTCGGTGAGTGATTTAGAAAGTTTTTTGGTGGTGGGGGGTGGTGATCGCCATTTGGTGTCTGGTGTTAGGGTTGGTGATGGTTGTTGGTCTGACGTGTGGCATAGTTTTCGATCCAGCCTGCTCAACGTGAGCAAAAGTCGCCTCAGTTGCGATGGCAGGATCAGTGCTGGCTGATATTTTCATCCGCACTAGGATTTCGCCTCCACTGGCGGCGATAACAAATTGTGAGGCCGTTAACAGTGGAGCCGAATCCGCCAAATTGTATTGCTTTGGGTAGTTTTTAAGAGTGCAAAGTGACTGGTGGTGCTCTGAAAAATCTGAGAAACAACCGTTGGTCACTTTGCAATGTGGCGATTTCACCATCCTTTTAGATATTATGTAGTTTAGATATTTTGAAAAAAAAATTTCATGGTGCACACGCGAGTGATGATGTTTTAGTTTTTTGTGTTGTGGTTTAAAAAAAAAAAATTCAATCCATCATTTTTTTTCCTTTTCGATTCACAAAATATGTGCACCTCTGTGCGAGTGTTTGGTGATGTTCTTGTTTGATGTTCATGTTGCGGTTGCTTGATGTTCATGTTGCGGTTGCATCGTTTGAGATGAGATAAGTATAACGGGTAAGTCACCAACCTTTTTGCAAAAGAGCATCGCAACATGATGAATCTGATTGCAGATGCACTTTGTGTAGAGGTTTCGGTTGATTTTTTGAATTAATTCAGTCTTTTTTCGCAGGTGTTCATCTTCCCACTTTTTCCAGCACCCTGGAATATCCTTTTTTATTTTTTTAAATTTTTTTATCAATTTTTTTTCCTTCAAAAATGTAACTTTCTTTCATTTTTAATTTTTTTATTTTTTTTTATTTTGGTCCAATCCTCGATATACTTGAGAAGTGCGTGTGTAGGTGTGTGGTTTGTTTTTTGATTTCTATGTTTCGGGAAGCTTTTACCTTCAACATCTGTTTGGTTGCCACGGCGAAATATATCGACACTTCGGACAGGGTCTCAATTCATGTGCTGGCCTTCTCAGTTCAGGGCTGGTCTGCAAAACGCGGATTCGTCGCATAGGTGAGCCCCGTGTGGGAACGGGCCAAAGAATATTCCCACGGCGCTTCGCAGCTGCCTGTCGTAAAAGGCGACTATACTGCGGAAAACATCATCAACTTCATTGATCGCGTGTAGTACGCTCTTACTGTTGTGTCTAGGCTCTTTTTTGCTCCTCGGAAAGGATCGGGTCTGTTTCGCGAAGCTCTCAAGACGCCCAACATCGTAGATATTACCACCACTTGCCTGGAATTGTTGCAGCAGAGGTGAGTTTTCCATAAATCAAAACACCGTCTCCGATGCGATTCTCCCACTGTCAGACAGACACACCAACATACAAGTATGCCTTTTATTTTCAGACTTGATTGCATTGGCCAGCAATCATACGCGTCGGTATCCCCGCCAGCAGCTGAGAATTTGTGATGCGAGACGCAGAGGTCATCTTCAGAAAAGGATCGATATTGCGAATTCATCAAGATTGTTCAACGTTGTAGATATCACCTCCATTTGCCTGGAATTGTTGCCGCAGAGGTGAGTTTTCCATTCATAAGAATTCCAATGCACACACTTTTCAGACCCACTAAGTATGACTTGATTTTTTTCAGATTTTTCAAATATGATGGATTGCGTCGACGAGTTATTATTCATGGTTTGTTTCCCCTGGCAATTGGCTGAGAATCTACAGATATGGTTTCATCGTCCTGTTTCGACGTCTTCCGCGATTCGCGATAACCCTTCTTTTTTTTTCTTTCTTTTTCCCCCCTGCCCGCTACCACTCATACTATTCTGTGTCGTATTTCGCGATCGTTTGCGTATCGTAGTGCGTTTTTCCGGATCGTTTTCGCGAATTTTGATCCCGAGTTGCAGCTTCGGTGAGTGATTTAGAAAGTTTTTTGGTGGTGGGGGGTGGTGATCGCCATTTGGTGTCTGGTGTTAGGGTTGGTGATGGTTGTTGGTCTGACGTGTGGCATAGTTTTCGATCCAGCCTGCTCAACGTGAGCAAAAGTCGCCTCAGTTGCGATGGCAGGATCAGTGCTGGCTGATATTTTCATCCGCACTAGGATTTCGCCTCCACTGGCGGCGATAACAAATTGTGAGGCCGTTAACAGTGGAGCCGAATCCGCCAAATTGTATTGCTTTGGGTAGTTTTTAAGAGTGCAAAGTGACTGGTGGTGCTCTGAAAAATCTGAGAAACAACCGTTGGTCACTTTGCAATGTGGCGATTTCACCATCCTTTTAGATATTATGTAGTTTAGATATTTTGAAAAAAAAATTTCATGGTGCACACGCGAGTGATGATGTTTTAGTTTTTTGTGTTGTGGTTTAAAAAAAAAAAATTCAATCCATCATTTTTTTTCCTTTTCGATTCACAAAATATGTGCACCTCTGTGCGAGTGTTTGGTGATGTTCTTGTTTGATGTTCATGTTGCGGTTGCTTGATGTTCATGTTGCGGTTGCATCGTTTGAGATGAGATAAGTATAACGGGTAAGTCACCAACCTTTTTGCAAAAGAGCATCGCAACATGATGAATCTGATTGCAGATGCACTTTGTGTAGAGGTTTCGGTTGATTTTTTGAATTAATTCAGTCTTTTTTCGCAGGTGTTCATCTTCCCACTTTTTCCAGCACCCTGGAATATCCTTTTTTATTTTTTTAAATTTTTTTATCAATTTTTTTTCCTTCAAAAATGTAACTTTCTTTCATTTTTAATTTTTTAATTTTTTTTTATTTTGGTCCAATCCTCGATATACTTGAGAAGTGCGTGTGTAGGTGTGTGGTTTGTTTTTTGATTTCTATGTTTCGGGAAGCTTTTACCTTCAACATCTGTTTGGTTGCCACGGCGAAATATATCGACACTTCGGACAGGGTCTCAATTCATGTGCTGGCCTTCTCAGTTCAGGGCTGGTCTGCAAAACGCGGATTCGTCGCATAGGTGAGCCCCGTGTGGGAACGGGCCAAAGAATATTCCCACGGCGCTTCGCAGCTGCCTGTCGTAAAAGGCGACTATACTGCGGAAAACATCATCAACTTCATTGATCGCGTGTAGTACGCTCTTACTGTTGTGTCTAGGCTCTTTTTTGCTCCTCGGAAAGGATCGGGTCTGTTTCGCGAAGCTCTCAAGACGCCCAACATCGTAGATATTACCACCACTTGCCTGGAATTGTTGCAGCAGAGGTGAGTTTTCCATAAATCAAAACACCGTCTCCGATGCGATTCTCCCACTGTCAGACAGACACACCAACATACAAGTATGCCTTTTATTTTCAGACTTGATTGCATTGGCCAGCAATCATACGCGTCGGTATCCCCGCCAGCAGCTGAGAATTTGTGATGCGAGACGCAGAGGTCATCTTCAGAAAAGGATCGATATTGCGAATTCATCAAGATTGTTCAACGTTGTAGATATCACCTCCATTTGCCTGGAATTGTTGCCGCAGAGGTGAGTTTTCCATTCATAAGAATTCCAATGCACACACTTTTCAGACCCACTAAGTATGACTTGATTTTTTTCAGATTTTTCAAATATGATGGATTGCGTCGACGAGTTATTATTCATGGTTTGTTTCCCCTGGCAATTGGCTGAGAATCTACAGATATGGTTTCATCGTCCTGTTTCGACGTCTTCCGCGATTCGCGATAACCCTTCTTTTTTTTTCTTTCTTTTTCCCCCCTGCCCGCTACCACTCATACTATTCTGTGTCGTATTTCGCGATCGTTTGCGTATCGTAGTGCGTTTTTCCGGATCGTTTTCGCGAATTTTGATCCCGAGTTGCAGCTTCGGTGAGTGATTTAGAAAGTTTTTTGGTGGTGGGGGGTGGTGATCGCCATTTGGTGTCTGGTGTTAGGGTTGGTGATGGTTGTTGGTCTGACGTGTGGCATAGTTTTCGATCCAGCCTGCTCAACGTGAGCAAAAGTCGCCTCAGTTGCGATGGCAGGATCAGTGCTGGCTGATATTTTCATCCGCACTAGGATTTCGCCTCCACTGGCGGCGATAACAAATTGTGAGGCCGTTAACAGTGGAGCCGAATCCGCCAAATTGTATTGCTTTGGGTAGTTTTTAAGAGTGCAAAGTGACTGGTGGTGCTCTGAAAAATCTGAGAAACAACCGTTGGTCACTTTGCAATGTGGCGATTTCACCATCCTTTTAGATATTATGTAGTTTAGATATTTTGAAAAAAAAATTTCATGGTGCACACGCGAGTGATGATGTTTTAGTTTTTTGTGTTGTGGTTTAAAAAAAAAAAATTCAATCCATCATTTTTTTTCCTTTTCGATTCACAAAATATGTGCACCTCTGTGCGAGTGTTTGGTGATGTTCTTGTTTGATGTTCATGTTGCGGTTGCTTGATGTTCATGTTGCGGTTGCATCGTTTGAGATGAGATAAGTATAACGGGTAAGTCACCAACCTTTTTGCAAAAGAGCATCGCAACATGATGAATCTGATTGCAGATGCACTTTGTGTAGAGGTTTCGGTTGATTTTTTGAATTAATTCAGTCTTTTTTCGCAGGTGTTCATCTTCCCACTTTTTCCAGCACCCTGGAATATCCTTTTTTATTTTTTTAAATTTTTTTATCAATTTTTTTTCCTTCAAAAATGTAACTTTCTTTCATTTTTAATTTTTTTATTTTTTTTTATTTTGGTCCAATCCTCGATATACTTGAGAAGTGCGTGTGTAGGTGTGTGGTTTGTTTTTTGATTTCTATGTTTCGGGAAGCTTTTACCTTCAACATCTGTTTGGTTGCCACGGCGAAATATATCGACACTTCGGACAGGGTCTCAATTCATGTGCTGGCCTTCTCAGTTCAGGGCTGGTCTGCAAAACGCGGATTCGTCGCATAGGTGAGCCCCGTGTGGGAACGGGCCAAAGAATATTCCCACGGCGCTTCGCAGCTGCCTGTCGTAAAAGGCGACTATACTGCGGAAAACATCATCAACTTCATTGATCGCGTGTAGTACGCTCTTACTGTTGTGTCTAGGCTCTTTTTTGCTCCTCGGAAAGGATCGGGTCTGTTTCGCGAAGCTCTCAAGACGCCCAACATCGTAGATATTACCACCACTTGCCTGGAATTGTTGCAGCAGAGGTGAGTTTTCCATAAATCAAAACACCGTCTCCGATGCGATTCTCCCACTGTCAGACAGACACACCAACATACAAGTATGCCTTTTATTTTCAGACTTGATTGCATTGGCCAGCAATCATACGCGTCGGTATCCCCGCCAGCAGCTGAGAATTTGTGATGCGAGACGCAGAGGTCATCTTCAGAAAAGGATCGATATTGCGAATTCATCAAGATTGTTCAACGTTGTAGATATCACCTCCATTTGCCTGGAATTGTTGCCGCAGAGGTGAGTTTTCCATTCATAAGAATTCCAATGCACACACTTTTCAGACCCACTAAGTATGACTTGATTTTTTTCAGATTTTTCAAATATGATGGATTGCGTCGACGAGTTATTATTCATGGTTTGTTTCCCCTGGCAATTGGCTGAGAATCTACAGATATGGTTTCATCGTCCTGTTTCGACGTCTTCCGCGATTCGCGATAACCCTTCTTTTTTTTTCTTTCTTTTTCCCCCCTGCCCGCTACCACTCATACTATTCTGTGTCGTATTTCGCGATCGTTTGCGTATCGTAGTGCGTTTTTCCGGATCGTTTTCGCGAATTTTGATCCCGAGTTGCAGCTTCGGTGAGTGATTTAGAAAGTTTTTTGGTGGTGGGGGGTGGTGATCGCCATTTGGTGTCTGGTGTTAGGGTTGGTGATGGTTGTTGGTCTGACGTGTGGCATAGTTTTCGATCCAGCCTGCTCAACGTGAGCAAAAGTCGCCTCAGTTGCGATGGCAGGATCAGTGCTGGCTGATATTTTCATCCGCACTAGGATTTCGCCTCCACTGGCGGCGATAACAAATTGTGAGGCCGTTAACAGTGGAGCCGAATCCGCCAAATTGTATTGCTTTGGGTAGTTTTTAAGAGTGCAAAGTGACTGGTGGTGCTCTGAAAAATCTGAGAAACAACCGTTGGTCACTTTGCAATGTGGCGATTTCACCATCCTTTTAGATATTATGTAGTTTAGATATTTTGAAAAAAAAATTTCATGGTGCACACGCGAGTGATGATGTTTTAGTTTTTTGTGTTGTGGTTTAAAAAAAAAAAATTCAATCCATCATTTTTTTTCCTTTTCGATTCACAAAATATGTGCACCTCTGTGCGAGTGTTTGGTGATGTTCTTGTTTGATGTTCATGTTGCGGTTGCTTGATGTTCATGTTGCGGTTGCATCGTTTGAGATGAGATAAGTATAACGGGTAAGTCACCAACCTTTTTGCAAAAGAGCATCGCAACATGATGAATCTGATTGCAGATGCACTTTGTGTAGAGGTTTCGGTTGATTTTTTGAATTAATTCAGTCTTTTTTCGCAGGTGTTCATCTTCCCACTTTTTCCAGCACCCTGGAATATCCTTTTTTATTTTTTTAAATTTTTTTATCAATTTTTTTTCCTTCAAAAATGTAACTTTCTTTCATTTTTAATTTTTTTATTTTTTTTTATTTTGGTCCAATCCTCGATATACTTGAGAAGTGCGTGTGTAGGTGTGTGGTTTGTTTTTTGATTTCTATGTTTCGGGAAGCTTTTACCTTCAACATCTGTTTGGTTGCCACGGCGAAATATATCGACACTTCGGACAGGGTCTCAATTCATGTGCTGGCCTTCTCAGTTCAGGGCTGGTCTGCAAAACGCGGATTCGTCGCATAGGTGAGCCCCGTGTGGGAACGGGCCAAAGAATATTCCCACGGCGCTTCGCAGCTGCCTGTCGTAAAAGGCGACTATACTGCGGAAAACATCATCAACTTCATTGATCGCGTGTAGTACGCTCTTACTGTTGTGTCTAGGCTCTTTTTTGCTCCTCGGAAAGGATCGGGTCTGTTTCGCGAAGCTCTCAAGACGCCCAACATCGTAGATATTACCACCACTTGCCTGGAATTGTTGCAGCAGAGGTGAGTTTTCCATAAATCAAAACACCGTCTCCGATGCGATTCTCCCACTGTCAGACAGACACACCAACATACAAGTATGCCTTTTATTTTCAGACTTGATTGCATTGGCCAGCAATCATACGCGTCGGTATCCCCGCCAGCAGCTGAGAATTTGTGATGCGAGACGCAGAGGTCATCTTCAGAAAAGGATCGATATTGCGAATTCATCAAGATTGTTCAACGTTGTAGATATCACCTCCATTTGCCTGGAATTGTTGCCGCAGAGGTGAGTTTTCCATTCATAAGAATTCCAATGCACACACTTTTCAGACCCACTAAGTATGACTTGATTTTTTTCAGATTTTTCAAATATGATGGATTGCGTCGACGAGTTATTATTCATGGTTTGTTTCCCCTGGCAATTGGCTGAGAATCTACAGATATGGTTTCATCGTCCTGTTTCGACGTCTTCCGCGATTCGCGATAACCCTTCTTTTTTTTTCTTTATTTTTCCCCCCTGCCCGCTACCACTCATACTATTCTGTGTCGTATTTCGCGATCGTTTGCATATCGTAGTGCGTTTTTCCGGATCGTTTTCGCGAATTTTGATCCCCAGTTGCAGCTTCGGTGAGTGATTTAGAAAGTTTTTTGGTGGTGGGGGGTGGTGATCGCCATTTGGTGTCTGGTGTTAGGGTTGGTGATGGTTGTTGGTCTGACGTGTGGCATAGTTTTCGATCCAGCCTGCTCAACGTGAGCAAAAGTCGCCTCAGTTGCGATGGCAGGATCAGTGCTGGCTGATATTTTCATCCGCACTAGGATTTCGCCTCCACTGGCGGCGATAACAAATTGTGAGGCCGTTAACAGTGGAGCCGAATCCGCCAAATTGTATTGCTTTGGGTAGTTTTTAAGAGTGCAAAGTGACTGGTGGTGCTCTGAAAAATCTGAGAAACAACCGTTGGTCACTTTGCAATGTGGCGATTTCACCATCCTTTTAGATATTATGTAGTTTAGATATTTTGAAAAAAAAATTTCATGGTGCACACGCGAGTGATGATGTTTTAGTTTTTTGTGTTGTGGTTTAAAAAAAAAAAATTCAATCCATCATTTTTTTTCCTTTTCGATTCACAAAATATGTGCACCTCTGTGCGAGTGTTTGGTGATGTTCTTGTTTGATGTTCATGTTGCGGTTGCTTGATGTTCATGTTGCGGTTGCATCGTTTGAGATGAGATAAGTATAACGGGTAAGTCACCAACCTTTTTGCAAAAGAGCATCGCAACATGATGAATCTGATTGCAGATGCACTTTGTGTAGAGGTTTCGGTTGATTTTTTGAATTAATTCAGTCTTTTTTCGCAGGTGTTCATCTTCCCACTTTTTCCAGCACCCTGGAATATCCTTTTTTATTTTTTTAAATTTTTTTATCAATTTTTTTTCCTTCAAAAATGTAACTTTCTTTCATTTTTAATTTTTTTATTTTTTTTTATTTTGGTCCAATCCTCGATATACTTGAGAAGTGCGTGTGTAGGTGTGTGGTTTGTTTTTTGATTTCTATGTTTCGGGAAGCTTTTACCTTCAACATCTGTTTGGTTGCCACGGCGAAATATATCGACACTTCGGACAGGGTCTCAATTCATGTGCTGGCCTTCTCAGTTCAGGGCTGGTCTGCAAAACGCGGATTCGTCGCATAGGTGAGCCCCGTGTGGGAACGGGCCAAAGAATATTCCCACGGCGCTTCGCAGCTGCCTGTCGTAAAAGGCGACTATACTGCGGAAAACATCATCAACTTCATTGATCGCGTGTAGTACGCTCTTACTGTTGTGTCTAGGCTCTTTTTTGCTCCTCGGAAAGGATCGGGTCTGTTTCGCGAAGCTCTCAAGACGCCCAACATCGTAGATATTACCACCACTTGCCTGGAATTGTTGCAGCAGAGGTGAGTTTTCCATAAATCAAAACACCGTCTCCGATGCGATTCTCCCACTGTCAGACAGACACACCAACATACAAGTATGCCTTTTATTTTCAGACTTGATTGCATTGGCCAGCAATCATACGCGTCGGTATCCCCGCCAGCAGCTGAGAATTTGTGATGCGAGACGCAGAGGTCATCTTCAGAAAAGGATCGATATTGCGAATTCATCAAGATTGTTCAACGTTGTAGATATCACCTCCATTTGCCTGGAATTGTTGCCGCAGAGGTGAGTTTTCCATTCATAAGAATTCCAATGCACACACTTTTCAGACCCACTAAGTATGACTTGATTTTTTTCAGATTTTTCAAATATGATGGATTGCGTCGACGAGTTATTATTCATGGTTTGTTTCCCCTGGCAATTGGCTGAGAATCTACAGATATGGTTTCATCGTCCTGTTTCGACGTCTTCCGCGATTCGCGATAACCCTTCTTTTTTTTTCTTTCTTTTTCCCCCCTGCCCGCTACCACTCATACTATTCTGTGTCGTATTTCGCGATCGTTTGCGTATCGTAGTGCGTTTTTCCGGATCGTTTTCGCGAATTTTGATCCCGAGTTGCAGCTTCGGTGAGTGATTTAGAAAGTTTTTTGGTGGTGGGGGTGGTGATCGCCATTTGGTGTCTGGTGTTAGGGTTGGTGATGGTTGTTGGTCTGACGTGTGGCATAGTTTTCGATCCAGCCTGCTCAACGTGAGCAAAAGTCGCCTCAGTTGCGATGGCAGGATCAGTGCTGGCTGATATTTTCATCCGCACTAGGATTTCGCCTCCACTGGCGGCGATAACAAATTGTGAGGCCGTTAACAGTGGAGCCGAATCCGCCAAATTGTATTGCTTTGGGTAGTTTTTAAGAGTGCAAAGTGACTGGTGGTGCTCTGAAAAATCTGAGAAACAACCGTTGGTCACTTTGCAATGTGGCGATTTCACCATCCTTTTAGATATTATGTAGTTTAGATATTTTGAAAAAAATATTTCATGGTGCACACGCGAGTGATGATGTTTTAGTTTTTTGTGTTGTGGTTTAAAAAAAAAAAATTCAATCCATCATTTTTTTTCCTTTTCGATTCACAAAATATGTGCACCTCTGTGCGAGTGTTTGGTGATGTTCTTGTTTGATGTTCATGTTGCGGTTGCTTGATGTTCATGTTGCGGTTGCATCGTTTGAGATGAGATAAGTATAACGGGTAAGTCACCAACCTTTTTGCAAAAGAGCATCGCAACATGATGAATCTGATTGCAGATGCACTTTGTGTAGAGGTTTCGGTTGATTTTTTGAATTAATTCAGTCTTTTTTCGCAGGTGTTCATCTTCCCACTTTTTCCAGCACCCTGGAATATCCTTTTTTATTTTTTTAAATTTTTTTATCAATTTTTTTTCCTTCAAAAATGTAACTTTCTTTCATTTTTAATTTTTTAATTTTTTTTTATTTTGGTCCAATCCTCGATATACTTGAGAAGTGCGTGTGTAGGTGTGTGGTTTGTTTTTTGATTTCTATGTTTCGGGAAGCTTTTACCTTCAACATCTGTTTGGTTGCCACGGCGAAATATATCGACACTTCGGACAGGGTCTCAATTCATGTGCTGGCCTTCTCAGTTCAGGGCTGGTCTGCAAAACGCGGATTCGTCGCATAGGTGAGCCCCGTGTGGGAACGGGCCAAAGAATATTCCCACGGCGCTTCGCAGCTGCCTGTCGTAAAAGGCGACTATACTGCGGAAAACATCATCAACTTCATTGATCGCGTGTAGTACGCTCTTACTGTTGTGTCTAGGCTCTTTTTTGCTCCTCGGAAAGGATCGGGTCTGTTTCGCGAAGCTCTCAAGACGCCCAACATCGTAGATATTACCACCACTTGCCTGGAATTGTTGCAGCAGAGGTGAGTTTTCCATAAATCAAAACACCGTCTCCGATGCGATTCTCCCACTGTCAGACAGACACACCAACATACAAGTATGCCTTTTATTTTCAGACTTGATTGCATTGGCCAGCAATCATACGCGTCGGTATCCCCGCCAGCAGCTGAGAATTTGTGATGCGAGACGCAGAGGTCATCTTCAGAAAAGGATCGATATTGCGAATTCATCAAGATTGTTCAACGTTGTAGATATCACCTCCATTTGCCTGGAATTGTTGCCGCAGAGGTGAGTTTTCCATTCATAAGAATTCCAATGCACACACTTTTCAGACCCACTAAGTATGACTTGATTTTTTTCAGATTTTTCAAATATGATGGATTGCGTCGACGAGTTATTATTCATGGTTTGTTTCCCCTGGCAATTGGCTGAGAATCTACAGATATGGTTTCATCGTCCTGTTTCGACGTCTTCCGCGATTCGCGATAACCCTTCTTTTTTTTTCTTTCTTTTTCCCCCCTGCCCGCTACCACTCATACTATTCTGTGTCGTATTTCGCGATCGTTTGCGTATCGTAGTGCGTTTTTCCGGATCGTTTTCGCGAATTTTGATCCCGAGTTGCAGCTTCGGTGAGTGATTTAGAAAGTTTTTTGGTGGTGGGGGGTGGTGATCGCCATTTGGTGTCTGGTGTTAGGGTTGGTGATGGTTGTTGGTCTGACGTGTGGCATAGTTTTCGATCCAGCCTGCTCAACGTGAGCAAAAGTCGCCTCAGTTGCGATGACAGGATCAGTGCTGGCTGATATTTTCATCCGCACTAGGATTTCGCCTCCACTGGCGGCGATAACAAATTGTGAGGCCGTTAACAGTGGAGCCGAATCCGCCAAATTGTATTGCTTTGGGTAGTTTTTAAGAGTGCAAAGTGACTGGTGGTGCTCTGAAAAATCTGAGAAACAACCGTTGGTCACTTTGCAATGTGGCGATTTCACCATCCTTTTAGATATTATGTAGTTTAGATATTTTGAAAAAAATATTTCATGGTGCACACGCGAGTGATGATGTTTTAGTTTTTTGTGTTGTGGTTTAAAAAAAAAAAATTCAATCCATCATTTTTTTTCCTTTTCGATTCACAAAATATGTGCACCTCTGTGCGAGTGTTTGGTGATGTTCTTGTTTGATGTTCATGTTGCGGTTGCTTGATGTTCATGTTGCGGTTGCATCGTTTGAGATGAGATAAGTATAACGGGTAAGTCACCAACCTTTTTGCAAAAGAGCATCGCAACATGATGAATCTGATTGCAGATGCACTTTGTGTAGAGGTTTCGGTTGATTTTTTGAATTAATTCAGTCTTTTTTCGCAGGTGTTCATCTTCCCACTTTTTCCAGCACCCTGGAATATCCTTTTTTATTTTTTTAAATTTTTTTATCAATTTTTTTTCCTTCAAAAATGTAACTTTCTTTCATTTTTAATTTTTTTATTTTTTTTTATTTTGGTCCAATCCTCGATATACTTGAGAAGTGCGTGTGTAGGTGTGTGGTTTGTTTTTTGATTTCTATGTTTCGGGAAGCTTTTACCTTCAACATCTGTTTGGTTGCCACGGCGAAATATATCGACACTTCGGACAGGGTCTCAATTCATGTGCTGGCCTTCTCAGTTCAGGGCTGGTCTGCAAAACGCGGATTCGTCGCATAGGTGAGCCCCGTGTGGGAACGGGCCAAAGAATATTCCCACGGCGCTTCGCAGCTGCCTGTCGTAAAAGGCGACTATACTGCGGAAAACATCATCAACTTCATTGATCGCGTGTAGTACGCTCTTACTGTTGTGTCTAGGCTCTTTTTTGCTCCTCGGAAAGGATCGGGTCTGTTTCGCGAAGCTCTCAAGACGCCCAACATCGTAGATATTACCACCACTTGCCTGGAATTGTTGCAGCAGAGGTGAGTTTTCCATAAATCAAAACACCGTCTCCGATGCGATTCTCCCACTGTCAGACAGACACACCAACATACAAGTATGCCTTTTATTTTCAGACTTGATTGCATTGGCCAGCAATCATACGCGTCGGTATCCCCGCCAGCAGCTGAGAATTTGTGATGCGAGACGCAGAGGTCATCTTCAGAAAAGGATCGATATTGCGAATTCATCAAGATTGTTCAACGTTGTAGATATCACCTCCATTTGCCTGGAATTGTTGCCGCAGAGGTGAGTTTTCCATTCATAAGAATTCCAATGCACACACTTTTCAGACCCACTAAGTATGACTTGATTTTTTTCAGATTTTTCAAATATGATGGATTGCGTCGACGAGTTATTATTCATGGTTTGTTTCCCCTGGCAATTGGCTGAGAATCTACAGATATGGTTTCATCGTCCTGTTTCGACGTCTTCCGCGATTCGCGATAACCCTTCTTTTTTTTTCTTTCTTTTTCCCCCCTGCCCGCTACCACTCATACTATTCTGTGTCGTATTTCGCGATCGTTTGCGTATCGTAGTGCGTTTTTCCGGATCGTTTTCGCGAATTTTGATCCCGAGTTGCAGCTTCGGTGAGTGATTTAGAAAGTTTTTTGGTGGTGGGGGGTGGTGATCGCCATTTGGTGTCTGGTGTTAGGGTTGGTGATGGTTGTTGGTCTGACGTGTGGCATAGTTTTCGATCCAGCCTGCTCAACGTGAGCAAAAGTCGCCTCAGTTGCGATGGCAGGATCAGTGCTGGCTGATATTTTCATCCGCACTAGGATTTCGCCTCCACTGGCGGCGATAACAAATTGTGAGGCCGTTAACAGTGGAGCCGAATCCGCCAAATTGTATTGCTTTGGGTAGTTTTTAAGAGTGCAAAGTGACTGGTGGTGCTCTGAAAAATCTGAGAAACAACCGTTGGTCACTTTGCAATGTGGCGATTTCACCATCCTTTTAGATATTATGTAGTTTAGATATTTTGAAAAAAATATTTCATGGTGCACACGCGAGTGATGATGTTTTAGTTTTTTGTGTTGTGGTTTAAAAAAAAAAAATTCAATCCATCATTTTTTTTCCTTTTCGATTCACAAAATATGTGCACCTCTGTGCGAGTGTTTGGTGATGTTCTTGTTTGATGTTCATGTTGCGGTTGCTTGATGTTCATGTTGCGGTTGCATCGTTTGAGATGAGATAAGTATAACGGGTAAGTCACCAACCTTTTTGCAAAAGAGCATCGCAACATGATGAATCTGATTGCAGATGCACTTTGTGTAGAGGTTTCGGTTGATTTTTTGAATTAATTCAGTCTTTTTTCGCAGGTGTTCATCTTCCCACTTTTTCCAGCACCCTGGAATATCCTTTTTTATTTTTTTAAATTTTTTTATCAATTTTTTTTCCTTCAAAAATGTAACTTTCTTTCATTTTTAATTTTTTAATTTTTTTTTATTTTGGTCCAATCCTCGATATACTTGAGAAGTGCGTGTGTAGGTGTGTGGTTTGTTTTTTGATTTCTATGTTTCGGGAAGCTTTTACCTTCAACATCTGTTTGGTTGCCACGGCGAAATATATCGACACTTCGGACAGGGTCTCAATTCATGTGCTGGCCTTCTCAGTTCAGGGCTGGTCTGCAAAACGCGGATTCGTCGCATAGGTGAGCCCCGTGTGGGAACGGGCCAAAGAATATTCCCACGGCGCTTCGCAGCTGCCTGTCGTAAAAGGCGACTATACTGCGGAAAACATCATCAACTTCATTGATCGCGTGTAGTATGCTCTTACTGTTGTGTCTAGGCTCTTTTTTGCTCCTCGGAAAGGATCGGGTCTGTTTCGCGAAGCTCTCAAGACGCCCAACATCGTAGATATTACCACCACTTGCCTGGAATTGTTGCAGCAGAGGTGAGTTTTCCATAAATCAAAACACCGTCTCCGATGCGATTCTCCCACTGTCAGACAGACACACCAACATACAAGTATGCCTTTTATTTTCAGACTTGATTGCATTGGCCAGCAATCATACGCGTCGGTATCCCCGCCAGCAGCTGAGAATTTGTGATGCGAGACGCAGAGGTCATCTTCAGAAAAGGATCGATATTGCGAATTCATCAAGATTGTTCAACGTTGTAGATATCACCTCCATTTGCCTGGAATTGTTGCCGCAGAGGTGAGTTTTCCATTCATAAGAATTCCAATGCACACACTTTTCAGACCCACTAAGTATGACTTGATTTTTTTCAGATTTTTCAAATATGATGGATTGCGTCGACGAGTTATTATTCATGGTTTGTTTCCCCTGGCAATTGGCTGAGAATCTACAGATATGGTTTCATCGTCCTGTTTCGACGTCTTCCGCGATTCGCGATAACCCTTCTTTTTTTTTCTTTCTTTTTCCCCCCTGCCCGCTACCACTCATACTATTCTGTGTCGTATTTCGCGATCGTTTGCGTATCGTAGTGCGTTTTTCCGGATCGTTTTCGCGAATTTTGATCCCGAGTTGCAGCTTCGGTGAGTGATTTAGAAAGTTTTTTGGTGGTGGGGGGTGGTGATCGCCATTTGGTGTCTGGTGTTAGGGTTGGTGATGGTTGTTGGTCTGACGTGTGGCATAGTTTTCGATCCAGCCTGCTCAACGTGAGCAAAAGTCGCCTCAGTTGCGATGGCAGGATCAGTGCTGGCTGATATTTTCATCCGCACTAGGATTTCGCCTCCACTGGCGGCGATAACAAATTGTGAGGCCGTTAACAGTGGAGCCGAATCCGCCAAATTGTATTGCTTTGGGTAGTTTTTAAGAGTGCAAAGTGACTGGTGGTGCTCTGAAAAATCTGAGAAACAACCGTTGGTCACTTTGCAATGTGGCGATTTCACCATCCTTTTAGATATTATGTAGTTTAGATATTTTGAAAAAAAAATTTCATGGTGCACACGCGAGTGATGATGTTTTAGTTTTTTGTGTTGTGGTTTAAAAAAAAAAAATTCAATCCATCATTTTTTTTCCTTTTCGATTCACAAAATATGTGCACCTCTGTGCGAGTGTTTGGTGATGTTCTTGTTTGATGTTCATGTTGCGGTTGCTTGATGTTCATGTTGCGGTTGCATCGTTTGAGATGAGATAAGTATAACGGGTAAGTCACCAACCTTTTTGCAAAAGAGCATCGCAACATGATGAATCTGATTGCAGATGCACTTTGTGTAGAGGTTTCGGTTGATTTTTTGAATTAATTCAGTCTTTTTTCGCAGGTGTTCATCTTCCCACTTTTTCCAGCACCCTGGAATATCCTTTTTTATTTTTTTAAATTTTTTTATCAATTTTTTTTCCTTCAAAAATGTAACTTTCTTTCATTTTTAATTTTTTTATTTTTTTTTATTTTGGTCCAATCCTCGATATACTTGAGAAGTGCGTGTGTAGGTGTGTGGTTTGTTTTTTGATTTCTATGTTTCGGGAAGCTTTTACCTTCAACATCTGTTTGGTTGCCACGGCGAAATATATCGACACTTCGGACAGGGTCTCAATTCATGTGCTGGCCTTCTCAGTTCAGGGCTGGTCTGCAAAACGCGGATTCGTCGCATAGGTGAGCCCCGTGTGGGAACGGGCCAAAGAATATTCCCACGGCGCTTCGCAGCTGCCTGTCGTAAAAGGCGACTATACTGCGGAAAACATCATCAACTTCATTGATCGCGTGTAGTACGCTCTTACTGTTGTGTCTAGGCTCTTTTTTGCTCCTCGGAAAGGATCGGGTCTGTTTCGCGAAGCTCTCAAGACGCCCAACATCGTAGATATTACCACCACTTGCCTGGAATTGTTGCAGCAGAGGTGAGTTTTCCATAAATCAAAACACCGTCTCCGATGCGATTCTCCCACTGTCAGACAGACACACCAACATACAAGTATGCCTTTTATTTTCAGACTTGATTGCATTGTCCAGCAATCATACGCGTCGGTATCCCCGCCAGCAGCTGAGAATTTGTGATGCGAGACGCAGAGGTCATCTTCAGAAAAGGATCGATATTGCGAATTCATCAAGATTGTTCAACGTTGTAGATATCACCTCCATTTGCCTGGAATTGTTGCCGCAGAGGTGAGTTTTCCATTCATAAGAATTCCAATGCACACACTTTTCAGACCCACTAAGTATGACTTGATTTTTTTCAGATTTTTCAAATATGATGGATTGCGTTGACGAGTTATTATTCATGGTTTGTTTCCCCTGGCAATTGGCTGAGAATCTACAGATATGGTTTCATCGTCCTGTTTCGACGTCTTCCGCGATTCGCGATAACCCTTCTTTTTTTTTCTTTCTTTTTCCCCCCTGCCCGCTACCACTCATACTATTCTGTGTCGTATTTCGCGATCGTTTGCGTATCGTAGTGCGTTTTTCCGGATCGTTTTCGCGAATTTTGATCCCGAGTTGCAGCTTCGGTGAGTGATTTAGAAAGTTTTTTGGTGGTGGGGGGTGGTGATCGCCATTTGGTGTCTGGTGTTAGGGTTGGTGATGGTTGTTGGTCTGACGTGTGGCATAGTTTTCGATCCAGCCTGCTCAACGTGAGCAAAAGTCGCCTCAGTTGCGATGGCAGGATCAGTGCTGGCTGATATTTTCATCCGCACTAGGATTTCGCCTCCACTGGCGGCGATAACAAATTGTGAGGCCGTTAACAGTGGAGCCGAATCCGCCAAATTGTATTGCTTTGGGTAGTTTTTAAGAGTGCAAAGTGACTGGTGGTGCTCTGAAAAATCTGAGAAACAACCGTTGGTCACTTTGCAATGTGGCGATTTCACCATCCTTTTAGATATTATGTAGTTTAGATATTTTGAAAAAAAAATTTCATGGTGCACACGCGAGTGATGATGTTTTAGTTTTTTGTGTTGTGGTTTAAAAAAAAAAAATTCAATCCATCATTTTTTTTCCTTTTCGATTCACAAAATATGTGCACCTCTGTGCGAGTGTTTGGTGATGTTCTTGTTTGATGTTCATGTTGCGGTTGCTTGATGTTCATGTTGCGGTTGCATCGTTTGAGATGAGATAAGTATAACGGGTAAGTCACCAACCTTTTTGCAAAAGAGCATCGCAACATGATGAATCTGATTGCAGATGCACTTTGTGTAGAGGTTTCGGTTGATTTTTTGAATTAATTCAGTCTTTTTTCGCAGGTGTTCATCTTCCCACTTTTTCCAGCACCCTGGAATATCCTTTTTTATTTTTTTAAATTTTTTTATCAATTTTTTTTCCTTCAAAAATGTAACTTTCTTTCATTTTTAATTTTTTTATTTTTTTTTATTTTGGTCCAATCCTCGATATACTTGAGAAGTGCGTGTGTAGGTGTGTGGTTTGTTTTTTGATTTCTATGTTTCGGGAAGCTTTTACCTTCAACATCTGTTTGGTTGCCACGGCGAAATATATCGACACTTCGGACAGGGTCTCAATTCATGTGCTGGCCTTCTCAGTTCAGGGCTGGTCTGCAAAACGCGGATTCGTCGCATAGGTGAGCCCCGTGTGGGAACGGGCCAAAGAATATTCCCACGGCGCTTCGCAGCTGCCTGTCGTAAAAGGCGACTATACTGCGGAAAACATCATCAACTTCATTGATCGCGTGTAGTACGCTCTTACTGTTGTGTCTAGGCTCTTTTTTGCTCCTCGGAAAGGATCGGGTCTGTTTCGCGAAGCTCTCAAGACGCCCAACATCGTAGATATTACCACCACTTGCCTGGAATTGTTGCAGCAGAGGTGAGTTTTCCATAAATCAAAACACCGTCTCCGATGCGATTCTCCCACTGTCAGACAGACACACCAACATACAAGTATGCCTTTTATTTTCAGACTTGATTGCATTGGCCAGCAATCATACGCGTCGGTATCCCCGCCAGCAGCTGAGAATTTGTGATGCGAGACGCAGAGGTCATCTTCAGAAAAGGATCGATATTGCGAATTCATCAAGATTGTTCAACGTTGTAGATATCACCTCCATTTGCCTGGAATTGTTGCCGCAGAGGTGAGTTTTCCATTCATAAGAATTCCAATGCACACACTTTTCAGACCCACTAAGTATGACTTGATTTTTTTCAGATTTTTCAAATATGATGGATTGCGTCGACGAGTTATTATTCATGGTTTGTTTCCCCTGGCAATTGGCTGAGAATCTACAGATATGGTTTCATCGTCCTGTTTCGACGTCTTCCGCGATTCGCGATAACCCTTCTTTTTTTTTCTTTCTTTTTCCCCCCTGCCCGCTACCACTCATACTATTCTGTGTCGTATTTCGCGATCGTTTGCGTATCGTAGTGCGTTTTTCCGGATCGTTTTCGCGAATTTTGATCCCGAGTTGCAGCTTCGGTGAGTGATTTAGAAAGTTTTTTGGTGGTGGGGGGTGGTGATCGCCATTTGGTGTCTGGTGTTAGGGTTGGTGATGGTTGTTGGTCTGACGTGTGGCATAGTTTTCGATCCAGCCTGCTCAACGTGAGCAAAAGTCGCCTCAGTTGCGATGGCAGGATCAGTGCTGGCTGATATTTTCATCCGCACTAGGATTTCGCCTCCACTGGCGGCGATAACAAATTGTGAGGCCGTTAACAGTGGAGCCGAATCCGCCAAATTGTATTGCTTTGGGTAGTTTTTAAGAGTGCAAAGTGACTGGTGGTGCTCTGAAAAATCTGAGAAACAACCGTTGGTCACTTTGCAATGTGGCGATTTCACCATCCTTTTAGATATTATGTAGTTTAGATATTTTGAAAAAAAAATTTCATGGTGCACACGCGAGTGATGATGTTTTAGTTTTTTGTGTTGTGGTTTAAAAAAAAAAAATTCAATCCATCATTTTTTTTCTTTTTCGATTCACAAAATATGTGCACCTCTGTGCGAGTGTTTGGTGATGTTCTTGTTTGATGTTCATGTTGCGGTTGCTTGATGTTCATGTTGCGGTTGCATCGTTTGAGATGAGATAAGTATAACGGGTAAGTCACCAACCTTTTTGCAAAAGAGCATCGCAACATGATGAATCTGATTGCAGATGCACTTTGTGTAGAGGTTTCGGTTGATTTTTTGAATTAATTCAGTCTTTTTTCGCAGGTGTTCATCTTCCCACTTTTTCCAGCACCCTGGAATATCCTTTTTTATTTTTTTAAATTTTTTTATCAATTTTTTTTCCTTCAAAAATGTAACTTTCTTTCATTTTTAATTTTTTTATTTTTTTTTATTTTGGTCCAATCCTCGATATACTTGAGAAGTACGTGTGTAGGTGTGTGGTTTGTTTTTTGATTTCTATGTTTCGGGAAGCTTTTACCTTCAACATCTGTTTGGTTGCCACGGCGAAATATATCGACACTTCGGACAGGGTCTCAATTCATGTGCTGGCCTTCTCAGTTCAGGGCTGGTCTGCAAAACGCGGATTCGTCGCATAGGTGAGCCCCGTGTGGGAACGGGCCAAAGAATATTCCCACGGCGCTTCGCAGCTGCCTGTCGTAAAAGGCGACTATACTGCGGAAAACATCATCAACTTCATTGATCGCGTGTAGTACGCTCTTACTGTTGTGTCTAGGCTCTTTTTTGCTCCTCGGAAAGGATCGGGTCTGTTTCGCGAAGCTCTCAAGACGCCCAACATCGTAGATATTACCACCACTTGCCTGGAATTGTTGCAGCAGAGGTGAGTTTTCCATAAATCAAAACACCGTCTCCGATGCGATTCTCCCACTGTCAGACAGACACACCAACATACAAGTATGCCTTTTATTTTCAGACTTGATTGCATTGTCCAGCAATCATACGCGTCGGTATCCCCGCCAGCAGCTGAGAATTTGTGATGCGAGACGCAGAGGTCATCTTCAGAAAAGGATCGATATTGCGAATTCATCAAGATTGTTCAACGTTGTAGATATCACCTCCATTTGCCTGGAATTGTTGCCGCAGAGGTGAGTTTTCCATTCATAAGAATTCCAATGCACACACTTTTCAGACCCACTAAGTATGACTTGATTTTTTTCAGATTTTTCAAATATGATGGATTGCGTCGACGAGTTATTATTCATGGTTTGTTTCCCCTGGCAATTGGCTGAGAATCTACAGATATGGTTTCATCGTCCTGTTTCGACGTCTTCCGCGATTCGCGATAACCCTTCTTTTTTTTTCTTTCTTTTTCCCCCCTGCCCGCTACCACTCATACTATTCTGTGTCGTATTTCGCGATCGTTTGCGTATCGTAGTGCGTTTTTCCGGATCGTTTTCGCGAATTTTGATCCCGAGTTGCAGCTTCGGTGAGTGATTTAGAAAGTTTTTTGGTGGTGGGGGGTGGTGATCGCCATTTGGTGTCTGGTGTTAGGGTTGGTGATGGTTGTTGGTCTGACGTGTGGCATAGTTTTCGATCCAGCCTGCTCAACGTGAGCAAAAGTCGCCTCAGTTGCGATGGCAGGATCAGTGCTGGCTGATATTTTCATCCGCACTAGGATTTCGCCTCCACTGGCGGCGATAACAAATTGTGAGGCCGTTAACAGTGGAGCCGAATCCGCCAAATTGTATTGCTTTGGGTAGTTTTTAAGAGTGCAAAGTGACTGGTGGTGCTCTGAAAAATCTGAGAAACAACCGTTGGTCACTTTGCAATGTGGCGATTTCACCATCCTTTTAGATATTATGTAGTTTAGATATTTTGAAAAAAAAATTTCATGGTGCACACGCGAGTGATGATGTTTTAGTTTTTTGTGTTGTGGTTTAAAAAAAAAAAATTCAATCCATCATTTTTTTTCCTTTTCGATTCACAAAATATGTGCACCTCTGTGCGAGTGTTTGGTGATGTTCTTGTTTGATGTTCATGTTGCGGTTGCTTGATGTTCATGTTGCGGTTGCATCGTTTGAGATGAGATAAGTATAACGGGTAAGTCACCAACCTTTTTGCAAAAGAGCATCGCAACATGATGAATCTGATTGCAGATGCACTTTGTGTAGAGGTTTCGGTTGATTTTTTGAATTAATTCAGTCTTTTTTCGCAGGTGTTCATCTTCCCACTTTTTCCAGCACCCTGGAATATCCTTTTTTATTTTTTTAAATTTTTTTATCAATTTTTTTTCCTTCAAAAATGTAACTTTCTTTCATTTTTAATTTTTTAATTTTTTTTTATTTTGGTCCAATCCTCGATATACTTGAGAAGTGCGTGTGTAGGTGTGTGGTTTGTTTTTTGATTTCTATGTTTCGGGAAGCTTTTACCTTCAACATCTGTTTGGTTGCCACGGCGAAATATATCGACACTTCGGACAGGGTCTCAATTCATGTGCTGGCCTTCTCAGTTCAGGGCTGGTCTGCAAAACGCGGATTCGTCGCATAGGTGAGCCCCGTGTGGGAACGGGCCAAAGAATATTCCCACGGCGCTTCGCAGCTGCCTGTCGTAAAAGGCGACTATACTGCGGAAAACATCATCAACTTCATTGATCGCGTGTAGTACGCTCTTACTGTTGTGTCTAGGCTCTTTTTTGCTCCTCGGAAAGGATCGGGTCTGTTTCGCGAAGCTCTCAAGACGCCCAACATCGTAGATATTACCACCACTTGCCTGGAATTGTTGCAGCAGAGGTGAGTTTTCCATAAATCAAAACACCGTCTCCGATGCGATTCTCCCACTGTCAGACAGACACACCAACATACAAGTATGCCTTTTATTTTCAGACTTGATTGCATTGTCCAGCAATCATACGCGTCGGTATCCCCGCCAGCAGCTGAGAATTTGTGATGCGAGACGCAGAGGTCATCTTCAGAAAAGGATCGATATTGCGAATTCATCAAGATTGTTCAACGTTGTAGATATCACCTCCATTTGCCTGGAATTGTTGCCGCAGAGGTGAGTTTTCCATTCATAAGAATTCCAATGCACACACTTTTCAGACCCACTAAGTATGACTTGATTTTTTTCAGATTTTTCAAATATGATGGATTGCGTCGACGAGTTATTATTCATGGTTTGTTTCCCCTGGCAATTGGCTGAGAATCTACAGATATGGTTTCATCGTCCTGTTTCGACGTCTTCCGCGATTCGCGATAACCCTTCTTTTTTTTTCTTTCTTTTTCCCCCCTGCCCGCTACCACTCATACTATTCTGTGTCGTATTTCGCGATCGTTTGCGTATCGTAGTGCGTTTTTCCGGATCGTTTTCGCGAATTTTGATCCCGAGTTGCAGCTTCGGTGAGTGATTTAGAAAGTTTTTTGGTGGTGGGGGGTGGTGATCGCCATTTGGTGTCTGGTGTTAGGGTTGGTGATGGTTGTTGGTCTGACGTGTGGCATAGTTTTCGATCCAGCCTGCTCAACGTGAGCAAAAGTCGCCTCAGTTGCGATGGCAGGATCAGTGCTGGCTGATATTTTCATCCGCACTAGGATTTCGCCTCCACTGGCGGCGATAACAAATTGTGAGGCCGTTAACAGTGGAGCCGAATCCGCCAAATTGTATTGCTTTGGGTAGTTTTTAAGAGTGCAAAGTGACTGGTGGTGCTCTGAAAAATCTGAGAAACAACCGTTGGTCACTTTGCAATGTGGCGATTTCACCATCCTTTTAGATATTATGTAGTTTAGATATTTTGAAAAAAAAATTTCATGGTGCACACGCGAGTGAT
The DNA here is from genome assembly GCA_959613365.1 of Balanococcus diminutus. Lineage (NCBI taxonomy): Eukaryota > Metazoa > Arthropoda > Insecta > Hemiptera > Pseudococcidae > Balanococcus > Balanococcus diminutus. Next base: position 51,467,082 of record OY390718.1, read on the forward strand.
GATGTTTTAGTTTTTTGTGTTGTGGTTTAAAAAAAAAAAATTCAATCCATCATTTTTTTTCCTTTTCGATTCACAAAATATGTGCACCTCTGTGCGAGTGTTTGGTGATGTTCTTGTTTGATGTTCATGTTGCGGTTGCTTGATGTTCATGTTGCGGTTGCATCGTTTGAGATGAGATAAGTATAACGGGTAAGTCACCAACCTTTTTGCAAAAGAGCATCGCAACATGATGAATCTGATTGCAGATGCACTTTGTGTAGAGGTTTCGGTTGATTTTTTGAATTAATTCAGTCTTTTTTCGCAGGTGTTCATCTTCCCACTTTTTCCAGCACCCTGGAATATCCTTTTTTATTTTTTTAAATTTTTTTATCAATTTTTTTTCCTTCAAAAATGTAACTTTCTTTCATTTTTAATTTTTTTATTTTTTTTTATTTTGGTCCAATCCTCGATATACTTGAGAAGTGCGTGTGTAGGTGTGTGGTTTGTTTTTTGATTTCTATGTTTCGGGAAGCTTTTACCTTCAACATCTGTTTGGTTGCCACGGCGAAATATATCGACACTTCGGACAGGGTCTCAATTCATGTGCTGGCCTTCTCAGTTCAGGGCTGGTCTGCAAAACGCGGATTCGTCGCATAGGTGAGCCCCGTGTGGGAACGGGCCAAAGAATATTCCCACGGCGCTTCGCAGCTGCCTGTCGTAAAAGGCGACTATACTGCGGAAAACATCATCAACTTCATTGATCGCGTGTAGTACGCTCTTACTGTTGTGTCTAGGCTCTTTTTTGCTCCTCGGAAAGGATCGGGTCTGTTTCGCGAAGCTCTCAAGACGCCCAACATCGTAGATATTACCACCACTTGCCTGGAATTGTTGCAGCAGAGGTGAGTTTTCCATAAATCAAAACACCGTCTCCGATGCGATTCTCCCACTGTCAGACAGACACACCAACATACAAGTATGCCTTTTATTTTCAGACTTGATTGCATTGGCCAGCAATCATACGCGTCGGTATCCCCGCCAGCAGCTGAGAATTTGTGATGCGAGACGCAGAGGTCATCTTCAGAAAAGGATCGATATTGCGAATTCATCAAGATTGTTCAACGTTGTAGATATCACCTCCATTTGCCTGGAATTGTTGCCGCAGAGGTGAGTTTTCCATTCATAAGAATTCCAATGCACACACTTTTCAGACCCACTAAGTATGACTTGATTTTTTTCAGATTTTTCAAATATGATGGATTGCGTCGACGAGTTATTATTCATGGTTTGTTTCCCCTGGCAATTGGCTGAGAATCTACAGATATGGTTTCATCGTCCTGTTTCGACGTCTTCCGCGATTCGCGATAACCCTTCTTTTTTTTTCTTTCTTTTTCCCCCCTGCCCGCTACCACTCATACTATTCTGTGTCGTATTTCGCGATCGTTTGCGTATCGTAGTGCGTTTTTCCGGATCGTTTTCGCGAATTTTGATCCCGAGTTGCAGCTTCGGTGAGTGATTTAGAAAGTTTTTTGGTGGTGGGGGGTGGTGATCGCCATTTGGTGTCTGGTGTTAGGGTTGGTGATGGTTGTTGGTCTGACGTGTGGCATAGTTTTCGATCCAGCCTGCTCAACGTGAGCAAAAGTCGCCTCAGTTGCGATGGCAGGATCAGTGCTGGCTGATATTTTCATCCGCACTAGGATTTCGCCTCCACTGGCGGCGATAACAAATTGTGAGGCCGTTAACAGTGGAGCCGAATCCGCCAAATTGTATTGCTTTGGGTAGTTTTTAAGAGTGCAAAGTGACTGGTGGTGCTCTGAAAAATCTGAGAAACAACCGTTGGTCACTTTGCAATGTGGCGATTTCACCATCCTTTTAGATATTATGTAGTTTAGATATTTTGAAAAAAAAATTTCATGGTGCACACGCGAGTGATGATGTTTTAGTTTTTTGTGTTGTGGTTTAAAAAAAAAAAATTCAATCCATCATTTTTTTTCTTTTTCGATTCACAAAATATGTGCACCTCTGTGCGAGTGTTTGGTGATGTTCTTGTTTGATGTTCATGTTGCGGTTGCATCGTTTGAGATGAGATAAGTATAACGGGTAAGTCACCAACCTTTTTGCAAAAGAGCATCGCAACATGATGAATCTGATTGCAGATGCACTTTGTGTAGAGGTTTCGGTTGATTTTTTGAATTAATTCAGTCTTTTTTCGCAGGTGTTCATCTTCCCACTTTTTCCAGCACCCTGGAATATCCTTTTTTATTTTTTTAAATTTTTTTATCAATTTTTTTTCCTTCAAAAATGTAACTTTCTTTCATTTTTAATTTTTTTATTTTTTTTTATTTTGGTCCAATCCTCGATATACTTGAGAAGTACGTGTGTAGGTGTGTGGTTTGTTTTTTGATTTCTATGTTTCGGGAAGCTTTTACCTTCAACATCTGTTTGGTTGCCACGGCGAAATATATCGACACTTCGGACAGGGTCTCAATTCATGTGCTGGCCTTCTCAGTTCAGGGCTGGTCTGCAAAACGCGGATTCGTCGCATAGGTGAGCCCCGTGTGGGAACGGGCCAAAGAATATTCCCACGGCGCTTCGCAGCTGCCTGTCGTAAAAGGCGACTATACTGCGGAAAACATCATCAACTTCATTGATCGCGTGTAGTACGCTCTTACTGTTGTGTCTAGGCTCTTTTTTGCTCCTCGGAAAGGATCGGGTCTGTTTCGCGAAGCTCTCAAGACGCCCAACATCGTAGATATTACCACCACTTGCCTGGAATTGTTGCAGCAGAGGTGAGTTTTCCATAAATCAAAACACCGTCTCCGATGCGATTCTCCCACTGTCAGACAGACACACCAACATACAAGTATGCCTTTTATTTTCAGACTTGATTGCATTGTCCAGCAATCATACGCGTCGGTATCCCCGCCAGCAGCTGAGAATTTGTGATGCGAGACGCAGAGGTCATCTTCAGAAAAGGATCGATATTGCGAATTCATCAAGATTGTTCAACGTTGTAGATATCACCTCCATTTGCCTGGAATTGTTGCCGCAGAGGTGAGTTTTCCATTCATAAGAATTCCAATGCACACACTTTTCAGACCCACTAAGTATGACTTGATTTTTTTCAGATTTTTCAAATATGATGGATTGCGTCGACGAGTTATTATTCATGGTTTGTTTCCCCTGGCAATTGGCTGAGAATCTACAGATATGGTTTCATCGTCCTGTTTCGACGTCTTCCGCGATTCGCGATAACCCTTCTTTTTTTTTCTTTCTTTTTCCCCCCTGCCCGCTACCACTCATACTATTCTGTGTCGTATTTCGCGATCGTTTGCGTATCGTAGTGCGTTTTTCCGGATCGTTTTCGCGAATTTTGATCCCGAGTTGCAGCTTCGGTGAGTGATTTAGAAAGTTTTTTGGTGGTGGGGGGTGGTGATCGCCATTTGGTGTCTGGTGTTAGGGTTGGTGATGGTTGTTGGTCTGACGTGTGGCATAGTTTTCGATCCAGCCTGCTCAACGTGAGCAAAAGTCGCCTCAGTTGCGATGGCAGGATCAGTGCTGGCTGATATTTTCATCCGCACTAGGATTTCGCCTCCACTGGCGGCGATAACAAATTGTGAGGCCGTTAACAGTGGAGCCGAATCCGCCAAATTGTATTGCTTTGGGTAGTTTTTAAGAGTGCAAAGTGACTGGTGGTGCTCTGAAAAATCTGAGAAACAACCGTTGGTCACTTTGCAATGTGGCGATTTCACCATCCTTTTAGATATTATGTAGTTTAGATATTTTGAAAAAAAAATTTCATGGTGCACACGCGAGTGATGATGTTTTAGTTTTTTGTGTTGTGGTTTAAAAAAAAAAAATTCAATCCATCATTTTTTTTCCTTTTCGATTCACAAAATATGTGCACCTCTGTGCGAGTGTTTGGTGATGTTCTTGTTTGATGTTCATGTTGCGGTTGCTTGATGTTCATGTTGCGGTTGCATCGTTTGAGATGAGATAAGTATAACGGGTAAGTCACCAACCTTTTTGCAAAAGAGCATCGCAACATGATGAATCTGATTGCAGATGCACTTTGTGTAGAGGTTTCGGTTGATTTTTTGAATTAATTCAGTCTTTTTTCGCAGGTGTTCATCTTCCCACTTTTTCCAGCACCCTGGAATATCCTTTTTTATTTTTTTAAATTTTTTTATCAATTTTTTTTCCTTCAAAAATGTAACTTTCTTTCATTTTTAATTTTTTAATTTTTTTTTATTTTGGTCCAATCCTCGATATACTTGAGAAGTGCGTGTGTAGGTGTGTGGTTTGTTTTTTGATTTCTATGTTTCGGGAAGCTTTTACCTTCAACATCTGTTTGGTTGCCACGGCGAAATATATCGACACTTCGGACAGGGTCTCAATTCATGTGCTGGCCTTCTCAGTTCAGGGCTGGTCTGCAAAACGCGGATTCGTCGCATAGGTGAGCCCCGTGTGGGAACGGGCCAAAGAATATTCCCACGGCGCTTCGCAGCTGCCTGTCGTAAAAGGCGACTATACTGCGGAAAACATCATCAACTTCATTGATCGCGTGTAGTACGCTCTTACTGTTGTGTCTAGGCTCTTTTTTGCTCCTCGGAAAGGATCGGGTCTGTTTCGCGAAGCTCTCAAGACGCCCAACATCGTAGATATTACCACCACTTGCCTGGAATTGTTGCAGCAGAGGTGAGTTTTCCATAAATCAAAACACCGTCTCCGATGCGATTCTCCCACTGTCAGACAGACACACCAACATACAAGTATGCCTTTTATTTTCAGACTTGATTGCATTGTCCAGCAATCATACGCGTCGGTATCCCCGCCAGCAGCTGAGAATTTGTGATGCGAGACGCAGAGGTCATCTTCAGAAAAGGATCGATATTGCGAATTCATCAAGATTGTTCAACGTTGTAGATATCACCTCCATTTGCCTGGAATTGTTGCCGCAGAGGTGAGTTTTCCATTCATAAGAATTCCAATGCACACACTTTTCAGACCCACTAAGTATGACTTGATTTTTTTCAGATTTTTCAAATATGATGGATTGCGTCGACGAGTTATTATTCATGGTTTGTTTCCCCTGGCAATTGGCTGAGAATCTACAGATATGGTTTCATCGTCCTGTTTCGACGTCTTCCGCGATTCGCGATAACCCTTCTTTTTTTTTCTTTCTTTTTCCCCCCTGCCCGCTACCACTCATACTATTCTGTGTCGTATTTCGCGATCGTTTGCGTATCGTAGTGCGTTTTTCCGGATCGTTTTCGCGAATTTTGATCCCGAGTTGCAGCTTCGGTGAGTGATTTAGAAAGTTTTTTGGTGGTGGGGGGTGGTGATCGCCATTTGGTGTCTGGTGTTAGGGTTGGTGATGGTTGTTGGTCTGACGTGTGGCATAGTTTTCGATCCAGCCTGCTCAACGTGAGCAAAAGTCGCCTCAGTTGCGATGGCAGGATCAGTGCTGGCTGATATTTTCATCCGCACTAGGATTTCGCCTCCACTGGCGGCGATAACAAATTGTGAGGCCGTTAACAGTGGAGCCGAATCCGCCAAATTGTATTGCTTTGGGTAGTTTTTAAGAGTGCAAAGTGACTGGTGGTGCTCTGAAAAATCTGAGAAACAACCGTTGGTCACTTTGCAATGTGGCGATTTCACCATCCTTTTAGATATTATGTAGTTTAGATATTTTGAAAAAAAAATTTCATGGTGCACACGCGAGTGATGATGTTTTAGTTTTTTGTGTTGTGGTTTAAAAAAAAAAAATTCAATCCATCATTTTTTTTCCTTTTCGATTCACAAAATATGTGCACCTCTGTGCGAGTGTTTGGTGATGTTCTTGTTTGATGTTCATGTTGCGGTTGCTTGATGTTCATGTTGCGGTTGCATCGTTTGAGATGAGATAAGTATAACGGGTAAGTCACCAACCTTTTTGCAAAAGAGCATCGCAACATGATGAATCTGATTGCAGATGCACTTTGTGTAGAGGTTTCGGTTGATTTTTTGAATTAATTCAGTCTTTTTTCGCAGGTGTTCATCTTCCCACTTTTTCCAGCACCCTGGAATATCCTTTTTTATTTTTTTAAATTTTTTTATCAATTTTTTTTCCTTCAAAAATGTAACTTTCTTTCATTTTTAATTTTTTTATTTTTTTTTATTTTGGTCCAATCCTCGATATACTTGAGAAGTGCGTGTGTAGGTGTGTGGTTTGTTTTTTGATTTCTATGTTTCGGGAAGCTTTTACCTTCAACATCTGTTTGGTTGCCACGGCGAAATATATCGACACTTCGGACAGGGTCTCAATTCATGTGCTGGCCTTCTCAGTTCAGGGCTGGTCTGCAAAACGCGGATTCGTCGCATAGGTGAGCCCCGTGTGGGAACGGGCCAAAGAATATTCCCACGGCGCTTCGCAGCTGCCTGTCGTAAAAGGCGACTATACTGCGGAAAACATCATCAACTTCATTGATCGCGTGTAGTACGCTCTTACTGTTGTGTCTAGGCTCTTTTTTGCTCCTCGGAAAGGATCGGGTCTGTTTCGCGAAGCTCTCAAGACGCCCAACATCGTAGATATTACCACCACTTGCCTGGAATTGTTGCAGCAGAGGTGAGTTTTCCATAAATCAAAACACCGTCTCCGATGCGATTCTCCCACTGTCAGACAGACACACCAACATACAAGTATGCCTTTTATTTTCAGACTTGATTGCATTGGCCAGCAATCATACGCGTCGGTATCCCCGCCAGCAGCTGAGAATTTGTGATGCGAGACGCAGAGGTCATCTTCAGAAAAGGATCGATATTGCGAATTCATCAAGATTGTTCAACGTTGTAGATATCACCTCCATTTGCCTGGAATTGTTGCCGCAGAGGTGAGTTTTCCATTCATAAGAATTCCAATGCACACACTTTTCAGACCCACTAAGTATGACTTGATTTTTTTCAGATTTTTCAAATATGATGGATTGCGTCGACGAGTTATTATTCATGGTTTGTTTCCCCTGGCAATTGGCTGAGAATCTACAGATATGGTTTCATCGTCCTGTTTCGACGTCTTCCGCGATTCGCGATAACCCTTCTTTTTTTTTCTTTCTTTTTCCCCCCTGCCCGCTACCACTCATACTATTCTGTGTCGTATTTCGCGATCGTTTGCGTATCGTAGTGCGTTTTTCCGGATCGTTTTCGCGAATTTTGATCCCGAGTTGCAGCTTCGGTGAGTGATTTAGAAAGTTTTTTGGTGGTGGGGGGTGGTGATCGCCATTTGGTGTCTGGTGTTAGGGTTGGTGATGGTTGTTGGTCTGACGTGTGGCATAGTTTTCGATCCAGCCTGCTCAACGTGAGCAAAAGTCGCCTCAGTTGCGATGGCAGGATCAGTGCTGGCTGATATTTTCATCCGCACTAGGATTTCGCCTCCACTGGCGGCGATAACAAATTGTGAGGCCGTTAACAGTGGAGCCGAATCCGCCAAATTGTATTGCTTTGGGTAGTTTTTAAGAGTGCAAAGTGACTGGTGGTGCTCTGAAAAATCTGAGAAACAACCGTTGGTCACTTTGCAATGTGGCGATTTCACCATCCTTTTAGATATTATGTAGTTTAGATATTTTGAAAAAAAAATTTCATGGTGCACACGCGAGTGATGATGTTTTAGTTTTTTGTGTTGTGGTTTAAAAAAAAAAAATTCAATCCATCATTTTTTTTCCTTTTCGATTCACAAAATATGTGCACCTCTGTGCGAGTGTTTGGTGATGTTCTTGTTTGATGTTCATGTTGCGGTTGCTTGATGTTCATGTTGCGGTTGCATCGTTTGAGATGAGATAAGTATAACGGGTAAGTCACCAACCTTTTTGCAAAAGAGCATCGCAACATGATGAATCTGATTGCAGATGCACTTTGTGTAGAGGTTTCGGTTGATTTTTTGAATTAATTCAGTCTTTTTTCGCAGGTGTTCATCTTCCCACTTTTTCCAGCACCCTGGAATATCCTTTTTTATTTTTTTAAATTTTTTTATCAATTTTTTTTCCTTCAAAAATGTAACTTTCTTTCATTTTTAATTTTTTAATTTTTTTTTATTTTGGTCCAATCCTCGATATACTTGAGAAGTGCGTGTGTAGGTGTGTGGTTTGTTTTTTGATTTCTATGTTTCGGGAAGCTTTTACCTTCAACATCTGTTTGGTTGCCACGGCGAAATATATCGACACTTCGGACAGGGTCTCAATTCATGTGCTGGCCTTCTCAGTTCAGGGCTGGTCTGCAAAACGCGGATTCGTCGCATAGGTGAGCCCCGTGTGGGAACGGGCCAAAGAATATTCCCACGGCGCTTCGCAGCTGCCTGTCGTAAAAGGCGACTATACTGCGGAAAACATCATCAACTTCATTGATCGCGTGTAGTACGCTCTTACTGTTGTGTCTAGGCTCTTTTTTGCTCCTCGGAAAGGATCGGGTCTGTTTCGCGAAGCTCTCAAGACGCCCAACATCGTAGATATTACCACCACTTGCCTGGAATTGTTGCAGCAGAGGTGAGTTTTCCATAAATCAAAACACCGTCTCCGATGCGATTCTCCCACTGTCAGACAGACACACCAACATACAAGTATGCCTTTTATTTTCAGACTTGATTGCATTGGCCAGCAATCATACGCGTCGGTATCCCCGCCAGCAGCTGAGAATTTGTGATGCGAGACGCAGAGGTCATCTTCAGAAAAGGATCGATATTGCGAATTCATCAAGATTGTTCAACGTTGTAGATATCACCTCCATTTGCCTGGAATTGTTGCCGCAGAGGTGAGTTTTCCATTCATAAGAATTCCAATGCACACACTTTTCAGACCCACTAAGTATGACTTGATTTTTTTCAGATTTTTCAAATATGATGGATTGCGTCGACGAGTTATTATTCATGGTTTGTTTCCCCTGGCAATTGGCTGAGAATCTACAGATATGGTTTCATCGTCCTGTTTCGACGTCTTCCGCGATTCGCGATAACCCTTCTTTTTTTTTCTTTCTTTTTCCCCCCTGCCCGCTACCACTCATACTATTCTGTGTCGTATTTCGCGATCGTTTGCGTATCGTAGTGCGTTTTTCCGGATCGTTTTCGCGAATTTTGATCCCGAGTTGCAGCTTCGGTGAGTGATTTAGAAAGTTTTTTGGTGGTGGGGGTGGTGATCGCCATTTGGTGTCTGGTGTTAGGGTTGGTGATGGTTGTTGGTCTGACGTGTGGCATAGTTTTCGATCCAGCCTGCTCAACGTGAGCAAAAGTCGCCTCAGTTGCGATGGCAGGATCAGTGCTGGCTGATATTTTCATCCGCACTAGGATTTCGCCTCCACTGGCGGCGATAACAAATTGTGAGGCCGTTAACAGTGGAGCCGAATCCGCCAAATTGTATTGCTTTGGGTAGTTTTTAAGAGTGCAAAGTGACTGGTGGTGCTCTGAAAAATCTGAGAAACAACCGTTGGTCACTTTGCAATGTGGCGATTTCACCATCCTTTTAGATATTATGTAGTTTAGATATTTTGAAAAAAATATTTCATGGTGCACACGCGAGTGATGATGTTTTAGTTTTTTGTGTTGTGGTTTAAAAAAAAAAAATTCAATCCATCATTTTTTTTCCTTTTCGATTCACAAAATATGTGCACCTCTGTGCGAGTGTTTGGTGATGTTCTTGTTTGATGTTCATGTTGCGGTTGCTTGATGTTCATGTTGCGGTTGCATCGTTTGAGATGAGATAAGTATAACGGGTAAGTCACCAACCTTTTTGCAAAAGAGCATCGCAACATGATGAATCTGATTGCAGATGCACTTTGTGTAGAGGTTTCGGTTGATTTTTTGAATTAATTCAGTCTTTTTTCGCAGGTGTTCATCTTCCCACTTTTTCCAGCACCCTGGAATATCCTTTTTTATTTTTTTAAATTTTTTTATCAATTTTTTTTCCTTCAAAAATGTAACTTTCTTTCATTTTTAATTTTTTAATTTTTTTTTATTTTGGTCCAATCCTCGATATACTTGAGAAGTGCGTGTGTAGGTGTGTGGTTTGTTTTTTGATTTCTATGTTTCGGGAAGCTTTTACCTTCAACATCTGTTTGGTTGCCACGGCGAAATATATCGACACTTCGGACAGGGTCTCAATTCATGTGCTGGCCTTCTCAGTTCAGGGCTGGTCTGCAAAACGCGGATTCGTCGCATAGGTGAGCCCCGTGTGGGAACGGGCCAAAGAATATTCCCACGGCGCTTCGCAGCTGCCTGTCGTAAAAGGCGACTATACTGCGGAAAACATCATCAACTTCATTGATCGCGTGTAGTACGCTCTTACTGTTGTGTCTAGGCTCTTTTTTGCTCCTCGGAAAGGATCGGGTCTGTTTCGCGAAGCTCTCAAGACGCCCAACATCGTAGATATTACCACCACTTGCCTGGAATTGTTGCAGCAGAGGTGAGTTTTCCATAAATCAAAACACCGTCTCCGATGCGATTCTCCCACTGTCAGACAGACACACCAACATACAAGTATGCCTTTTATTTTCAGACTTGATTGCATTGGCCAGCAATCATACGCGTCGGTATCCCCGCCAGCAGCTGAGAATTTGTGATGCGAGACGCAGAGGTCATCTTCAGAAAAGGATCGATATTGCGAATTCATCAAGATTGTTCAACGTTGTAGATATCACCTCCATTTGCCTGGAATTGTTGCCGCAGAGGTGAGTTTTCCATTCATAAGAATTCCAATGCACACACTTTTCAGACCCACTAAGTATGACTTGATTTTTTTCAGATTTTTCAAATATGATGGATTGCGTCGACGAGTTATTATTCATGGTTTGTTTCCCCTGGCAATTGGCTGAGAATCTACAGATATGGTTTCATCGTCCTGTTTCGACGTCTTCCGCGATTCGCGATAACCCTTCTTTTTTTTTCTTTCTTTTTCCCCCCTGCCCGCTACCACTCATACTATTCTGTGTCGTATTTCGCGATCGTTTGCGTATCGTAGTGCGTTTTTCCGGATCGTTTTCGCGAATTTTGATCCCGAGTTGCAGCTTCGGTGAGTGATTTAGAAAGTTTTTTGGTGGTGGGGGGTGGTGATCGCCATTTGGTGTCTGGTGTTAGGGTTGGTGATGGTTGTTGGTCTGACGTGTGGCATAGTTTTCGATCCAGCCTGCTCAACGTGAGCAAAAGTCGCCTCAGTTGCGATGACAGGATCAGTGCTGGCTGATATTTTCATCCGCACTAGGATTTCGCCTCCACTGGCGGCGATAACAAATTGTGAGGCCGTTAACAGTGGAGCCGAATCCGCCAAATTGTATTGCTTTGGGTAGTTTTTAAGAGTGCAAAGTGACTGGTGGTGCTCTGAAAAATCTGAGAAACAACCGTTGGTCACTTTGCAATGTGGCGATTTCACCATCCTTTTAGATATTATGTAGTTTAGATATTTTGAAAAAAATATTTCATGGTGCACACGCGAGTGATGATGTTTTAGTTTTTTGTGTTGTGGTTTAAAAAAAAAAAATTCAATCCATCATTTTTTTTCCTTTTCGATTCACAAAATATGTGCACCTCTGTGCGAGTGTTTGGTGATGTTCTTGTTTGATGTTCATGTTGCGGTTGCTTGATGTTCATGTTGCGGTTGCATCGTTTGAGATGAGATAAGTATAACGGGTAAGTCACCAACCTTTTTGCAAAAGAGCATCGCAACATGATGAATCTGATTGCAGATGCACTTTGTGTAGAGGTTTCGGTTGATTTTTTGAATTAATTCAGTCTTTTTTCGCAGGTGTTCATCTTCCCACTTTTTCCAGCACCCTGGAATATCCTTTTTTATTTTTTTAAATTTTTTTATCAATTTTTTTTCCTTCAAAAATGTAACTTTCTTTCATTTTTAATTTTTTTATTTTTTTTTATTTTGGTCCAATCCTCGATATACTTGAGAAGTGCGTGTGTAGGTGTGTGGTTTGTTTTTTGATTTCTATGTTTCGGGAAGCTTTTACCTTCAACATCTGTTTGGTTGCCACGGCGAAATATATCGACACTTCGGACAGGGTCTCAATTCATGTGCTGGCCTTCTCAGTTCAGGGCTGGTCTGCAAAACGCGGATTCGTCGCATAGGTGAGCCCCGTGTGGGAACGGGCCAAAGAATATTCCCACGGCGCTTCGCAGCTGCCTGTCGTAAAAGGCGACTATACTGCGGAAAACATCATCAACTTCATTGATCGCGTGTAGTACGCTCTTACTGTTGTGTCTAGGCTCTTTTTTGCTCCTCGGAAAGGATCGGGTCTGTTTCGCGAAGCTCTCAAGACGCCCAACATCGTAGATATTACCACCACTTGCCTGGAATTGTTGCAGCAGAGGTGAGTTTTCCATAAATCAAAACACCGTCTCCGATGCGATTCTCCCACTGTCAGACAGACACACCAACATACAAGTATGCCTTTTATTTTCAGACTTGATTGCATTGGCCAGCAATCATACGCGTCGGTATCCCCGCCAGCAGCTGAGAATTTGTGATGCGAGACGCAGAGGTCATCTTCAGAAAAGGATCGATATTGCGAATTCATCAAGATTGTTCAACGTTGTAGATATCACCTCCATTTGCCTGGAATTGTTGCCGCAGAGGTGAGTTTTCCATTCATAAGAATTCCAATGCACACACTTTTCAGACCCACTAAGTATGACTTGATTTTTTTCAGATTTTTCAAATATGATGGATTGCGTCGACGAGTTATTATTCATGGTTTGTTTCCCCTGGCAATTGGCTGAGAATCTACAGATATGGTTTCATCGTCCTGTTTCGACGTCTTCCGCGATTCGCGATAACCCTTCTTTTTTTTTCTTTCTTTTTCCCCCCTGCCCGCTACCACTCATACTATTCTGTGTCGTATTTCGCGATCGTTTGCGTATCGTAGTGCGTTTTTCCGGATCGTTTTCGCGAATTTTGATCCCGAGTTGCAGCTTCGGTGAGTGATTTAGAAAGTTTTTTGGTGGTGGGGGGTGGTGATCGCCATTTGGTGTCTGGTGTTAGGGTTGGTGATGGTTGTTGGTCTGACGTGTGGCATAGTTTTCGATCCAGCCTGCTCAACGTGAGCAAAAGTCGCCTCAGTTGCGATGGCAGGATCAGTGCTGGCTGATATTTTCATCCGCACTAGGATTTCGCCTCCACTGGCGGCGATAACAAATTGTGAGGCCGTTAACAGTGGAGCCGAATCCGCCAAATTGTATTGCTTTGGGTAGTTTTTAAGAGTGCAAAGTGACTGGTGGTGCTCTGAAAAATCTGAGAAACAACCGTTGGTCACTTTGCAATGTGGCGATTTCACCATCCTTTTAGATATTATGTAGTTTAGATATTTTGAAAAAAATATTTCATGGTGCACACGCGAGTGATGATGTTTTAGTTTTTTGTGTTGTGGTTTAAAAAAAAAAAATTCAATCCATCATTTTTTTTCCTTTTCGATTCACAAAATATGTGCACCTCTGTGCGAGTGTTTGGTGATGTTCTTGTTTGATGTTCATGTTGCGGTTGCTTGATGTTCATGTTGCGGTTGCATCGTTTGAGATGAGATAAGTATAACGGGTAAGTCACCAACCTTTTTGCAAAAGAGCATCGCAACATGATGAATCTGATTGCAGATGCACTTTGTGTAGAGGTTTCGGTTGATTTTTTGAATTAATTCAGTCTTTTTTCGCAGGTGTTCATCTTCCCACTTTTTCCAGCACCCTGGAATATCCTTTTTTATTTTTTTAAATTTTTTTATCAATTTTTTTTCCTTCAAAAATGTAACTTTCTTTCATTTTTAATTTTTTAATTTTTTTTTATTTTGGTCCAATCCTCGATATACTTGAGAAGTGCGTGTGTAGGTGTGTGGTTTGTTTTTTGATTTCTATGTTTCGGGAAGCTTTTACCTTCAACATCTGTTTGGTTGCCACGGCGAAATATATCGACACTTCGGACAGGGTCTCAATTCATGTGCTGGCCTTCTCAGTTCAGGGCTGGTCTGCAAAACGCGGATTCGTCGCATAGGTGAGCCCCGTGTGGGAACGGGCCAAAGAATATTCCCACGGCGCTTCGCAGCTGCCTGTCGTAAAAGGCGACTATACTGCGGAAAACATCATCAACTTCATTGATCGCGTGTAGTATGCTCTTACTGTTGTGTCTAGGCTCTTTTTTGCTCCTCGGAAAGGATCGGGTCTGTTTCGCGAAGCTCTCAAGACGCCCAACATCGTAGATATTACCACCACTTGCCTGGAATTGTTGCAGCAGAGGTGAGTTTTCCATAAATCAAAACACCGTCTCCGATGCGATTCTCCCACTGTCAGACAGACACACCAACATACAAGTATGCCTTTTATTTTCAGACTTGATTGCATTGGCCAGCAATCATACGCGTCGGTATCCCCGCCAGCAGCTGAGAATTTGTGATGCGAGACGCAGAGGTCATCTTCAGAAAAGGATCGATATTGCGAATTCATCAAGATTGTTCAACGTTGTAGATATCACCTCCATTTGCCTGGAATTGTTGCCGCAGAGGTGAGTTTTCCATTCATAAGAATTCCAATGCACACACTTTTCAGACCCACTAAGTATGACTTGATTTTTTTCAGATTTTTCAAATATGATGGATTGCGTCGACGAGTTATTATTCATGGTTTGTTTCCCCTGGCAATTGGCTGAGAATCTACAGATATGGTTTCATCGTCCTGTTTCGACGTCTTCCGCGATTCGCGATAACCCTTCTTTTTTTTTCTTTCTTTTTCCCCCCTGCCCGCTACCACTCATACTATTCTGTGTCGTATTTCGCGATCGTTTGCGTATCGTAGTGCGTTTTTCCGGATCGTTTTCGCGAATTTTGATCCCGAGTTGCAGCTTCGGTGAGTGATTTAGAAAGTTTTTTGGTGGTGGGGGGTGGTGATCGCCATTTGGTGTCTGGTGTTAGGGTTGGTGATGGTTGTTGGTCTGACGTGTGGCATAGTTTTCGATCCAGCCTGCTCAACGTGAGCAAAAGTCGCCTCAGTTGCGATGGCAGGATCAGTGCTGGCTGATATTTTCATCCGCACTAGGATTTCGCCTCCACTGGCGGCGATAACAAATTGTGAGGCCGTTAACAGTGGAGCCGAATCCGCCAAATTGTATTGCTTTGGGTAGTTTTTAAGAGTGCAAAGTGACTGGTGGTGCTCTGAAAAATCTGAGAAACAACCGTTGGTCACTTTGCAATGTGGCGATTTCACCATCCTTTTAGATATTATGTAGTTTAGATATTTTGAAAAAAAAATTTCATGGTGCACACGCGAGTGATGATGTTTTAGTTTTTTGTGTTGTGGTTTAAAAAAAAAAAATTCAATCCATCATTTTTTTTCCTTTTCGATTCACAAAATATGTGCACCTCTGTGCGAGTGTTTGGTGATGTTCTTGTTTGATGTTCATGTTGCGGTTGCTTGATGTTCATGTTGCGGTTGCATCGTTTGAGATGAGATAAGTATAACGGGTAAGTCACCAACCTTTTTGCAAAAGAGCATCGCAACATGATGAATCTGATTGCAGATGCACTTTGTGTAGAGGTTTCGGTTGATTTTTTGAATTAATTCAGTCTTTTTTCGCAGGTGTTCATCTTCCCACTTTTTCCAGCACCCTGGAATATCCTTTTTTATTTTTTTAAATTTTTTTATCAATTTTTTTTCCTTCAAAAATGTAACTTTCTTTCATTTTTAATTTTTTAATTTTTTTTTATTTTGGTCCAATCCTCGATATACTTGAGAAGTGCGTGTGTAGGTGTGTGGTTTGTTTTTTGATTTCTATGTTTCGGGAAGCTTTTACCTTCAACATCTGTTTGGTTGCCACGGCGAAATATATCGACACTTCGGACAGGGTCTCAATTCATGTGCTGGCCTTCTCAGTTCAGGGCTGGTCTGCAAAACGCGGATTCGTCGCATAGGTGAGCCCCGTGTGGGAACGGGCCAAAGAATATTCCCACGGCGCTTCGCAGCTGCCTGTCGTAAAAGGCGACTATACTGCGGAAAACATCATCAACTTCATTGATCGCGTGTAGTACGCTCTTACTGTTGTGTCTAGGCTCTTTTTTGCTCCTCGGAAAGGATCGGGTCTGTTTCGCGAAGCTCTCAAGACGCCCAACATCGTAGATATTACCACCACTTGCCTGGAATTGTTGCAGCAGAGGTGAGTTTTCCATAAATCAAAACACCGTCTCCGATGCGATTCTCCCACTGTCAGACAGACACACCAACATACAAGTATGCCTTTTATTTTCAGACTTGATTGCATTGGCCAGCAATCATACGCGTCGGTATCCCCGCCAGCAGCTGAGAATTTGTGATGCGAGACGCAGAGGTCATCTTCAGAAAAGGATCGATATTGCGAATTCATCAAGATTGTTCAACGTTGTAGATATCACCTCCATTTGCCTGGAATTGTTGCCGCAGAGGTGAGTTTTCCATTCATAAGAATTCCAATGCACACACTTTTCAGACCCACTAAGTATGACTTGATTTTTTTCAGATTTTTCAAATATGATGGATTGCGTCGACGAGTTATTATTCATGGTTTGTTTCCCCTGGCAATTGGCTGAGAATCTACAGATATGGTTTCATCGTCCTGTTTCGACGTCTTCCGCGATTCGCGATAACCCTTCTTTTTTTTTCTTTCTTTTTCCCCCCTGCCCGCTACCACTCATACTATTCTGTGTCGTATTTCGCGATCGTTTGCGTATCGTAGTGCGTTTTTCCGGATCGTTTTCGCGAATTTTGATCCCGAGTTGCAGCTTCGGTGAGTGATTTAGAAAGTTTTTTGGTGGTGGGGGGTGGTGATCGCCATTTGGTGTCTGGTGTTAGGGTTGGTGATGGTTGTTGGTCTGACGTGTGGCATAGTTTTCGATCCAGCCTGCTCAACGTGAGCAAAAGTCGCCTCAGTTGCGATGACAGGATCAGTGCTGGCTGATATTTTCATCCGCACTAGGATTTCGCCTCCACTGGCGGCGATAACAAATTGTGAGGCCGTTAACAGTGGAGCCGAATCCGCCAAATTGTATTGCTTTGGGTAGTTTTTAAGAGTGCAAAGTGACTGGTGGTGCTCTGAAAAATCTGAGAAACAACCGTTGGTCACTTTGCAATGTGGCGATTTCACCATCCTTTTAGATATTATGTAGTTTAGATATTTTGAAAAAAATATTTCATGGTGCACACGCGAGTGATGATGTTTTAGTTTTTTGTGTTGTGGTTTAAAAAAAAAAAATTCAATCCATCATTTTTTTTCCTTTTCGATTCACAAAATATGTGCACCTCTGTGCGAGTGTTTGGTGATGTTCTTGTTTGATGTTCATGTTGCGGTTGCTTGATGTTCATGTTGCGGTTGCATCGTTTGAGATGAGATAAGTATAACGGGTAAGTCACCAACCTTTTTGCAAAAGAGCATCGCAACATGATGAATCTGATTGCAGATGCACTTTGTGTAGAGGTTTCGGTTGATTTTTTGAATTAATTCAGTCTTTTTTCGCAGGTGTTCATCTTCCCACTTTTTCCAGCACCCTGGAATATCCTTTTTTATTTTTTTAAATTTTTTTATCAATTTTTTTTCCTTCAAAAATGTAACTTTCTTTCATTTTTAATTTTTTTATTTTTTTTTATTTTGGTCCAATCCTCGATATACTTGAGAAGTGCGTGTGTAGGTGTGTGGTTTGTTTTTTGATTTCTATGTTTCGGGAAGCTTTTACCTTCAACATCTGTTTGGTTGCCACGGCGAAATATATCGACACTTCGGACAGGGTCTCAATTCATGTGCTGGCCTTCTCAGTTCAGGGCTGGTCTGCAAAACGCGGATTCGTCGCATAGGTGAGCCCCGTGTGGGAACGGGCCAAAGAATATTCCCACGGCGCTTCGCAGCTGCCTGTCGTAAAAGGCGACTATACTGCGGAAAACATCATCAACTTCATTGATCGCGTGTAGTACGCTCTTACTGTTGTGTCTAGGCTCTTTTTTGCTCCTCGGAAAGGATCGGGTCTGTTTCGCGAAGCTCTCAAGACGCCCAACATCGTAGATATTACCACCACTTGCCTGGAATTGTTGCAGCAGAGGTGAGTTTTCCATAAATCAAAACACCGTCTCCGATGCGATTCTCCCACTGTCAGACAGACACACCAACATACAAGTATGCCTTTTATTTTCAGACTTGATTGCATTGGCCAGCAATCATACGCGTCGGTATCCCCGCCAGCAGCTGAGAATTTGTGATGCGAGACGCAGAGGTCATCTTCAGAAAAGGATCGATATTGCGAATTCATCAAGATTGTTCAACGTTGTAGATATCACCTCCATTTGCCTGGAATTGTTGCCGCAGAGGTGAGTTTTCCATTCATAAGAATTCCAATGCACACACTTTTCAGACCCACTAAGTATGACTTGATTTTTTTCAGATTTTTCAAATATGATGGATTGCGTCGACGAGTTATTATTCATGGTTTGTTTCCCCTGGCAATTGGCTGAGAATCTACAGATATGGTTTCATCGTCCTGTTTCGACGTCTTCCGCGATTCGCGATAACCCTTCTTTTTTTTTCTTTCTTTTTCCCCCCTGCCCGCTACCACTCATACTATTCTGTGTCGTATTTCGCGATCGTTTGCGTATCGTAGTGCGTTTTTCCGGATCGTTTTCGCGAATTTTGATCCCGAGTTGCAGCTTCGGTGAGTGATTTAGAAAGTTTTTTGGTGGTGGGGGGTGGTGATCGCCATTTGGTGTCTGGTGTTAGGGTTGGTGATGGTTGTTGGTCTGACGTGTGGCATAGTTTTCGATCCAGCCTGCTCAACGTGAGCAAAAGTCGCCTCAGTTGCGATGGCAGGATCAGTGCTGGCTGATATTTTCATCCGCACTAGGATTTCGCCTCCACTGGCGGCGATAACAAATTGTGAGGCCGTTAACAGTGGAGCCGAATCCGCCAAATTGTATTGCTTTGGGTAGTTTTTAAGAGTGCAAAGTGACTGGTGGTGCTCTGAAAAATCTGAGAAACAACCGTTGGTCACTTTGCAATGTGGCGATTTCACCATCCTTTTAGATATTATGTAGTTTAGATATTTTGAAAAAAATATTTCATGGTGCACACGCGAGTGATGATGTTTTAGTTTTTTGTGTTGTGGTTTAAAAAAAAAAAATTCAATCCATCATTTTTTTTCCTTTTCGATTCACAAAATATGTGCACCTCTGTGCGAGTGTTTGGTGATGTTCTTGTTTGATGTTCATGTTGCGGTTGCTTGATGTTCATGTTGCGGTTGCATCGTTTGAGATGAGATAAGTATAACGGGTAAGTCACCAACCTTTTTGCAAAAGAGCATCGCAACATGATGAATCTGATTGCAGATGCACTTTGTGTAGAGGTTTCGGTTGATTTTTTGAATTAATTCAGTCTTTTTTCGCAGGTGTTCATCTTCCCACTTTTTCCAGCACCCTGGAATATCCTTTTTTATTTTTTTAAATTTTTTTATCAATTTTTTTTCCTTCAAAAATGTAACTTTCTTTCATTTTTAATTTTTTAATTTTTTTTTATTTTGGTCCAATCCTCGATATACTTGAGAAGTGCGTGTGTAGGTGTGTGGTTTGTTTTTTGATTTCTATGTTTCGGGAAGCTTTTACCTTCAACATCTGTTTGGTTGCCACGGCGAAATATATCGACACTTCGGACAGGGTCTCAATTCATGTGCTGGCCTTCTCAGTTCAGGGCTGGTCTGCAAAACGCGGATTCGTCGCATAGGTGAGCCCCGTGTGGGAACGGGCCAAAGAATATTCCCACGGCGCTTCGCAGCTGCCTGTCGTAAAAGGCGACTATACTGCGGAAAACATCATCAACTTCATTGATCGCGTGTAGTATGCTCTTACTGTTGTGTCTAGGCTCTTTTTTGCTCCTCGGAAAGGATCGGGTCTGTTTCGCGAAGCTCTCAAGACGCCCAACATCGTAGATATTACCACCACTTGCCTGGAATTGTTGCAGCAGAGGTGAGTTTTCCATAAATCAAAACACCGTCTCCGATGCGATTCTCCCACTGTCAGACAGACACACCAACATACAAGTATGCCTTTTATTTTCAGACTTGATTGCATTGGCCAGCAATCATACGCGTCGGTATCCCCGCCAGCAGCTGAGAATTTGTGATGCGAGACGCAGAGGTCATCTTCAGAAAAGGATCGATATTGCGAATTCATCAAGATTGTTCAACGTTGTAGATATCACCTCCATTTGCCTGGAATTGTTGCCGCAGAGGTGAGTTTTCCATTCATAAGAATTCCAATGCACACACTTTTCAGACCCACTAAGTATGACTTGATTTTTTTCAGATTTTTCAAATATGATGGATTGCGTCGACGAGTTATTATTCATGGTTTGTTTCCCCTGGCAATTGGCTGAGAATCTACAGATATGGTTTCATCGTCCTGTTTCGACGTCTTCCGCGATTCGCGATAACCCTTCTTTTTTTTTCTTTCTTTTTCCCCCCTGCCCGCTACCACTCATACTATTCTGTGTCGTATTTCGCGATCGTTTGCGTATCGTAGTGCGTTTTTCCGGATCGTTTTCGCGAATTTTGATCCCGAGTTGCAGCTTCGGTGAGTGATTTAGAAAGTTTTTTGGTGGTGGGGGGTGGTGATCGCCATTTGGTGTCTGGTGTTAGGGTTGGTGATGGTTGTTGGTCTGACGTGTGGCATAGTTTTCGATCCAGCCTGCTCAACGTGAGCAAAAGTCGCCTCAGTTGCGATGGCAGGATCAGTGCTGGCTGATATTTTCATCCGCACTAGGATTTCGCCTCCACTGGCGGCGATAACAAATTGTGAGGCCGTTAACAGTGGAGCCGAATCCGCCAAATTGTATTGCTTTGGGTAGTTTTTAAGAGTGCAAAGTGACTGGTGGTGCTCTGAAAAATCTGAGAAACAACCGTTGGTCACTTTGCAATGTGGCGATTTCACCATCCTTTTAGATATTATGTAGTTTAGATATTTTGAAAAAAAAATTTCATGGTGCACACGCGAGTGATGATGTTTTAGTTTTTTGTGTTGTGGTTTAAAAAAAAAAAATTCAATCCATCATTTTTTTTCCTTTTCGATTCACAAAATATGTGCACCTCTGTGCGAGTGTTTGGTGATGTTCTTGTTTGATGTTCATGTTGCGGTTGCTTGATGTTCATGTTGCGGTTGCATCGTTTGAGATGAGATAAGTATAACGGGTAAGTCACCAACCTTTTTGCAAAAGAGCATCGCAACATGATGAATCTGATTGCAGATGCACTTTGTGTAGAGGTTTCGGTTGATTTTTTGAATTAATTCAGTCTTTTTTCGCAGGTGTTCATCTTCCCACTTTTTCCAGCACCCTGGAATATCCTTTTTTATTTTTTTAAATTTTTTTATCAATTTTTTTTCCTTCAAAAATGTAACTTTCTTTCATTTTTAATTTTTTAATTTTTTTTTATTTTGGTCCAATCCTCGATATACTTGAGAAGTGCGTGTGTAGGTGTGTGGTTTGTTTTTTGATTTCTATGTTTCGGGAAGCTTTTACCTTCAACATCTGTTTGGTTGCCACGGCGAAATATATCGACACTTCGGACAGGGTCTCAATTCATGTGCTGGCCTTCTCAGTTCAGGGCTGGTCTGCAAAACGCGGATTCGTCGCATAGGTGAGCCCCGTGTGGGAACGGGCCAAAGAATATTCCCACGGCGCTTCGCAGCTGCCTGTCGTAAAAGGCGACTATACTGCGGAAAACATCATCAACTTCATTGATCGCGTGTAGTACGCTCTTACTGTTGTGTCTAGGCTCTTTTTTGCTCCTCGGAAAGGATCGGGTCTGTTTCGCGAAGCTCTCAAGACGCCCAACATCGTAGATATTACCACCACTTGCCTGGAATTGTTGCAGCAGAGGTGAGTTTTCCATAAATCAAAACACCGTCTCCGATGCGATTCTCCCACTGTCAGACAGACACACCAACATACAAGTATGCCTTTTATTTTCAGACTTGATTGCATTGGCCAGCAATCATACGCGTCGGTATCCCCGCCAGCAGCTGAGAATTTGTGATGCGAGACGCAGAGGTCATCTTCAGAAAAGGATCGATATTGCGAATTCATCAAGATTGTTCAACGTTGTAGATATCACCTCCATTTGCCTGGAATTGTTGCCGCAGAGGTGAGTTTTCCATTCATAAGAATTCCAATGCACACACTTTTCAGACCCACTAAGTATGACTTGATTTTTTTCAGATTTTTCAAATATGATGGATTGCGTCGACGAGTTATTATTCATGGTTTGTTTCCCCTGGCAATTGGCTGAGAATCTACAGATATGGTTTCATCGTCCTGTTTCGACGTCTTCCGCGATTCGCGATAACCCTTCTTTTTTTTTCTTTCTTTTTCCCCCCTGCCCGCTACCACTCATACTATTCTGTGTCGTATTTCGCGATCGTTTGCGTATCGTAGTGCGTTTTTCCGGATCGTTTTCGCGAATTTTGATCCCGAGTTGCAGCTTCGGTGAGTGATTTAGAAAGTTTTTTGGTGGTGGGGGGTGGTGATCGCCATTTGGTGTCTGGTGTTAGGGTTGGTGATGGTTGTTGGTCTGACGTGTGGCATAGTTTTCGATCCAGCCTGCTCAACGTGAGCAAAAGTCGCCTCAGTTGCGATGGCAGGATCAGTGCTGGCTGATATTTTCATCCGCACTAGGATTTCGCCTCCACTGGCGGCGATAACAAATTGTGAGGCCGTTAACAGTGGAGCCGAATCCGCCAAATTGTATTGCTTTGGGTAGTTTTTAAGAGTGCAAAGTGACTGGTGGTGCTCTGAAAAATCTGAGAAACAACCGTTGGTCACTTTGCAATGTGGCGATTTCACCATCCTTTTAGATATTATGTAGTTTAGATATTTTGAAAAAAAAATTTCATGGTGCACACGCGAGTGATGATGTTTTAGTTTTTTGTGTTGTGGTTTAAAAAAAAAAAATTCAATCCATCATTTTTTTTCCTTTTCGATTCACAAAATATGTGCACCTCTGTGCGAGTGTTTGGTGATGTTCTTGTTTGATGTTCATGTTGCGGTTGCTTGATGTTCATGTTGCGGTTGCATCGTTTGAGATGAGATAAGTATAACGGGTAAGTCACCAACCTTTTTGCAAAAGAGCATCGCAACATGATGAATCTGATTGCAGATGCACTTTGTGTAGAGGTTTCGGTTGATTTTTTGAATTAATTCAGTCTTTTTTCGCAGGTGTTCATCTTCCCACTTTTTCCAGCACCCTGGAATATCCTTTTTTATTTTTTTAAATTTTTTTATCAATTTTTTTTCCTTCAAAAATGTAACTTTCTTTCATTTTTAATTTTTTAATTTTTTTTTATTTTGGTCCAATCCTCGATATACTTGAGAAGTGCGTGTGTAGGTGTGTGGTTTGTTTTTTGATTTCTATGTTTCGGGAAGCTTTTACCTTCAACATCTGTTTGGTTGCCACGGCGAAATATATCGACACTTCGGACAGGGTCTCAATTCATGTGCTGGCCTTCTCAGTTCAGGGCTGGTCTGCAAAACGCGGATTCGTCGCATAGGTGAGCCCCGTGTGGGAACGGGCCAAAGAATATTCCCACGGCGCTTCGCAGCTGCCTGTCGTAAAAGGCGACTATACTGCGGAAAACATCATCAACTTCATTGATCGCGTGTAGTACGCTCTTACTGTTGTGTCTAGGCTCTTTTTTGCTCCTCGGAAAGGATCGGGTCTGTTTCGCGAAGCTCTCAAGACGCCCAACATCGTAGATATTACCACCACTTGCCTGGAATTGTTGCAGCAGAGGTGAGTTTTCCATAAATCAAAACACCGTCTCCGATGCGATTCTCCCACTGTCAGACAGACACACCAACATACAAGTATGCCTTTTATTTTCAGACTTGATTGCATTGGCCAGCAATCATACGCGTCGGTATCCCCGCCAGCAGCTGAGAATTTGTGATGCGAGACGCAGAGGTCATCTTCAGAAAAGGATCGATATTGCGAATTCATCAAGATTGTTCAACGTTGTAGATATCACCTCCATTTGCCTGGAATTGTTGCCGCAGAGGTGAGTTTTCCATTCATAAGAATTCCAATGCACACACTTTTCAGACCCACTAAGTATGACTTGATTTTTTTCAGATTTTTCAAATATGATGGATTGCGTCGACGAGTTATTATTCATGGTTTGTTTCCCCTGGCAATTGGCTGAGAATCTACAGATATGGTTTCATCGTCCTGTTTCGACGTCTTCCGCGATTCGCGATAACCCTTCTTTTTTTTTCTTTCTTTTTCCCCCCTGCCCGCTACCACTCATACTATTCTGTGTCGTATTTCGCGATCGTTTGCGTATCGTAGTGCGTTTTTCCGGATCGTTTTCGCGAATTTTGATCCCGAGTTGCAGCTTCGGTGAGTGATTTAGAAAGTTTTTTGGTGGTGGGGGGTGGTGATCGCCATTTGGTGTCTGGTGTTAGGGTTGGTGATGGTTGTTGGTCTGACGTGTGGCATAGTTTTCGATCCAGCCTGCTCAACGTGAGCAAAAGTCGCCTCAGTTGCGATGGCAGGATCAGTGCTGGCTGATATTTTCATCCGCACTAGGATTTCGCCTCCACTGGCGGCGATAACAAATTGTGAGGCCGTTAACAGTGGAGCCGAATCCGCCAAATTGTATTGCTTTGGGTAGTTTTTAAGAGTGCAAAGTGACTGGTGGTGCTCTGAAAAATCTGAGAAACAACCGT
Organism: Balanococcus diminutus; assembly: GCA_959613365.1. Lineage (NCBI taxonomy): Eukaryota > Metazoa > Arthropoda > Insecta > Hemiptera > Pseudococcidae > Balanococcus > Balanococcus diminutus. Next base: position 51,491,780 of record OY390718.1, read on the forward strand.
TGGTCACTTTGCAATGTGGCGATTTCACCATCCTTTTAGATATTATGTAGTTTAGATATTTTGAAAAAAAAATTTCATGGTGCACACGCGAGTGATGATGTTTTAGTTTTTTGTGTTGTGGTTTAAAAAAAAAAAATTCAATCCATCATTTTTTTTCCTTTTCGATTCACAAAATATGTGCACCTCTGTGCGAGTGTTTGGTGATGTTCTTGTTTGATGTTCATGTTGCGGTTGCTTGATGTTCATGTTGCGGTTGCATCGTTTGAGATGAGATAAGTATAACGGGTAAGTCACCAACCTTTTTGCAAAAGAGCATCGCAACATGATGAATCTGATTGCAGATGCACTTTGTGTAGAGGTTTCGGTTGATTTTTTGAATTAATTCAGTCTTTTTTCGCAGGTGTTCATCTTCCCACTTTTTCCAGCACCCTGGAATATCCTTTTTTATTTTTTTAAATTTTTTTATCAATTTTTTTTCCTTCAAAAATGTAACTTTCTTTCATTTTTAATTTTTTTATTTTTTTTTATTTTGGTCCAATCCTCGATATACTTGAGAAGTGCGTGTGTAGGTGTGTGGTTTGTTTTTTGATTTCTATGTTTCGGGAAGCTTTTACCTTCAACATCTGTTTGGTTGCCACGGCGAAATATATCGACACTTCGGACAGGGTCTCAATTCATGTGCTGGCCTTCTCAGTTCAGGGCTGGTCTGCAAAACGCGGATTCGTCGCATAGGTGAGCCCCGTGTGGGAACGGGCCAAAGAATATTCCCACGGCGCTTCGCAGCTGCCTGTCGTAAAAGGCGACTATACTGCGGAAAACATCATCAACTTCATTGATCGCGTGTAGTACGCTCTTACTGTTGTGTCTAGGCTCTTTTTTGCTCCTCGGAAAGGATCGGGTCTGTTTCGCGAAGCTCTCAAGACGCCCAACATCGTAGATATTACCACCACTTGCCTGGAATTGTTGCAGCAGAGGTGAGTTTTCCATAAATCAAAACACCGTCTCCGATGCGATTCTCCCACTGTCAGACAGACACACCAACATACAAGTATGCCTTTTATTTTCAGACTTGATTGCATTGGCCAGCAATCATACGCGTCGGTATCCCCGCCAGCAGCTGAGAATTTGTGATGCGAGACGCAGAGGTCATCTTCAGAAAAGGATCGATATTGCGAATTCATCAAGATTGTTCAACGTTGTAGATATCACCTCCATTTGCCTGGAATTGTTGCCGCAGAGGTGAGTTTTCCATTCATAAGAATTCCAATGCACACACTTTTCAGACCCACTAAGTATGACTTGATTTTTTTCAGATTTTTCAAATATGATGGATTGCGTCGACGAGTTATTATTCATGGTTTGTTTCCCCTGGCAATTGGCTGAGAATCTACAGATATGGTTTCATCGTCCTGTTTCGACGTCTTCCGCGATTCGCGATAACCCTTCTTTTTTTTTCTTTCTTTTTCCCCCCTGCCCGCTACCACTCATACTATTCTGTGTCGTATTTCGCGATCGTTTGCGTATCGTAGTGCGTTTTTCCGGATCGTTTTCGCGAATTTTGATCCCGAGTTGCAGCTTCGGTGAGTGATTTAGAAAGTTTTTTGGTGGTGGGGGGTGGTGATCGCCATTTGGTGTCTGGTGTTAGGGTTGGTGATGGTTGTTGGTCTGACGTGTGGCATAGTTTTCGATCCAGCCTGCTCAACGTGAGCAAAAGTCGCCTCAGTTGCGATGGCAGGATCAGTGCTGGCTGATATTTTCATCCGCACTAGGATTTCGCCTCCACTGGCGGCGATAACAAATTGTGAGGCCGTTAACAGTGGAGCCGAATCCGCCAAATTGTATTGCTTTGGGTAGTTTTTAAGAGTGCAAAGTGACTGGTGGTGCTCTGAAAAATCTGAGAAACAACCGTTGGTCACTTTGCAATGTGGCGATTTCACCATCCTTTTAGATATTATGTAGTTTAGATATTTTGAAAAAAAAATTTCATGGTGCACACGCGAGTGATGATGTTTTAGTTTTTTGTGTTGTGGTTTAAAAAAAAAAAATTCAATCCATCATTTTTTTTCCTTTTCGATTCACAAAATATGTGCACCTCTGTGCGAGTGTTTGGTGATGTTCTTGTTTGATGTTCATGTTGCGGTTGCTTGATGTTCATGTTGCGGTTGCATCGTTTGAGATGAGATAAGTATAACGGGTAAGTCACCAACCTTTTTGCAAAAGAGCATCGCAACATGATGAATCTGATTGCAGATGCACTTTGTGTAGAGGTTTCGGTTGATTTTTTGAATTAATTCAGTCTTTTTTCGCAGGTGTTCATCTTCCCACTTTTTCCAGCACCCTGGAATATCCTTTTTTATTTTTTTAAATTTTTTTATCAATTTTTTTTCCTTCAAAAATGTAACTTTCTTTCATTTTTAATTTTTTTATTTTTTTTTATTTTGGTCCAATCCTCGATATACTTGAGAAGTGCGTGTGTAGGTGTGTGGTTTGTTTTTTGATTTCTATGTTTCGGGAAGCTTTTACCTTCAACATCTGTTTGGTTGCCACGGCGAAATATATCGACACTTCGGACAGGGTCTCAATTCATGTGCTGGCCTTCTCAGTTCAGGGCTGGTCTGCAAAACGCGGATTCGTCGCATAGGTGAGCCCCGTGTGGGAACGGGCCAAAGAATATTCCCACGGCGCTTCGCAGCTGCCTGTCGTAAAAGGCGACTATACTGCGGAAAACATCATCAACTTCATTGATCGCGTGTAGTACGCTCTTACTGTTGTGTCTAGGCTCTTTTTTGCTCCTCGGAAAGGATCGGGTCTGTTTCGCGAAGCTCTCAAGACGCCCAACATCGTAGATATTACCACCACTTGCCTGGAATTGTTGCAGCAGAGGTGAGTTTTCCATAAATCAAAACACCGTCTCCGATGCGATTCTCCCACTGTCAGACAGACACACCAACATACAAGTATGCCTTTTATTTTCAGACTTGATTGCATTGGCCAGCAATCATACGCGTCGGTATCCCCGCCAGCAGCTGAGAATTTGTGATGCGAGACGCAGAGGTCATCTTCAGAAAAGGATCGATATTGCGAATTCATCAAGATTGTTCAACGTTGTAGATATCACCTCCATTTGCCTGGAATTGTTGCCGCAGAGGTGAGTTTTCCATTCATAAGAATTCCAATGCACACACTTTTCAGACCCACTAAGTATGACTTGATTTTTTTCAGATTTTTCAAATATGATGGATTGCGTCGACGAGTTATTATTCATGGTTTGTTTCCCCTGGCAATTGGCTGAGAATCTACAGATATGGTTTCATCGTCCTGTTTCGACGTCTTCCGCGATTCGCGATAACCCTTCTTTTTTTTTCTTTCTTTTTCCCCCCTGCCCGCTACCACTCATACTATTCTGTGTCGTATTTCGCGATCGTTTGCGTATCGTAGTGCGTTTTTCCGGATCGTTTTCGCGAATTTTGATCCCGAGTTGCAGCTTCGGTGAGTGATTTAGAAAGTTTTTTGGTGGTGGGGGGTGGTGATCGCCATTTGGTGTCTGGTGTTAGGGTTGGTGATGGTTGTTGGTCTGACGTGTGGCATAGTTTTCGATCCAGCCTGCTCAACGTGAGCAAAAGTCGCCTCAGTTGCGATGGCAGGATCAGTGCTGGCTGATATTTTCATCCGCACTAGGATTTCGCCTCCACTGGCGGCGATAACAAATTGTGAGGCCGTTAACAGTGGAGCCGAATCCGCCAAATTGTATTGCTTTGGGTAGTTTTTAAGAGTGCAAAGTGACTGGTGGTGCTCTGAAAAATCTGAGAAACAACCGTTGGTCACTTTGCAATGTGGCGATTTCACCATCCTTTTAGATATTATGTAGTTTAGATATTTTGAAAAAAAAATTTCATGGTGCACACGCGAGTGATGATGTTTTAGTTTTTTGTGTTGTGGTTTAAAAAAAAAAAATTCAATCCATCATTTTTTTTCCTTTTCGATTCACAAAATATGTGCACCTCTGTGCGAGTGTTTGGTGATGTTCTTGTTTGATGTTCATGTTGCGGTTGCTTGATGTTCATGTTGCGGTTGCATCGTTTGAGATGAGATAAGTATAACGGGTAAGTCACCAACCTTTTTGCAAAAGAGCATCGCAACATGATGAATCTGATTGCAGATGCACTTTGTGTAGAGGTTTCGGTTGATTTTTTGAATTAATTCAGTCTTTTTTCGCAGGTGTTCATCTTCCCACTTTTTCCAGCACCCTGGAATATCCTTTTTTATTTTTTTAAATTTTTTTATCAATTTTTTTTCCTTCAAAAATGTAACTTTCTTTCATTTTTAATTTTTTTATTTTTTTTTATTTTGGTCCAATCCTCGATATACTTGAGAAGTGCGTGTGTAGGTGTGTGGTTTGTTTTTTGATTTCTATGTTTCGGGAAGCTTTTACCTTCAACATCTGTTTGGTTGCCACGGCGAAATATATCGACACTTCGGACAGGGTCTCAATTCATGTGCTGGCCTTCTCAGTTCAGGGCTGGTCTGCAAAACGCGGATTCGTCGCATAGGTGAGCCCCGTGTGGGAACGGGCCAAAGAATATTCCCACGGCGCTTCGCAGCTGCCTGTCGTAAAAGGCGACTATACTGCGGAAAACATCATCAACTTCATTGATCGCGTGTAGTACGCTCTTACTGTTGTGTCTAGGCTCTTTTTTGCTCCTCGGAAAGGATCGGGTCTGTTTCGCGAAGCTCTCAAGACGCCCAACATCGTAGATATTACCACCACTTGCCTGGAATTGTTGCAGCAGAGGTGAGTTTTCCATAAATCAAAACACCGTCTCCGATGCGATTCTCCCACTGTCAGACAGACACACCAACATACAAGTATGCCTTTTATTTTCAGACTTGATTGCATTGGCCAGCAATCATACGCGTCGGTATCCCCGCCAGCAGCTGAGAATTTGTGATGCGAGACGCAGAGGTCATCTTCAGAAAAGGATCGATATTGCGAATTCATCAAGATTGTTCAACGTTGTAGATATCACCTCCATTTGCCTGGAATTGTTGCCGCAGAGGTGAGTTTTCCATTCATAAGAATTCCAATGCACACACTTTTCAGACCCACTAAGTATGACTTGATTTTTTTCAGATTTTTCAAATATGATGGATTGCGTCGACGAGTTATTATTCATGGTTTGTTTCCCCTGGCAATTGGCTGAGAATCTACAGATATGGTTTCATCGTCCTGTTTCGACGTCTTCCGCGATTCGCGATAACCCTTCTTTTTTTTTCTTTATTTTTCCCCCCTGCCCGCTACCACTCATACTATTCTGTGTCGTATTTCGCGATCGTTTGCATATCGTAGTGCGTTTTTCCGGATCGTTTTCGCGAATTTTGATCCCCAGTTGCAGCTTCGGTGAGTGATTTAGAAAGTTTTTTGGTGGTGGGGGGTGGTGATCGCCATTTGGTGTCTGGTGTTAGGGTTGGTGATGGTTGTTGGTCTGACGTGTGGCATAGTTTTCGATCCAGCCTGCTCAACGTGAGCAAAAGTCGCCTCAGTTGCGATGGCAGGATCAGTGCTGGCTGATATTTTCATCCGCACTAGGATTTCGCCTCCACTGGCGGCGATAACAAATTGTGAGGCCGTTAACAGTGGAGCCGAATCCGCCAAATTGTATTGCTTTGGGTAGTTTTTAAGAGTGCAAAGTGACTGGTGGTGCTCTGAAAAATCTGAGAAACAACCGTTGGTCACTTTGCAATGTGGCGATTTCACCATCCTTTTAGATATTATGTAGTTTAGATATTTTGAAAAAAAAATTTCATGGTGCACACGCGAGTGATGATGTTTTAGTTTTTTGTGTTGTGGTTTAAAAAAAAAAAATTCAATCCATCATTTTTTTTCCTTTTCGATTCACAAAATATGTGCACCTCTGTGCGAGTGTTTGGTGATGTTCTTGTTTGATGTTCATGTTGCGGTTGCTTGATGTTCATGTTGCGGTTGCATCGTTTGAGATGAGATAAGTATAACGGGTAAGTCACCAACCTTTTTGCAAAAGAGCATCGCAACATGATGAATCTGATTGCAGATGCACTTTGTGTAGAGGTTTCGGTTGATTTTTTGAATTAATTCAGTCTTTTTTCGCAGGTGTTCATCTTCCCACTTTTTCCAGCACCCTGGAATATCCTTTTTTATTTTTTTAAATTTTTTTATCAATTTTTTTTCCTTCAAAAATGTAACTTTCTTTCATTTTTAATTTTTTTATTTTTTTTTATTTTGGTCCAATCCTCGATATACTTGAGAAGTGCGTGTGTAGGTGTGTGGTTTGTTTTTTGATTTCTATGTTTCGGGAAGCTTTTACCTTCAACATCTGTTTGGTTGCCACGGCGAAATATATCGACACTTCGGACAGGGTCTCAATTCATGTGCTGGCCTTCTCAGTTCAGGGCTGGTCTGCAAAACGCGGATTCGTCGCATAGGTGAGCCCCGTGTGGGAACGGGCCAAAGAATATTCCCACGGCGCTTCGCAGCTGCCTGTCGTAAAAGGCGACTATACTGCGGAAAACATCATCAACTTCATTGATCGCGTGTAGTACGCTCTTACTGTTGTGTCTAGGCTCTTTTTTGCTCCTCGGAAAGGATCGGGTCTGTTTCGCGAAGCTCTCAAGACGCCCAACATCGTAGATATTACCACCACTTGCCTGGAATTGTTGCAGCAGAGGTGAGTTTTCCATAAATCAAAACACCGTCTCCGATGCGATTCTCCCACTGTCAGACAGACACACCAACATACAAGTATGCCTTTTATTTTCAGACTTGATTGCATTGGCCAGCAATCATACGCGTCGGTATCCCCGCCAGCAGCTGAGAATTTGTGATGCGAGACGCAGAGGTCATCTTCAGAAAAGGATCGATATTGCGAATTCATCAAGATTGTTCAACGTTGTAGATATCACCTCCATTTGCCTGGAATTGTTGCCGCAGAGGTGAGTTTTCCATTCATAAGAATTCCAATGCACACACTTTTCAGACCCACTAAGTATGACTTGATTTTTTTCAGATTTTTCAAATATGATGGATTGCGTCGACGAGTTATTATTCATGGTTTGTTTCCCCTGGCAATTGGCTGAGAATCTACAGATATGGTTTCATCGTCCTGTTTCGACGTCTTCCGCGATTCGCGATAACCCTTCTTTTTTTTTCTTTCTTTTTCCCCCCTGCCCGCTACCACTCATACTATTCTGTGTCGTATTTCGCGATCGTTTGCGTATCGTAGTGCGTTTTTCCGGATCGTTTTCGCGAATTTTGATCCCGAGTTGCAGCTTCGGTGAGTGATTTAGAAAGTTTTTTGGTGGTGGGGGTGGTGATCGCCATTTGGTGTCTGGTGTTAGGGTTGGTGATGGTTGTTGGTCTGACGTGTGGCATAGTTTTCGATCCAGCCTGCTCAACGTGAGCAAAAGTCGCCTCAGTTGCGATGGCAGGATCAGTGCTGGCTGATATTTTCATCCGCACTAGGATTTCGCCTCCACTGGCGGCGATAACAAATTGTGAGGCCGTTAACAGTGGAGCCGAATCCGCCAAATTGTATTGCTTTGGGTAGTTTTTAAGAGTGCAAAGTGACTGGTGGTGCTCTGAAAAATCTGAGAAACAACCGTTGGTCACTTTGCAATGTGGCGATTTCACCATCCTTTTAGATATTATGTAGTTTAGATATTTTGAAAAAAATATTTCATGGTGCACACGCGAGTGATGATGTTTTAGTTTTTTGTGTTGTGGTTTAAAAAAAAAAAATTCAATCCATCATTTTTTTTCCTTTTCGATTCACAAAATATGTGCACCTCTGTGCGAGTGTTTGGTGATGTTCTTGTTTGATGTTCATGTTGCGGTTGCTTGATGTTCATGTTGCGGTTGCATCGTTTGAGATGAGATAAGTATAACGGGTAAGTCACCAACCTTTTTGCAAAAGAGCATCGCAACATGATGAATCTGATTGCAGATGCACTTTGTGTAGAGGTTTCGGTTGATTTTTTGAATTAATTCAGTCTTTTTTCGCAGGTGTTCATCTTCCCACTTTTTCCAGCACCCTGGAATATCCTTTTTTATTTTTTTAAATTTTTTTATCAATTTTTTTTCCTTCAAAAATGTAACTTTCTTTCATTTTTAATTTTTTAATTTTTTTTTATTTTGGTCCAATCCTCGATATACTTGAGAAGTGCGTGTGTAGGTGTGTGGTTTGTTTTTTGATTTCTATGTTTCGGGAAGCTTTTACCTTCAACATCTGTTTGGTTGCCACGGCGAAATATATCGACACTTCGGACAGGGTCTCAATTCATGTGCTGGCCTTCTCAGTTCAGGGCTGGTCTGCAAAACGCGGATTCGTCGCATAGGTGAGCCCCGTGTGGGAACGGGCCAAAGAATATTCCCACGGCGCTTCGCAGCTGCCTGTCGTAAAAGGCGACTATACTGCGGAAAACATCATCAACTTCATTGATCGCGTGTAGTACGCTCTTACTGTTGTGTCTAGGCTCTTTTTTGCTCCTCGGAAAGGATCGGGTCTGTTTCGCGAAGCTCTCAAGACGCCCAACATCGTAGATATTACCACCACTTGCCTGGAATTGTTGCAGCAGAGGTGAGTTTTCCATAAATCAAAACACCGTCTCCGATGCGATTCTCCCACTGTCAGACAGACACACCAACATACAAGTATGCCTTTTATTTTCAGACTTGATTGCATTGGCCAGCAATCATACGCGTCGGTATCCCCGCCAGCAGCTGAGAATTTGTGATGCGAGACGCAGAGGTCATCTTCAGAAAAGGATCGATATTGCGAATTCATCAAGATTGTTCAACGTTGTAGATATCACCTCCATTTGCCTGGAATTGTTGCCGCAGAGGTGAGTTTTCCATTCATAAGAATTCCAATGCACACACTTTTCAGACCCACTAAGTATGACTTGATTTTTTTCAGATTTTTCAAATATGATGGATTGCGTCGACGAGTTATTATTCATGGTTTGTTTCCCCTGGCAATTGGCTGAGAATCTACAGATATGGTTTCATCGTCCTGTTTCGACGTCTTCCGCGATTCGCGATAACCCTTCTTTTTTTTTCTTTCTTTTTCCCCCCTGCCCGCTACCACTCATACTATTCTGTGTCGTATTTCGCGATCGTTTGCGTATCGTAGTGCGTTTTTCCGGATCGTTTTCGCGAATTTTGATCCCGAGTTGCAGCTTCGGTGAGTGATTTAGAAAGTTTTTTGGTGGTGGGGGGTGGTGATCGCCATTTGGTGTCTGGTGTTAGGGTTGGTGATGGTTGTTGGTCTGACGTGTGGCATAGTTTTCGATCCAGCCTGCTCAACGTGAGCAAAAGTCGCCTCAGTTGCGATGACAGGATCAGTGCTGGCTGATATTTTCATCCGCACTAGGATTTCGCCTCCACTGGCGGCGATAACAAATTGTGAGGCCGTTAACAGTGGAGCCGAATCCGCCAAATTGTATTGCTTTGGGTAGTTTTTAAGAGTGCAAAGTGACTGGTGGTGCTCTGAAAAATCTGAGAAACAACCGTTGGTCACTTTGCAATGTGGCGATTTCACCATCCTTTTAGATATTATGTAGTTTAGATATTTTGAAAAAAATATTTCATGGTGCACACGCGAGTGATGATGTTTTAGTTTTTTGTGTTGTGGTTTAAAAAAAAAAAATTCAATCCATCATTTTTTTTCCTTTTCGATTCACAAAATATGTGCACCTCTGTGCGAGTGTTTGGTGATGTTCTTGTTTGATGTTCATGTTGCGGTTGCTTGATGTTCATGTTGCGGTTGCATCGTTTGAGATGAGATAAGTATAACGGGTAAGTCACCAACCTTTTTGCAAAAGAGCATCGCAACATGATGAATCTGATTGCAGATGCACTTTGTGTAGAGGTTTCGGTTGATTTTTTGAATTAATTCAGTCTTTTTTCGCAGGTGTTCATCTTCCCACTTTTTCCAGCACCCTGGAATATCCTTTTTTATTTTTTTAAATTTTTTTATCAATTTTTTTTCCTTCAAAAATGTAACTTTCTTTCATTTTTAATTTTTTTATTTTTTTTTATTTTGGTCCAATCCTCGATATACTTGAGAAGTGCGTGTGTAGGTGTGTGGTTTGTTTTTTGATTTCTATGTTTCGGGAAGCTTTTACCTTCAACATCTGTTTGGTTGCCACGGCGAAATATATCGACACTTCGGACAGGGTCTCAATTCATGTGCTGGCCTTCTCAGTTCAGGGCTGGTCTGCAAAACGCGGATTCGTCGCATAGGTGAGCCCCGTGTGGGAACGGGCCAAAGAATATTCCCACGGCGCTTCGCAGCTGCCTGTCGTAAAAGGCGACTATACTGCGGAAAACATCATCAACTTCATTGATCGCGTGTAGTACGCTCTTACTGTTGTGTCTAGGCTCTTTTTTGCTCCTCGGAAAGGATCGGGTCTGTTTCGCGAAGCTCTCAAGACGCCCAACATCGTAGATATTACCACCACTTGCCTGGAATTGTTGCAGCAGAGGTGAGTTTTCCATAAATCAAAACACCGTCTCCGATGCGATTCTCCCACTGTCAGACAGACACACCAACATACAAGTATGCCTTTTATTTTCAGACTTGATTGCATTGGCCAGCAATCATACGCGTCGGTATCCCCGCCAGCAGCTGAGAATTTGTGATGCGAGACGCAGAGGTCATCTTCAGAAAAGGATCGATATTGCGAATTCATCAAGATTGTTCAACGTTGTAGATATCACCTCCATTTGCCTGGAATTGTTGCCGCAGAGGTGAGTTTTCCATTCATAAGAATTCCAATGCACACACTTTTCAGACCCACTAAGTATGACTTGATTTTTTTCAGATTTTTCAAATATGATGGATTGCGTCGACGAGTTATTATTCATGGTTTGTTTCCCCTGGCAATTGGCTGAGAATCTACAGATATGGTTTCATCGTCCTGTTTCGACGTCTTCCGCGATTCGCGATAACCCTTCTTTTTTTTTCTTTCTTTTTCCCCCCTGCCCGCTACCACTCATACTATTCTGTGTCGTATTTCGCGATCGTTTGCGTATCGTAGTGCGTTTTTCCGGATCGTTTTCGCGAATTTTGATCCCGAGTTGCAGCTTCGGTGAGTGATTTAGAAAGTTTTTTGGTGGTGGGGGGTGGTGATCGCCATTTGGTGTCTGGTGTTAGGGTTGGTGATGGTTGTTGGTCTGACGTGTGGCATAGTTTTCGATCCAGCCTGCTCAACGTGAGCAAAAGTCGCCTCAGTTGCGATGGCAGGATCAGTGCTGGCTGATATTTTCATCCGCACTAGGATTTCGCCTCCACTGGCGGCGATAACAAATTGTGAGGCCGTTAACAGTGGAGCCGAATCCGCCAAATTGTATTGCTTTGGGTAGTTTTTAAGAGTGCAAAGTGACTGGTGGTGCTCTGAAAAATCTGAGAAACAACCGTTGGTCACTTTGCAATGTGGCGATTTCACCATCCTTTTAGATATTATGTAGTTTAGATATTTTGAAAAAAATATTTCATGGTGCACACGCGAGTGATGATGTTTTAGTTTTTTGTGTTGTGGTTTAAAAAAAAAAAATTCAATCCATCATTTTTTTTCCTTTTCGATTCACAAAATATGTGCACCTCTGTGCGAGTGTTTGGTGATGTTCTTGTTTGATGTTCATGTTGCGGTTGCTTGATGTTCATGTTGCGGTTGCATCGTTTGAGATGAGATAAGTATAACGGGTAAGTCACCAACCTTTTTGCAAAAGAGCATCGCAACATGATGAATCTGATTGCAGATGCACTTTGTGTAGAGGTTTCGGTTGATTTTTTGAATTAATTCAGTCTTTTTTCGCAGGTGTTCATCTTCCCACTTTTTCCAGCACCCTGGAATATCCTTTTTTATTTTTTTAAATTTTTTTATCAATTTTTTTTCCTTCAAAAATGTAACTTTCTTTCATTTTTAATTTTTTAATTTTTTTTTATTTTGGTCCAATCCTCGATATACTTGAGAAGTGCGTGTGTAGGTGTGTGGTTTGTTTTTTGATTTCTATGTTTCGGGAAGCTTTTACCTTCAACATCTGTTTGGTTGCCACGGCGAAATATATCGACACTTCGGACAGGGTCTCAATTCATGTGCTGGCCTTCTCAGTTCAGGGCTGGTCTGCAAAACGCGGATTCGTCGCATAGGTGAGCCCCGTGTGGGAACGGGCCAAAGAATATTCCCACGGCGCTTCGCAGCTGCCTGTCGTAAAAGGCGACTATACTGCGGAAAACATCATCAACTTCATTGATCGCGTGTAGTATGCTCTTACTGTTGTGTCTAGGCTCTTTTTTGCTCCTCGGAAAGGATCGGGTCTGTTTCGCGAAGCTCTCAAGACGCCCAACATCGTAGATATTACCACCACTTGCCTGGAATTGTTGCAGCAGAGGTGAGTTTTCCATAAATCAAAACACCGTCTCCGATGCGATTCTCCCACTGTCAGACAGACACACCAACATACAAGTATGCCTTTTATTTTCAGACTTGATTGCATTGGCCAGCAATCATACGCGTCGGTATCCCCGCCAGCAGCTGAGAATTTGTGATGCGAGACGCAGAGGTCATCTTCAGAAAAGGATCGATATTGCGAATTCATCAAGATTGTTCAACGTTGTAGATATCACCTCCATTTGCCTGGAATTGTTGCCGCAGAGGTGAGTTTTCCATTCATAAGAATTCCAATGCACACACTTTTCAGACCCACTAAGTATGACTTGATTTTTTTCAGATTTTTCAAATATGATGGATTGCGTCGACGAGTTATTATTCATGGTTTGTTTCCCCTGGCAATTGGCTGAGAATCTACAGATATGGTTTCATCGTCCTGTTTCGACGTCTTCCGCGATTCGCGATAACCCTTCTTTTTTTTTCTTTCTTTTTCCCCCCTGCCCGCTACCACTCATACTATTCTGTGTCGTATTTCGCGATCGTTTGCGTATCGTAGTGCGTTTTTCCGGATCGTTTTCGCGAATTTTGATCCCGAGTTGCAGCTTCGGTGAGTGATTTAGAAAGTTTTTTGGTGGTGGGGGGTGGTGATCGCCATTTGGTGTCTGGTGTTAGGGTTGGTGATGGTTGTTGGTCTGACGTGTGGCATAGTTTTCGATCCAGCCTGCTCAACGTGAGCAAAAGTCGCCTCAGTTGCGATGGCAGGATCAGTGCTGGCTGATATTTTCATCCGCACTAGGATTTCGCCTCCACTGGCGGCGATAACAAATTGTGAGGCCGTTAACAGTGGAGCCGAATCCGCCAAATTGTATTGCTTTGGGTAGTTTTTAAGAGTGCAAAGTGACTGGTGGTGCTCTGAAAAATCTGAGAAACAACCGTTGGTCACTTTGCAATGTGGCGATTTCACCATCCTTTTAGATATTATGTAGTTTAGATATTTTGAAAAAAAAATTTCATGGTGCACACGCGAGTGATGATGTTTTAGTTTTTTGTGTTGTGGTTTAAAAAAAAAAAATTCAATCCATCATTTTTTTTCCTTTTCGATTCACAAAATATGTGCACCTCTGTGCGAGTGTTTGGTGATGTTCTTGTTTGATGTTCATGTTGCGGTTGCTTGATGTTCATGTTGCGGTTGCATCGTTTGAGATGAGATAAGTATAACGGGTAAGTCACCAACCTTTTTGCAAAAGAGCATCGCAACATGATGAATCTGATTGCAGATGCACTTTGTGTAGAGGTTTCGGTTGATTTTTTGAATTAATTCAGTCTTTTTTCGCAGGTGTTCATCTTCCCACTTTTTCCAGCACCCTGGAATATCCTTTTTTATTTTTTTAAATTTTTTTATCAATTTTTTTTCCTTCAAAAATGTAACTTTCTTTCATTTTTAATTTTTTAATTTTTTTTTATTTTGGTCCAATCCTCGATATACTTGAGAAGTGCGTGTGTAGGTGTGTGGTTTGTTTTTTGATTTCTATGTTTCGGGAAGCTTTTACCTTCAACATCTGTTTGGTTGCCACGGCGAAATATATCGACACTTCGGACAGGGTCTCAATTCATGTGCTGGCCTTCTCAGTTCAGGGCTGGTCTGCAAAACGCGGATTCGTCGCATAGGTGAGCCCCGTGTGGGAACGGGCCAAAGAATATTCCCACGGCGCTTCGCAGCTGCCTGTCGTAAAAGGCGACTATACTGCGGAAAACATCATCAACTTCATTGATCGCGTGTAGTACGCTCTTACTGTTGTGTCTAGGCTCTTTTTTGCTCCTCGGAAAGGATCGGGTCTGTTTCGCGAAGCTCTCAAGACGCCCAACATCGTAGATATTACCACCACTTGCCTGGAATTGTTGCAGCAGAGGTGAGTTTTCCATAAATCAAAACACCGTCTCCGATGCGATTCTCCCACTGTCAGACAGACACACCAACATACAAGTATGCCTTTTATTTTCAGACTTGATTGCATTGGCCAGCAATCATACGCGTCGGTATCCCCGCCAGCAGCTGAGAATTTGTGATGCGAGACGCAGAGGTCATCTTCAGAAAAGGATCGATATTGCGAATTCATCAAGATTGTTCAACGTTGTAGATATCACCTCCATTTGCCTGGAATTGTTGCCGCAGAGGTGAGTTTTCCATTCATAAGAATTCCAATGCACACACTTTTCAGACCCACTAAGTATGACTTGATTTTTTTCAGATTTTTCAAATATGATGGATTGCGTCGACGAGTTATTATTCATGGTTTGTTTCCCCTGGCAATTGGCTGAGAATCTACAGATATGGTTTCATCGTCCTGTTTCGACGTCTTCCGCGATTCGCGATAACCCTTCTTTTTTTTTCTTTCTTTTTCCCCCCTGCCCGCTACCACTCATACTATTCTGTGTCGTATTTCGCGATCGTTTGCGTATCGTAGTGCGTTTTTCCGGATCGTTTTCGCGAATTTTGATCCCGAGTTGCAGCTTCGGTGAGTGATTTAGAAAGTTTTTTGGTGGTGGGGGGTGGTGATCGCCATTTGGTGTCTGGTGTTAGGGTTGGTGATGGTTGTTGGTCTGACGTGTGGCATAGTTTTCGATCCAGCCTGCTCAACGTGAGCAAAAGTCGCCTCAGTTGCGATGGCAGGATCAGTGCTGGCTGATATTTTCATCCGCACTAGGATTTCGCCTCCACTGGCGGCGATAACAAATTGTGAGGCCGTTAACAGTGGAGCCGAATCCGCCAAATTGTATTGCTTTGGGTAGTTTTTAAGAGTGCAAAGTGACTGGTGGTGCTCTGAAAAATCTGAGAAACAACCGTTGGTCACTTTGCAATGTGGCGATTTCACCATCCTTTTAGATATTATGTAGTTTAGATATTTTGAAAAAAAAATTTCATGGTGCACACGCGAGTGATGATGTTTTAGTTTTTTGTGTTGTGGTTTAAAAAAAAAAAATTCAATCCATCATTTTTTTTCCTTTTCGATTCACAAAATATGTGCACCTCTGTGCGAGTGTTTGGTGATGTTCTTGTTTGATGTTCATGTTGCGGTTGCTTGATGTTCATGTTGCGGTTGCATCGTTTGAGATGAGATAAGTATAACGGGTAAGTCACCAACCTTTTTGCAAAAGAGCATCGCAACATGATGAATCTGATTGCAGATGCACTTTGTGTAGAGGTTTCGGTTGATTTTTTGAATTAATTCAGTCTTTTTTCGCAGGTGTTCATCTTCCCACTTTTTCCAGCACCCTGGAATATCCTTTTTTATTTTTTTAAATTTTTTTATCAATTTTTTTTCCTTCAAAAATGTAACTTTCTTTCATTTTTAATTTTTTAATTTTTTTTTATTTTGGTCCAATCCTCGATATACTTGAGAAGTGCGTGTGTAGGTGTGTGGTTTGTTTTTTGATTTCTATGTTTCGGGAAGCTTTTACCTTCAACATCTGTTTGGTTGCCACGGCGAAATATATCGACACTTCGGACAGGGTCTCAATTCATGTGCTGGCCTTCTCAGTTCAGGGCTGGTCTGCAAAACGCGGATTCGTCGCATAGGTGAGCCCCGTGTGGGAACGGGCCAAAGAATATTCCCACGGCGCTTCGCAGCTGCCTGTCGTAAAAGGCGACTATACTGCGGAAAACATCATCAACTTCATTGATCGCGTGTAGTACGCTCTTACTGTTGTGTCTAGGCTCTTTTTTGCTCCTCGGAAAGGATCGGGTCTGTTTCGCGAAGCTCTCAAGACGCCCAACATCGTAGATATTACCACCACTTGCCTGGAATTGTTGCAGCAGAGGTGAGTTTTCCATAAATCAAAACACCGTCTCCGATGCGATTCTCCCACTGTCAGACAGACACACCAACATACAAGTATGCCTTTTATTTTCAGACTTGATTGCATTGGCCAGCAATCATACGCGTCGGTATCCCCGCCAGCAGCTGAGAATTTGTGATGCGAGACGCAGAGGTCATCTTCAGAAAAGGATCGATATTGCGAATTCATCAAGATTGTTCAACGTTGTAGATATCACCTCCATTTGCCTGGAATTGTTGCCGCAGAGGTGAGTTTTCCATTCATAAGAATTCCAATGCACACACTTTTCAGACCCACTAAGTATGACTTGATTTTTTTCAGATTTTTCAAATATGATGGATTGCGTCGACGAGTTATTATTCATGGTTTGTTTCCCCTGGCAATTGGCTGAGAATCTACAGATATGGTTTCATCGTCCTGTTTCGACGTCTTCCGCGATTCGCGATAACCCTTCTTTTTTTTTCTTTCTTTTTCCCCCCTGCCCGCTACCACTCATACTATTCTGTGTCGTATTTCGCGATCGTTTGCGTATCGTAGTGCGTTTTTCCGGATCGTTTTCGCGAATTTTGATCCCGAGTTGCAGCTTCGGTGAGTGATTTAGAAAGTTTTTTGGTGGTGGGGGGTGGTGATCGCCATTTGGTGTCTGGTGTTAGGGTTGGTGATGGTTGTTGGTCTGACGTGTGGCATAGTTTTCGATCCAGCCTGCTCAACGTGAGCAAAAGTCGCCTCAGTTGCGATGGCAGGATCAGTGCTGGCTGATATTTTCATCCGCACTAGGATTTCGCCTCCACTGGCGGCGATAACAAATTGTGAGGCCGTTAACAGTGGAGCCGAATCCGCCAAATTGTATTGCTTTGGGTAGTTTTTAAGAGTGCAAAGTGACTGGTGGTGCTCTGAAAAATCTGAGAAACAACCGTTGGTCACTTTGCAATGTGGCGATTTCACCATCCTTTTAGATATTATGTAGTTTAGATATTTTGAAAAAAAAATTTCATGGTGCACACGCGAGTGATGATGTTTTAGTTTTTTGTGTTGTGGTTTAAAAAAAAAAAATTCAATCCATCATTTTTTTTCCTTTTCGATTCACAAAATATGTGCACCTCTGTGCGAGTGTTTGGTGATGTTCTTGTTTGATGTTCATGTTGCGGTTGCTTGATGTTCATGTTGCGGTTGCATCGTTTGAGATGAGATAAGTATAACGGGTAAGTCACCAACCTTTTTGCAAAAGAGCATCGCAACATGATGAATCTGATTGCAGATGCACTTTGTGTAGAGGTTTCGGTTGATTTTTTGAATTAATTCAGTCTTTTTTCGCAGGTGTTCATCTTCCCACTTTTTCCAGCACCCTGGAATATCCTTTTTTATTTTTTTAAATTTTTTTATCAATTTTTTTTCCTTCAAAAATGTAACTTTCTTTCATTTTTAATTTTTTTATTTTTTTTTATTTTGGTCCAATCCTCGATATACTTGAGAAGTGCGTGTGTAGGTGTGTGGTTTGTTTTTTGATTTCTATGTTTCGGGAAGCTTTTACCTTCAACATCTGTTTGGTTGCCACGGCGAAATATATCGACACTTCGGACAGGGTCTCAATTCATGTGCTGGCCTTCTCAGTTCAGGGCTGGTCTGCAAAACGCGGATTCGTCGCATAGGTGAGCCCCGTGTGGGAACGGGCCAAAGAATATTCCCACGGCGCTTCGCAGCTGCCTGTCGTAAAAGGCGACTATACTGCGGAAAACATCATCAACTTCATTGATCGCGTGTAGTACGCTCTTACTGTTGTGTCTAGGCTCTTTTTTGCTCCTCGGAAAGGATCGGGTCTGTTTCGCGAAGCTCTCAAGACGCCCAACATCGTAGATATTACCACCACTTGCCTGGAATTGTTGCAGCAGAGGTGAGTTTTCCATAAATCAAAACACCGTCTCCGATGCGATTCTCCCACTGTCAGACAGACACACCAACATACAAGTATGCCTTTTATTTTCAGACTTGATTGCATTGGCCAGCAATCATACGCGTCGGTATCCCCGCCAGCAGCTGAGAATTTGTGATGCGAGACGCAGAGGTCATCTTCAGAAAAGGATCGATATTGCGAATTCATCAAGATTGTTCAACGTTGTAGATATCACCTCCATTTGCCTGGAATTGTTGCCGCAGAGGTGAGTTTTCCATTCATAAGAATTCCAATGCACACACTTTTCAGACCCACTAAGTATGACTTGATTTTTTTCAGATTTTTCAAATATGATGGATTGCGTCGACGAGTTATTATTCATGGTTTGTTTCCCCTGGCAATTGGCTGAGAATCTACAGATATGGTTTCATCGTCCTGTTTCGACGTCTTCCGCGATTCGCGATAACCCTTCTTTTTTTTTCTTTCTTTTTCCCCCCTGCCCGCTACCACTCATACTATTCTGTGTCGTATTTCGCGATCGTTTGCGTATCGTAGTGCGTTTTTCCGGATCGTTTTCGCGAATTTTGATCCCGAGTTGCAGCTTCGGTGAGTGATTTAGAAAGTTTTTTGGTGGTGGGGGGTGGTGATCGCCATTTGGTGTCTGGTGTTAGGGTTGGTGATGGTTGTTGGTCTGACGTGTGGCATAGTTTTCGATCCAGCCTGCTCAACGTGAGCAAAAGTCGCCTCAGTTGCGATGGCAGGATCAGTGCTGGCTGATATTTTCATCCGCACTAGGATTTCGCCTCCACTGGCGGCGATAACAAATTGTGAGGCCGTTAACAGTGGAGCCGAATCCGCCAAATTGTATTGCTTTGGGTAGTTTTTAAGAGTGCAAAGTGACTGGTGGTGCTCTGAAAAATCTGAGAAACAACCGTTGGTCACTTTGCAATGTGGCGATTTCACCATCCTTTTAGATATTATGTAGTTTAGATATTTTGAAAAAAAAATTTCATGGTGCACACGCGAGTGATGATGTTTTAGTTTTTTGTGTTGTGGTTTAAAAAAAAAAAATTCAATCCATCATTTTTTTTCCTTTTCGATTCACAAAATATGTGCACCTCTGTGCGAGTGTTTGGTGATGTTCTTGTTTGATGTTCATGTTGCGGTTGCTTGATGTTCATGTTGCGGTTGCATCGTTTGAGATGAGATAAGTATAACGGGTAAGTCACCAACCTTTTTGCAAAAGAGCATCGCAACATGATGAATCTGATTGCAGATGCACTTTGTGTAGAGGTTTCGGTTGATTTTTTGAATTAATTCAGTCTTTTTTCGCAGGTGTTCATCTTCCCACTTTTTCCAGCACCCTGGAATATCCTTTTTTATTTTTTTAAATTTTTTTATCAATTTTTTTTCCTTCAAAAATGTAACTTTCTTTCATTTTTAATTTTTTTATTTTTTTTTATTTTGGTCCAATCCTCGATATACTTGAGAAGTGCGTGTGTAGGTGTGTGGTTTGTTTTTTGATTTCTATGTTTCGGGAAGCTTTTACCTTCAACATCTGTTTGGTTGCCACGGCGAAATATATCGACACTTCGGACAGGGTCTCAATTCATGTGCTGGCCTTCTCAGTTCAGGGCTGGTCTGCAAAACGCGGATTCGTCGCATAGGTGAGCCCCGTGTGGGAACGGGCCAAAGAATATTCCCACGGCGCTTCGCAGCTGCCTGTCGTAAAAGGCGACTATACTGCGGAAAACATCATCAACTTCATTGATCGCGTGTAGTACGCTCTTACTGTTGTGTCTAGGCTCTTTTTTGCTCCTCGGAAAGGATCGGGTCTGTTTCGCGAAGCTCTCAAGACGCCCAACATCGTAGATATTACCACCACTTGCCTGGAATTGTTGCAGCAGAGGTGAGTTTTCCATAAATCAAAACACCGTCTCCGATGCGATTCTCCCACTGTCAGACAGACACACCAACATACAAGTATGCCTTTTATTTTCAGACTTGATTGCATTGGCCAGCAATCATACGCGTCGGTATCCCCGCCAGCAGCTGAGAATTTGTGATGCGAGACGCAGAGGTCATCTTCAGAAAAGGATCGATATTGCGAATTCATCAAGATTGTTCAACGTTGTAGATATCACCTCCATTTGCCTGGAATTGTTGCCGCAGAGGTGAGTTTTCCATTCATAAGAATTCCAATGCACACACTTTTCAGACCCACTAAGTATGACTTGATTTTTTTCAGATTTTTCAAATATGATGGATTGCGTCGACGAGTTATTATTCATGGTTTGTTTCCCCTGGCAATTGGCTGAGAATCTACAGATATGGTTTCATCGTCCTGTTTCGACGTCTTCCGCGATTCGCGATAACCCTTCTTTTTTTTTCTTTCTTTTTCCCCCCTGCCCGCTACCACTCATACTATTCTGTGTCGTATTTCGCGATCGTTTGCGTATCGTAGTGCGTTTTTCCGGATCGTTTTCGCGAATTTTGATCCCGAGTTGCAGCTTCGGTGAGTGATTTAGAAAGTTTTTTGGTGGTGGGGGGTGGTGATCGCCATTTGGTGTCTGGTGTTAGGGTTGGTGATGGTTGTTGGTCTGACGTGTGGCATAGTTTTCGATCCAGCCTGCTCAACGTGAGCAAAAGTCGCCTCAGTTGCGATGGCAGGATCAGTGCTGGCTGATATTTTCATCCGCACTAGGATTTCGCCTCCACTGGCGGCGATAACAAATTGTGAGGCCGTTAACAGTGGAGCCGAATCCGCCAAATTGTATTGCTTTGGGTAGTTTTTAAGAGTGCAAAGTGACTGGTGGTGCTCTGAAAAATCTGAGAAACAACCGTTGGTCACTTTGCAATGTGGCGATTTCACCATCCTTTTAGATATTATGTAGTTTAGATATTTTGAAAAAAAAATTTCATGGTGCACACGCGAGTGATGATGTTTTAGTTTTTTGTGTTGTGGTTTAAAAAAAAAAAATTCAATCCATCATTTTTTTTCCTTTTCGATTCACAAAATATGTGCACCTCTGTGCGAGTGTTTGGTGATGTTCTTGTTTGATGTTCATGTTGCGGTTGCTTGATGTTCATGTTGCGGTTGCATCGTTTGAGATGAGATAAGTATAACGGGTAAGTCACCAACCTTTTTGCAAAAGAGCATCGCAACATGATGAATCTGATTGCAGATGCACTTTGTGTAGAGGTTTCGGTTGATTTTTTGAATTAATTCAGTCTTTTTTCGCAGGTGTTCATCTTCCCACTTTTTCCAGCACCCTGGAATATCCTTTTTTATTTTTTTAAATTTTTTTATCAATTTTTTTTCCTTCAAAAATGTAACTTTCTTTCATTTTTAATTTTTTTATTTTTTTTTATTTTGGTCCAATCCTCGATATACTTGAGAAGTGCGTGTGTAGGTGTGTGGTTTGTTTTTTGATTTCTATGTTTCGGGAAGCTTTTACCTTCAACATCTGTTTGGTTGCCACGGCGAAATATATCGACACTTCGGACAGGGTCTCAATTCATGTGCTGGCCTTCTCAGTTCAGGGCTGGTCTGCAAAACGCGGATTCGTCGCATAGGTGAGCCCCGTGTGGGAACGGGCCAAAGAATATTCCCACGGCGCTTCGCAGCTGCCTGTCGTAAAAGGCGACTATACTGCGGAAAACATCATCAACTTCATTGATCGCGTGTAGTACGCTCTTACTGTTGTGTCTAGGCTCTTTTTTGCTCCTCGGAAAGGATCGGGTCTGTTTCGCGAAGCTCTCAAGACGCCCAACATCGTAGATATTACCACCACTTGCCTGGAATTGTTGCAGCAGAGGTGAGTTTTCCATAAATCAAAACACCGTCTCCGATGCGATTCTCCCACTGTCAGACAGACACACCAACATACAAGTATGCCTTTTATTTTCAGACTTGATTGCATTGGCCAGCAATCATACGCGTCGGTATCCCCGCCAGCAGCTGAGAATTTGTGATGCGAGACGCAGAGGTCATCTTCAGAAAAGGATCGATATTGCGAATTCATCAAGATTGTTCAACGTTGTAGATATCACCTCCATTTGCCTGGAATTGTTGCCGCAGAGGTGAGTTTTCCATTCATAAGAATTCCAATGCACACACTTTTCAGACCCACTAAGTATGACTTGATTTTTTTCAGATTTTTCAAATATGATGGATTGCGTCGACGAGTTATTATTCATGGTTTGTTTCCCCTGGCAATTGGCTGAGAATCTACAGATATGGTTTCATCGTCCTGTTTCGACGTCTTCCGCGATTCGCGATAACCCTTCTTTTTTTTTCTTTCTTTTTCCCCCCTGCCCGCTACCACTCATACTATTCTGTGTCGTATTTCGCGATCGTTTGCGTATCGTAGTGCGTTTTTCCGGATCGTTTTCGCGAATTTTGATCCCGAGTTGCAGCTTCGGTGAGTGATTTAGAAAGTTTTTTGGTGGTGGGGGGTGGTGATCGCCATTTGGTGTCTGGTGTTAGGGTTGGTGATGGTTGTTGGTCTGACGTGTGGCATAGTTTTCGATCCAGCCTGCTCAACGTGAGCAAAAGTCGCCTCAGTTGCGATGGCAGGATCAGTGCTGGCTGATATTTTCATCCGCACTAGGATTTCGCCTCCACTGGCGGCGATAACAAATTGTGAGGCCGTTAACAGTGGAGCCGAATCCGCCAAATTGTATTGCTTTGGGTAGTTTTTAAGAGTGCAAAGTGACTGGTGGTGCTCTGAAAAATCTGAGAAACAACCGTTGGTCACTTTGCAATGTGGCGATTTCACCATCCTTTTAGATATTATGTAGTTTAGATATTTTGAAAAAAAAATTTCATGGTGCACACGCGAGTGATGATGTTTTAGTTTTTTGTGTTGTGGTTTAAAAAAAAAAAATTCAATCCATCATTTTTTTTCCTTTTCGATTCACAAAATATGTGCACCTCTGTGCGAGTGTTTGGTGATGTTCTTGTTTGATGTTCATGTTGCGGTTGCTTGATGTTCATGTTGCGGTTGCATCGTTTGAGATGAGATAAGTATAACGGGTAAGTCACCAACCTTTTTGCAAAAGAGCATCGCAACATGATGAATCTGATTGCAGATGCACTTTGTGTAGAGGTTTCGGTTGATTTTTTGAATTAATTCAGTCTTTTTTCGCAGGTGTTCATCTTCCCACTTTTTCCAGCACCCTGGAATATCCTTTTTTATTTTTTTAAATTTTTTTATCAATTTTTTTTCCTTCAAAAATGTAACTTTCTTTCATTTTTAATTTTTTAATTTTTTTTTATTTTGGTCCAATCCTCGATATACTTGAGAAGTGCGTGTGTAGGTGTGTGGTTTGTTTTTTGATTTCTATGTTTCGGGAAGCTTTTACCTTCAACATCTGTTTGGTTGCCACGGCGAAATATATCGACACTTCGGACAGGGTCTCAATTCATGTGCTGGCCTTCTCAGTTCAGGGCTGGTCTGCAAAACGCGGATTCGTCGCATAGGTGAGCCCCGTGTGGGAACGGGCCAAAGAATATTCCCACGGCGCTTCGCAGCTGCCTGTCGTAAAAGGCGACTATACTGCGGAAAACATCATCAACTTCATTGATCGCGTGTAGTACGCTCTTACTGTTGTGTCTAGGCTCTTTTTTGCTCCTCGGAAAGGATCGGGTCTGTTTCGCGAAGCTCTCAAGACGCCCAACATCGTAGATATTACCACCACTTGCCTGGAATTGTTGCAGCAGAGGTGAGTTTTCCATAAATCAAAACACCGTCTCCGATGCGATTCTCCCACTGTCAGACAGACACACCAACATACAAGTATGCCTTTTATTTTCAGACTTGATTGCATTGGCCAGCAATCATACGCGTCGGTATCCCCGCCAGCAGCTGAGAATTTGTGATGCGAGACGCAGAGGTCATCTTCAGAAAAGGATCGATATTGCGAATTCATCAAGATTGTTCAACGTTGTAGATATCACCTCCATTTGCCTGGAATTGTTGCCGCAGAGGTGAGTTTTCCATTCATAAGAATTCCAATGCACACACTTTTCAGACCCACTAAGTATGACTTGATTTTTTTCAGATTTTTCAAATATGATGGATTGCGTCGACGAGTTATTATTCATGGTTTGTTTCCCCTGGCAATTGGCTGAGAATCTACAGATATGGTTTCATCGTCCTGTTTCGACGTCTTCCGCGATTCGCGATAACCCTTCTTTTTTTTTCTTTCTTTTTCCCCCCTGCCCGCTACCACTCATACTATTCCGTGTCGTATTTCGCGATCGTTTGCGTATCGTAGTGCGTTTTTCCGGATCGTTTTCGCGAATTTTGATCCCGAGTTGCAGCTTCGGTGAGTGATTTAGAAAGTTTTTTGGTGGTGGGGGGTGGTGATCGCCATTTGGTGTCTGGTGTTAGGGTTGGTGATGGTTGTTGGTCTGACGTGTGGCATAGTTTTCGATCCAGCCTGCTCAACGTGAGCAAAAGTCGCCTCAGTTGCGATGGCAGGATCAGTGCTGGCTGATATTTTCATCCGCACTAGGATTTCGCCTCCACTGGCGGCGATAACAAATTGTGAGGCCGTTAACAGTGGAGCCGAATCCGCCAAATTGTATTGCTTTGGGTAGTTTTTAAGAGTGCAAAGTGACTGGTGGTGCTCTGAAAAATCTGAGAAACAACCGTTGGTCACTTTGCAATGTGGCGATTTCACCATCCTTTTAGATATTATGTAGTTTAGATATTTTGAAAAAAAAATTTCATGGTGCACACGCGAGTGATGATGTTTTAGTTTTTTGTGTTGTGGTTTAAAAAAAAAAAATTCAATCCATCATTTTTTTTCCTTTTCGATTCACAAAATATGTGCACCTCTGTGCGAGTGTTTGGTGATGTTCTTGTTTGATGTTCATGTTGCGGTTGCTTGATGTTCATGTTGCGGTTGCATCGTTTGAGATGAGATAAGTATAACGGGTAAGTCACCAACCTTTTTGCAAAAGAGCATCGCAACATGATGAATCTGATTGCAGATGCACTTTGTGTAGAGGTTTCGGTTGATTTTTTGAATTAATTCAGTCTTTTTTCGCAGGTGTTCATCTTCCCACTTTTTCCAGCACCCTGGAATATCCTTTTTTATTTTTTTAAATTTTTTTATCAATTTTTTTTCCTTCAAAAATGTAACTTTCTTTCATTTTTAATTTTTTAATTTTTTTTTATTTTGGTCCAATCCTCGATATACTTGAGAAGTGCGTGTGTAGGTGTGTGGTTTGTTTTTTGATTTCTATGTTTCGGGAAGCTTTTACCTTCAACATCTGTTTGGTTGCCACGGCGAAATATATCGACACTTCGGACAGGGTCTCAATTCATGTGCTGGCCTTCTCAGTTCAGGGCTGGTCTGCAAAACGCGGATTCGTCGCATAGGTGAGCCCCGTGTGGGAACGGGCCAAAGAATATTCCCACGGCGCTTCGCAGCTGCCTGTCGTAAAAGGCGACTATACTGCGGAAAACATCATCAACTTCATTGATCGCGTGTAGTACGCTCTTACTGTTGTGTCTAGGCTCTTTTTTGCTCCTCGGAAAGGATCGGGTCTGTTTCGCGAAGCTCTCAAGACGCCCAACATCGTAGATATTACCACCACTTGCCTGGAATTGTTGCAGCAGAGGTGAGTTTTCCATAAATCAAAACACCGTCTCCGATGCGATTCTCCCACTGTCAGACAGACACACCAACATACAAGTATGCCTTTTATTTTCAGACTTGATTGCATTGGCCAGCAATCATACGCGTCGGTATCCCCGCCAGCAGCTGAGAATTTGTGATGCGAGACGCAGAGGTCATCTTCAGAAAAGGATCGATATTGCGAATTCATCAAGATTGTTCAACGTTGTAGATATCACCTCCATTTGCCTGGAATTGTTGCCGCAGAGGTGAGTTTTCCATTCATAAGAATTCCAATGCACACACTTTTCAGACCCACTAAGTATGACTTGATTTTTTTCAGATTTTTCAAATATGATGGATTGCGTCGACGAGTTATTATTCATGGTTTGTTTCCCCTGGCAATTGGCTGAGAATCTACAGATATGGTTTCATCGTCCTGTTTCGACGTCTTCCGCGATTCGCGATAACCCTTCTTTTTTTTTCTTTCTTTTTCCCCCCTGCCCGCTACCACTCATACTATTCTGTGTCGTATTTCGCGATCGTTTGCGTATCGTAGTGCGTTTTTCCGGATCGTTTTCGCGAATTTTGATCCCGAGTTGCAGCTTCGGTGAGTGATTTAGAAAGTTTTTTGGTGGTGGGGGGTGGTGATCGCCATTTGGTGTCTGGTGTTAGGGTTGGTGATGGTTGTTGGTCTGACGTGTGGCATAGTTTTCGATCCAGCCTGCTCAACGTGAGCAAAAGTCGCCTCAGTTGCGATGGCAGGATCAGTGCTGGCTGATATTTTCATCCGCACTAGGATTTCGCCTCCACTGGCGGCGATAACAAATTGTGAGGCCGTTAACAGTGGAGCCGAATCCGCCAAATTGTATTGCTTTGGGTAGTTTTTAAGAGTGCAAAGTGACTGGTGGTGCTCTGAAAAATCTGAGAAACAACCGTTGGTCACTTTGCAATGTGGCGATTTCACCATCCTTTTAGATATTATGTAGTTTAGATATTTTGAAAAAAAAATTTCATGGTGCACACGCGAGTGATGATGTTTTAGTTTTTTGTGTTGTGGTTTAAAAAAAAAAAAATTCAATCCATCATTTTTTTTCCTTTTCGATTCACAAAATATGTGCACCTCTGTGCGAGTGTTTGGTGATGTTCTTGTTTGATGTTCATGTTGCGGTTGCTTGATGTTCATGTTGCGGTTGCATCGTTTGAGATGAGATAAGTATAACGGGTAAGTCACCAACCTTTTTGCAAAAGAGCATCGCAACATGATGAATCTGATTGCAGATGCACTTTGTGTAGAGGTTTCGGTTGATTTTTTGAATTAATTCAGTCTTTTTTCGCAGGTGTTCATCTTCCCACTTTTTCCAGCACCCTGGAATATCCTTTTTTATTTTTTTAAATTTTTTTATCAATTTTTTTTCCTTCAAAAATGTAACTTTCTTTCATTTTTAATTTTTTAATTTTTTTTTATTTTGGTCCAATCCTCGATATACTTGAGAAGTGCGTGTGTAGGTGTGTGGTTTGTTTTTTGATTTCTATGTTTCGGGAAGCTTTTACCTTCAACATCTGTTTGGTTGCCACGGCGAAATATATCGACACTTCTGACAGGGTCTCAATTCATGTGCTGGCCTTCTCAGTTCAGGGCTGGTCTGCAAAACGCGGATTCGTCGCATAGGTGAGCCCCGTGTGGGAACGGGCCAAAGAATATTCCCACGGCGCTTCGCAGCTGCCTGTCGTAAAAGGCGACTATACTGCGGAAAACATCATCAACTTCATTGATCGCGTGTAGTACGCTCTTACTGTTGTGTCTAGGCTCTTTTTTGCTCCTCGGAAAGGATCGGGTCTGTTTCGCGAAGCTCTCAAGACGCCCAACATCGTAGATATTACCACCACTTGCCTGGAATTGTTGCAGCAGAGGTGAGTTTTCCATAAATCAAAACACCGTCTCCGATGCGATTCTCCCACTGTCAGACAGACACACCAACATACAAGTATGCCTTTTATTTTCAGACTTGATTGCATTGGCCAGCAATCATACGCGTCGGTATCCCCGCCAGCAGCTGAGAATTTGTGATGCGAGACGCAGAGATCATCTTCAGAAAATAATGAATCTTGCAAATTCTTCATAACTGCTTAACTGCCCAACATCATAGATATCACCTCCACTTGCCTGGAAATGGAATCATTGCAAGAAATGTGAGTATCATAACGCTGCTTCTTTTCTCATGTGCTACTAGTGAAAGTACCTATTCTTCAATTTTCACGTTTTTCTCATTTTCTAAAAAAAAAAAACTGTCTCTCACTCTTCACAACTTTCTCATACTTTGTTGAAAGTAAAAATTACACTAATTGAAGTGTGCTTATCAAAGTAATGTACTGTCATAGCTCACACAGCTTCCTTTTTGATACAGCCATTTCCCAATAAGCTTTTTTCATAAAGGTAATTTGTATGAGTGTGGATAGATATGATCAATGTGAAATTATCCTTTGATCGTTATTATGGTAGTTGTTTTTAAGCAGAGTGTGCATAAATTGTTCATTCAAAACCTCTCTTTATGTACCTATTTGGAAAAGACTAGGTAACCCACTGAGTAATCCCTTTTGTTTTTCCAATGTGATATCGCCCATATTGAGGTATTTTGTACCGAAGTGCATGTCCACTTCGGTATGGCTCGACAATAGATATCTCTACTGGAATTTTTTAAAGTATCTACTTGTCATGCCAATGGAATAATTCAAAGCATTATATTGTCTCTCGTTGCTATTTTGTGATTTCATCAACATTCTGGGCATTTTTTTTTTTTTTTTTTTTTTTTTTTATTGAACGAGAGATGAGTCATAAACCCTTTTCAGTAGGGTGAAATCAACTTTTTACACAAGCTAATCTCACCACTAACTAGTCGTGTTACCTTTTGAGTTTGTTGCATAATCTTCTACTTATATTTTTCACTGAATAACTCGAAAAATACCAGTAATTTGAAAAATATAATCTGAAAAAAAGTTGTTCCCCATACAATTTTCTAGAAAATGGTGCCTTAAGCCTGCCCGTTCACCGTAATACAAGGGTCACATAAGGGAGATGAACCATAAAAAAATGTGAAAAAACGTATTTTTTGTAAATAGTTGAGAAAATTTTGTAAATTGAAAAAAATAGTATGAAAACAAAAAAAGTTTGGTCGTAAAAGAGGGTTTTTTCCGTTGTGAGTATTCCTTTTCTCTAATTCTAAATAACTTGAGAAAGAATTAAATTGGAACGTTTATTATACAATCGTTAAAAAGTTATTTTTTTCTCTTCGATCTTTTCACAAAAATGCCCTTTGTAGATGCACACTACGCAGTTATTAATGTCATCTTTAATTTCACCCAATGATGCTGCCACATCGGGCTCTTATACGACCTGGCTCCCAGCACATCATGAAATCTCTTGTTTGCTAACTTTTACCCACGCTCTTTTTGCTGCCACGAAGGAGAAATAATAAGAGGTTCAATAATCCCACATTGTCAACTTGCTCCTCTCCTCTCACATTCTCGACCATCGAACCAATGAAAATTTTTTCACGTTGTGTCTTATTAAAAATCTCGATTCAAAGAGTTATTCTCAGATACCTATATTGGCTCAGGCAGACGCGCAAAAGCATCGGAACATTTAATAACAGTACACTTGACGGACGACGAGGAAAGGGGGAAAACGCAATCCATAGTGACTCTTTAGGTTAATGGGGAGGAGTATCGATATTATCGATATAAAAATATTCTCACGTTCCTCATATTAATTTACCAACTATGAACACGACTTTTGTGATTTTCAAATCAGCGCCACTCTATTGGCAATTGCAGCCGAAATAAGTTTCTTCTCTCATTGTTGGGAAATAAATTTTTTTTCTTATACGAAGAGTAAAAATATTGAATTTAAAAGGGAAGATATTTGAAAAAAAGAAGGAAAAACATCAGATCGGTATTATGTCGAACTAACTTCGGTATGGAAAAAATTCATTTAATTGATACCTTTTGAAAGAGAGGAGTTTTAATAACGCAGCGTACCTATTGAAAATGCATAGTAACCAAGCTGGTATGGCTAATGGAATGAGCGAAGCAGGGACTAGGGGATATCTGAACTCATCGTACGTACGGCCACAGAATCGAACGAGTATCTTCATTACCGCAGGCTTATTGATAGTTATAGAGCACACAACACTGTCCCACCAAGTCAATGTACAAACACAAAAATAAAACTAGAATAAAAATCGGCGTTTGGGCAGGCGATAAAATCGAACAAATTATAGCCCTTTTGTGAAAAAAAAAAACTAGAGATAATATTTAGGCGATCGTTAATTATTATAATTACTCGGCATGTTATTCTTTGGAACGAGCGAGTAGAAAAATTTCGATGCACACACGTTGCGCTGCGCTCACCCTTGTACTGGACCAGACTGCTGGACGCTGATGCTAAAACACCTTATTGTTTTCCCAAACCATTCCACATATAGCTATTGGCTACTTCAAACGCACACGCCCTAATTGATCCCAATAATGTCGAGTGTAGCCGCGAACAGCGAAAAGCCAAGATCACATCGCATCGTCGCGCGCGATCACCTGTTTAAGGTACCGATTTTTATCGCCATTAATAACGATTCCTACATATATTCTTATATTGCTGAGTCGAAATCAAGATAAAACGACTTGGCATATAGCTACGAATATTTACATGATTAACTACGTTAACGTATTTAATTGTTTTGTTACCTTATGTAAGCTCGAGAAAGCCCCGAAGCTTGGTTAAACTTCTTGCTGCCTCGAAAGATACCACCGGTACCTTCGAAGTGTCCAGAGTATGCGTATATCGTCCATGTGTTCTGTAAATAGTTCAAAAATTGATATCGTAGTATTTTTCTGGGCATACCTACTTCCAGGGCATGGAAAGATTAATTTCCCAATTTTTTTTTTTATTTTAGATAAAATTACCAAAAAAAAAGTATAAAAAAAATTGTCTTTGCAGAACTGTTGTTTTAGAATGTGATATAAAAAAAAAAAAGTAGATGAATTTTTACTGAAGAGAGCAGAAGAAAAAAGAAGAAAAGAAAAATGAAATCAAAGGAAAAATATTTTTTTAGAAGGAAAATATCAGAAAAGATTTTCAAGATATGAGTATGCCTATGAAAAATTAGAAAAAATGCAGAAGAAAGTATCAAAAAATAAATAATTTTCAGAACATAGATTTTAAAATTTTTCAAACAGAAAAATTATGATGAAAATTGAAAGATGCATCAGAAGGGAAAATATTTTCTCTGAAGACAGATGCCAAAAAATCAAAAAGAAAAAAGTAGATTTTATACTGGAAAAAAAAATCAGAAATACTCAAGGTACGAAATTTTTCGGAAGGACAAATGTGAAAAAATTAGAAGATGCATAAGAAAATGAAATCGGAAAATAGATCACAAGGTTCCTAGATCAAGGAAAAGTGATTGGTATCGATGTGAAAAAAATCATGATGATGGACCAAGGAATAATCAGAGGAAAATTCATTTTGTCAAGAGATGAATCAAGAAGAAATTATGTAGGATTAGAGTAAGAAATTCGAAAAAAGAAAAGAAAATCATAGACACAAAATATATTATTTTCTGAAGAAAACATTGATAGAAAAAAATTTCACAATGAAAAAGTCACGAAGTATTTTCTTGTAAGGTAAACTAGGTTCCTGTATAAGAATCCTCATAAGAAATGATCATGATGAAAATATTTTGACAAGAAACAGAATAAAAATAATAATAATGAGAGAAAATCAGTGGAAAAATTTGTAACTATCAAAATTTGAATAATAGGTACATAGAAAAGTAAGATCCCAAAAACAATTTTTTTTAAAATCAGGAAGAAAACCAGAGCTAACATTTTTTTTTGAAGTAGAGACATTTTTTTAAAGGTAAATCAGACAAAATCAAAAGAAAGAATCGGGGTGTTTTTTTTTTTTTTTTTTTTTTTTTTGTATAATAAAATGAAAAACTCTTTTGGATGGTAAATGAAAAAATAAATCAAACTTGAAACTCAAAAAAAATGGAAGATTATTCAAAAGAAAAATCAAGAGTAATAAAAAATAAATTTTATAAAGGAATTTTTTAAAGCTATTCACTGTACCTTTTTGAGATTGGCTAAATCCACAACAAGTAATCACGAAAATGAACGAACGAGAATTCATCTCATAGATATTCTTGTTTAAAAACTCGTGGTCGCGGTCGTGTTTGTCATTGCAAAGTGGAATCGAAATTAATTAACGATTTTCTCTAATTTTTCATCGAGATTTTTCCACTATATTGTTTAATTTTATAAAATGTTAAAAATTTTTCCAAGTTTTCTATTCTTCAAATTTTTCATTTTTTTCGATTTTCATGCGATTAAAAAAAAAATAATCTATAGGAAATTATTCATCATTCATCAAGTAATTTATTCCTATTTTTTCCTCAAATTTTTCATTAATTTTTTTCTATTTGTCGTGTAAGCTGAAACTCATTTTTTTTAATTTTCTAATTTTTTGATTCAAACTTTTGCCAATAAGTTTTTCATCAAAATGCAACTAATCTTCATCATATTTTTTTCAAATTCATTTTTTGAAATTTTTCAAATGAAGATTGTTAATTAAATTTCTTTTCAAATTTTCATTTAGATTTTTAAACATTTTTCATAAAATTTTCTCATCGAAATGCTTCTAAATCTCTACCATATTTTTTCAAATTTTTCTTTTTAAAATTAATTTTTTTTTAAAGTAAATTTTTTATTGAGTTTATTTATGAGTTTTCCACCTAAATTTTTCCGACATTTTTATTGATTTTTTTCTCAAGAAAATTGTTCATCACCCCCTCCCCCATTTTTCTATTAAAATTATTAATTGATTCCATTCTCAAATTGATCATCAAAAAGGTCCTTTTTTCATCTCTCAACTTGACTTATCATTCGATTTTTTTCCAATAATTTTCATCAACATTTGTCTTATACCTGATTTCTAAATTTTTTTTGAGTAAATTCCGATTTTTTTTCTAAAATTTCTTTTAATTTTTTTTTCTTCAAATTATTCCCTATAATTTTGATTTTCTTCAAGTACCTAAATTGAGTACTTATTATTGTTGAAAAAAAATTAAAAAATTAAAACATAAAAAATTATAGGTAAATACAGCATCCTACATAAAATAAAAAACATCTTGAGTATTTTGAATAAAACATCAAAGTTTTCAGAGGAAAACTTGGAAAAAATTTGTCTAAAAAAAACCTTGTACAACAAAAGAGGTCGAATAAAAAAGAACGACATTGCCCTTACAATGTGATTACTTGTTGTGGATTTAGACATTCCCTCATTTTTTGGTCAAAATTAGTCTTTTTTTTTTCATTCGTTTGAAAGATTTAGCCTTGAATGGATCAATAGAAATTTTGGTCATTCTGAAGAATTTGTAAAAAAAAAAAAAAAACCTAAGTAATAAAAAAAATTACAATTTTTCTCACAAATCCATATTATCAATTCCAATATCACACGCGATCCCTAACAAAAAATAAATAAAAATAAAGCTCAAGAAAAAAAACCACCTCCTCTCACCTCCCTCACCTGCAGCAAACCGCATGAGTCACGCGAAGAATGCGCGCTATAGCCAAAGTAAGCGCAGCGCATAAACGTAAAGCGCATCTTTGGGTTTGTGTAAAACGGTTTACCAACCTCTTACGGGCAAGTACGTATGATTTATGGCAAATAAACCGGTTATTAAAAGCATTAAAATATTAAAAAATTATTTTTTTAGCCGTTCTACAGCCTCGGGAACCGTATCGGAGGACTTAGCGATCCGCCCAAAATCCCGATACAACCATTTGTTGTTAATAAGACGCCTCGTAGTCTAACAACGAAAAAACCAAACCGAGCAGATACGTTTAAGTATACGTTCCGATGCGTACTTGTAATTATTAGTTTAATATTGAACGGTTTTTTTTTTTCTTCTTTCTTCCTTCCTCCTTTCGTCTCTATAAGGTACTCGATAGGGCTTTTTCTCTTCTCTTTATGGGATGTCTCTCTCTCTCTCTCTCTCACTCACTTGATTTTTCTCTGTCTTATGTTTAGTGTGCGTATGTATATTGTAAAGGTGTACATATTTATAAGTATGTACAGAATGCACAAGGTATACACTCCGTTTAAAAGATAATCTGTTCTACACTTAATAATTCAACGTTTGGCATTTATAATATTTATCGGCGATTCACCAGAACGAAGGTGTTACAAGTGCTCGTTGATTAAGAGACAAGGCATATAGCGAACGCGGTTATACCGCCAGTATACATCGGTTTTTCGCACGCTCGTTCTTTAAATAATAATATAATGGCGATGGTGTATACACGCTGCCTTGTTTTTGTTGTAATAAACTGCAAAAAAAATATTAAAATTAGCCGACCACCAATTATTATTTTATAGAGCGAATTAGTTAGTTTTAATTATATCAGAACATAATGCTCTCTAAACCCGAATCAGTAAAAATATAACTGATTCGTTTCATTAAAATAAAATATACTGATAAAACAGTTAATTTGACTGAAAATTAGTTACATTCAGTACTTTTTTGACTGTTTTTCAGCTAATTCAAGAAGTACTGAAAGATTAACATATTTTCACTGTTTTGTTTCAGTAAATTCAAAAATTTTTACTGAAAAAAAAAACGGTTTAAAAAAATATTGAATTTCAGTATTTTAATAAACTGAAAATCAGTTAAAAATTTAATCATTTTACTGTTTTATTTAGTAAATGAAAAAATTTTTACTGAAAATCAGTTAAAAAATTAAGTATGTCATCTCGTCTTTGCGCGAAGTGAGATTTAAAAAAAGTAGAAACTCCGGATGATACTCGTATTAGTTATGTACTCTGTTGCATTTTTGTTCAAATTAATTGAATTTGACGCACTAAAAAAATCAGATTTTCAACTGCGCGCTCTTATGATTCTAAAACCTATATATTTTTTTTTTTTTTTTTTTGTAGATAAATTTTTCTCAACTCATAATTTTCCCAAATTAATTTTAATTGTGCCTCTGCCTGCAACTATTTCAAAAAATCAATTCTTCAGTCGAACATCTTTTTCCCCCTCAAGGCCCAAGTGAATAATAAACTTCAAAAAAAATTCTTCAATTTTTAACCTAAAAAAAACTGAAAATTTCTTACAGAAAAATGAATTTTATTTGTTTCCAAAAAAAAATCGGACCTACTTCTATAAAAATTCAAAAATAAGGTATTTAAGCACTTCAAAAAAACAATTTTCATTGTACCTAGGTAAGTAAATTAAAAAAAGTATATGTTTTGAAGAAAAATTGAGAAATTCATTATTTCACAAAAATGGGGAGATTATTTTATCAAAAAATTTGAGAATTTATTTTCCAAGCAATAAGGAGAGTTTTTCAAACAAAAATCTGAAAAAAAAGAAAAACTAAAAACGAAAGAAAACACCTACTTACCATGAAAAAATTGAAATAATTTTTTTTCAATTCTAAAGTTTAAAAAAAAAATGTAAACAAGAAACAGTTTTTACTTCAGCTTTTACAATTTACCAATAAAACTTTCATTAAAATGTTTTATTTTACCAAATTTAAAAAAAATGAAAATGAAGGATGAGAATCGACAACGTTACAGATACCTACCTAAGTTTTTTTATTGATGCTTATCGATAAATTTCAGTAGTATCGGACACTGTCATTGTTGCATTTTTGTTCAGATTTGAGTTTGACACACTGAAAAAAAAACACATCCGATTTGGAACTGCTGCATTCTTTTGATTCTAAAACCTTCCAAAATTGTTCTTTTTATTTTTGAAGATGAATCATTTTCAATTTTTCATTTTCCCGAATTAATTTTTCATAGTTTAAAATTTTTCAATCGAGCATTGATAATTGTCTCTTATTATTGTTTAATATTTCCCTATTTTTTATTTTCCCTCTAAATGAATTTTAGATGCCACTAGTCTGTCACTTGGAAAATTACTCGCAATATTTTTTTCCAAATTCATTTAAAAATCCAAATCCAATCAGGAAAAAGACAAAAAAGAAATGAATTTTAAATGCTCGATCAAAATTTTTTATTACTAAAGTAAAAATAAAATATGTACCTTATTGCAAAAATAACAATCACCCACACGTCCCACATATGTACATTACGTATTTGAAAATGTAGAAATTAGAATGAAATCAATCAAAGATCGGTATAGGCCTATAATCAACTTTTCGCCCTCCGATAACAATGCGCCCGGTGGCTTAGTTAGTTAGGTAGGAGATAGTTAGGTTCCCAGGTTAGGTTAGATATAAGGGTACCGGGTTCGAGTCCTATAGTCAGGGCAAAACTCGAAAAATTGGTAACCGAATTTAATCGAAGATATGGATGAGTAAATGTGAGAACAAGTAGTTGTAAGTGGTTTCAAATTTTTTTCTAGTTTTTATAATTAGTTTTCATCTAATTATTAAAAGCTTATGCAAGTAGAATACAGAAAAAATGGGTTTGTAATACTGAATCAAAAACTGAAAGAAATCAGTGAAAATATAGACTGAATTTAAAACAGTATTTTTTTTACTGAAAAAACTGTAAAAATTGGGTACTCATTGCATGGTATATTTTTATTGTTTTTTCAGTAAAAAAAACTACTGTTCTTAAACCAGTGAATTTTTACTGAATTGAAACATTTAAAAGTAAAATAAATCAGTAAAATTGACTGGTTCCATTTGCAATGGCCAAATCAGTAAAATTCAACTGCAAATCAGTTAAATTTTACTGATTTAGATTTAGAGAGTGGGCGGGACAATGAACCTCCTCTGGAGTGGATATAGATTTTTGCGATTGATTAATCGTGAGTTGTGATCAGCGACCTCGGATTATTATTAGACTTGTTTCGTCCTTTTCAATCTAAGTTTATTTACAATGCATGTTTTGTTTTTTTTTTTTTTTTTGCGAAGAAATCTTTAGAAAATATTTTTTAGTTTTTAATGATTGTGAAAAATTGAGGAAATGCTCTCATTAGGAAAACAGAAAAAATAACATGAAATTGTTCTATGTGGAAAAGCAAAAAATCACAATGGTTGTTTACGTTTAGAATGTCGTAAATTGATTTGAAAAAACGAAAATAATTTTTCTGACTAATAAAAGATATATTTCGAGTCGTTTTTGTCAAACTTTGAGCAATTTCAACAAAGCAACTCCAACAAACAAAATTCGAACCAAAAACTATTCTGACCACAAATCACTCTGAAAAGATCTAAAAATTATACTTAATTCTGACAAAAGTGATTCTATTAGGTAATAGCTTTGAAAGAAAGGTAATAATTCTAACAACTGATAATTCTATATAACGAGGACTCTGAAAAATGATAAAAATCTTATAAAATAAATGGTGGCTTTGACAAAAAGTCATTCTAACAATAATTGATGATCACTCTCGTCTCAAAAATGATAAATTTTTCGACAAAAATTTTTAGGTACCTAATATTATCTATAATTTTGACCAAAAAACTCTGGAAAATGATGACTTTGACAAACAGTAATTCTAACAATTGATAATTCTGACAAGTGATGATTACTTTAAAAAATTAGTGAGTTAGTTCCAACAACAGATAACTATGACAAAATTCTGACAACAGATGATTCTGGCAAGGGATATGATAACTACTACATACCTACCTTTTTCTATAAAAAAATCTAAATCAACTTGAAATGAGTTTTTCTTAATTTTCTTAAATAAAGAAATAAGTTGAAAAATTTATTAATTTTATCGAAAAAAAAGTTTCAAGTTTGAGCGTTTACAGAATTACAGAATTTGCAGTCTGCAAATCTGCAATGTTGCAAAATTGTTAAAAAATTAGAAATAATTTTGCAGAATTAAACTGACCTCGAGAGGACAGTTAATTTCTGTACAGAAAACTGCAAATTTATCACTGCAGAGAACGTTTGAATGGTTTGAGGCATTTTTGAGCAAAATCGGGGTTGCTAAAATTTAAAAAAAAAATAAAAAATATTTTAAACCATGCTGATTACGAATATCGTATTCATAATGTCAACTTTATCGTGTTTCATGACGTTCTCGACCATTTTTAACAAAAAAACAAAAAAAAAAAATTTTAAATTTTAAAAATGATTTTTTCTATTTTGGGTTATTCTTGACTTCTGGGAGGCTGAATATTGTTCCAAGGTCCATAAAACCATTTTTAATCAAAATTAAAAAAAAAAGTACCTAAACAAAAAATTGATTTTTGATTTTTATTGATTTTGGGTAAGTCTTGCCCCCTGGTTTTTAAATGAAAGTACAGGTCGATAATGTTAAAAATGCTTAGGTAAATAAATCTCATTAACAGCTTTTAACAGAAAAAATTCAAAAAGTTATCTTGTGAGAACTGTTTTTAAAAAAGTTCAAAAAATACGTATTTTCATGTTTACATAGAATTCTATTGAAAATGAATTTTCCGAAACAAAATATTTTGAAAATTTATAGGCAAGAATTTTAAAAATTGAGCACCTATTTTACTAAAAATTACCTTGGATTTTTTTTTTTTTTTTTTTTTTGAAAAAATATTTGCAACTTTGCATAAAAGAAATGAATCATCAATTAAAATTTTTTGAAAAATACGTACTATGACTCTGACAAAAAATTTGATGACTGTTGATTTTATCAAATAGAGATTTTAACAAAAGATAATAATTCTGAAACTTTATAACTTTGACAAAATGTCAAGTCTGATAAAGATTTTGATAACTATGAGTTGAAAAAATTCTAACAACAGATGATTCTGGAAAATTGTGTCTCTGATAAAAATGTTCTTGAAAAAATTATAAATTTGAGAAATATTCTCACAACAGATCTGGCAAATGACAATACTCACCCACTTCCCCCCCAAAAAATTCTGAACATGGTAACTTTGGGCAATAATAATTTTGACAAATGATTACTTTGAAACATATAGTAGCAAAACCACCTAGACACTACAAGCCATGAAGTTAAATTTGGCAACCTTGCCGAAGACGGCCGACTTGAGCAATTGAAAATACGTTTTCTGGGCAAACGAAGTGTTTTTCGAAAAAATTGATGGGAACTAAAATTGTAGAGGGAAAAATTAACGTTCGTTTAGTGTATTCGGAATTTTGATTCGACTAATATTTCTCGAGTTACGGTGAAAAAACTGATTTGAAGATGGGCCGTCGACTAGATTTTCCCTATTTTCCCGGTCAAAGAAGCGATTTTCGTAAAAATTGATAAGAACAAAAATTGTAGAGCAAAATATATCCTTTCATCCTAAAATCATTGAAGTTTTGATTCGACGAAAATACCTCGATTCATTAGCAAAAACTGTTTTCTCAGATGTGCAAATTTTCATATTTTCCTATTTCGCGGATAAACAAAGCGTTTTTCATGAAAATTGATAAGAACTAAAATTGTAGAGCAGAAAAAATCCTTCAGTTTTAGTGCTTTTAAAATTTTTGATTCGACCTATTTTTTGAGTTATCGTCAAAAAACTATTTATTTTTCCATTTTCGAGGTCAACGACCTCTTTTTTGTGAAAATTGATAGAAACCACAATTGTAGATCAAAAAATTTACTTTTGTTTGGTGTAGTCGGAATTTAGATTTGACGAATATTTCTCGAGTTATCGTCGAAAAACTGATTTTGAAAGTTGGCCGTCTACCAAATTTTCCCATTTTCCCGGTCAACGAAGCGATTTTCGTGAAAATTGATACGAACCAAAATTGTAGAGCAAAAAAAATCCTTTCACCTAAAATTATTGAAATTTCGATTTGACGAAAATATTTCACCTAAAATTATTGAAATTTCGATTTGACGAAAATACCTCGA
This sequence comes from Balanococcus diminutus, assembly GCA_959613365.1. Classification (NCBI taxonomy): domain Eukaryota; kingdom Metazoa; phylum Arthropoda; class Insecta; order Hemiptera; family Pseudococcidae; genus Balanococcus; species Balanococcus diminutus. The sequence continues at coordinate 51,531,398 of OY390718.1, forward strand.
TTTCTCAGCGTAAAATGTTTTCTTGGATATGCAAATTTTCACATATTCTCATTTTCAGAGCGAACGAAGCATTTTTCGTGAAAATTGATCTGAACCAAAATTGTAGAGCAGAAAATTTCCTTTCGTTAGTGTGTTGTTAGAATTTCGATTCGATGAATATTTCCCGAGTTATCGTCAAAAAACGGATTGGAAAGTCGACCGTCTACTACTCGAAAATGCGACGTTGCCTTTCTACGTTCATGGCTTGTATCTCTAGGTGGTTTTGTTAGTAGGTAATTCTGGCAACAGGAACAGATACAAAATACACACACTTAGTTCTGACCAAAAAACTCGTGACTTTAACAAATAATAATTCTGAAAATTGATATTTTTTACACCCGAGCGGCACACTCGATCGATAATATCGGAAGATGTAACGTATCGATAAAAAATCGTTTGAAAATCTATAGATGTTCTCACGATATTATAAAGATTTATCGGTACAACTTCATAGGCAAAAAATCTAAAAACTATCGAATTCGATATTATTAAGATTTTATGACGATATTCGTCAACGATACTATCGACAAAGAATATTAAATTTATCGATTCCGATTTTCCACCGATTTTGTGCAGTTATTTGAAACTACATTATCGACAAAGAATATTAAATTTATCGAATTCGATTTTTTAACGATTTTGTAAAGATATTTAAAACTATATTATCGACAGATTATATGAAATTTCTCGGCTTCGATATTTTACCGATTTTTTGACGACATTTGAAACTATATTATCGACAAATTATATTAAATTTATCGAATCCGATTTTTTACCGATTTTGTAAAGATATTTGAAACTATATTATCGACACGTAATATGAAATTTCTCGATTTCGATTTTTTAACGATTTTGTGACGATATTTGAAACTATATTATCGACAAATAATCTGAAATTTCTCGAATTCGATTTTTTAACGATTTTGTGAAGATATTTAAAACTTTATTATCGACACGTAATCTGAAATTTCTCGAATTCGATTTTTCAACGATTTTATGACGATATTTGAAACTATATTATCGACACGTGATATGAAATTCCTCGAATTCGATTTTTCAACGATTTTGTGGCGATATTTGAAACTACATTATCGACAAATAATCTGAAATTTGTCGAACGATTTTTCAACGATTTTGTGACGATATTTGAAATTATTTCCAAATTGGTGAAAATTTTTCGAAGTCCAACACGTCTGGAAGTACTAAACTGCCTATTATAAGCGTTTTATTGCTAATTTCTCAACGATAAGGTATGGCATAGCGGTTAAGGAAGAGGATTACCATGCAGGAGGTAGAAGGTTCAAGCCCCACGGGTGGCAGATTTTTTATAATTTTTTTTGACTTTTTCTGAAATGATCCTCTTACCGTAACATGAATAATGTGTTTAGGCATAGTTTAATGTATTAATTATGCTAATTAATGAGTTTTAATTATAGAAAAAAGCTAGTAAAAGACGAAAAATCGGAATAAAAAATCGATAAAAAATCGACAGAATATCGAATTCGATAAAGTTCCGCCTAAATCGTGAAATTATCTTTCGATATTATAGATATATTATCGATAAAATATCTTACTATAATCTCGAAATTTTTGCTAACTATAATTCGTCGATAATCTATCTATATATCGAAAGATAATTTCACGATTTATGCGGAACTAACGCGACACTTTATCGAATTCGATATTCTGTCGATTTTTTATTTCGATAATTTGTCTAGTGTGCTGCTCGGGCAAAAAACAATTTTGAGAAATGATGACTTTGACAAAATAGTAATTCTGCCAGTCGATTTCAGGGGGGGGGGTGTCAGGAAAAAATAATCATCCCTTCAAAACACAACTTCCAATAATTTTGATACTCGATTGTTACAACTTACAACTTCGATAACGTGAATACTTTTTTCATACGCCGGATAGCATACTTCTGAATTTTATTTGTTTTTTATCCATTGATTCAAGTTCAAAGGTCTCGTTAAGTTTATTTCTTCAATTATTCACTCCATATAGCCCTTCTCCGCCTCATCTTCTCTTCTCTCGTATTTTCAAAGCTCGAAAAAGGTGACACAAAGCCAACACGCAACCACATTCTTTCACATTAGAATTTTCTCACTACTCGTATATGAACGCAAATGCATACCTAAAGTTTAATTTTCTACAAATTTTTTTATTCCTATCCGTTTTTAGTACGTTTTCTACCCGAAACGTATAGCTATAGCTAAAAAGTAAACACGCTTTACAAAAAATTAAAACAAAAAAGAGAGAGAGAGAGAAACCGCAATTTTAATACATATTTTATAAAAATGTCCCAATTTTACTCGTACCGACGCTGTCGTCTCGTCGGTCTTCGTCGTAGTTACCTACACAAAAAGCCAACGATTTCCCGCCACGCAATCACGCTAAAGCGAAATTTCGCGCGCTATTTTACAATAAAACGAACACGTTCTTTTATTTTTCCACCGCTAAACGCATTCGCTCGGTATGATTTATGACGTTTTTTTTCTTCATTACCGATGACCACTCGTCCAACAGCATGAAATGAGAGGTGGCGAGGCAAGAATGGCCGACCAAGTGTGGCTTTTTTCTTTCTTATACACAGTGTAGGTAACTAGCTTTAGTTTTGCTAAGAAACTTCCACGGTCGAGTTGAAAAGGGAAAAAGTACACGTTTTTTTGGTCGGCGGTGTTGACAAAGACGGATGATTAACAGTTTGTTTGGTGACGTGAAAAAATCATAATAATATCGAAACGTATAAACGCTGGATTTACGTACCTAAATTCTTTAATTCATACTCGACCAAAACGAACTGAAAGTTGGTAATTAATTGAATTACGTAAATCATTAAAGATCGTAAATTGGCCAGCTTGTATTTAGTATGGACGGAGAACTTGGTATCTACAATATATACAAACTAGTAGATTTTGTCGCTCCACTTGCCGAAAAGCCATCAAGAGTAATCTCACCTTTTAGTGTACCGCTACAGGCGATGGCATATCAAATGCGTTTTCTTTGTAAAAGTCCAAATAGACCGCGCCGCGCGTCAACTAAACTACATAAGCGAGGAAAATGAAAAAGAATTCCTTATCGAATGTTGAAAATCGCTGAAAACCAGCGCAGCGTTGCTTCTAAAACAGAAAGAAGTATTTAAAACATTCTGGTATAATTTAATTTTCAGCCTCGACTTGGTCTCTTCCCTTCCTGTACTGCTTCGGTTTGGTAATTTATGAGCGTATCGAATTCATAAATAAAACGGCCGAAAGGCGGGCGCGTGAAAAATACGAATTTTGTTGACCACAAATTTGACACTAGCCACGATACATATGTTACTTGTGGAGCGAACAAATTCCGCGAATTGTCTGTGCGAGGTGTCAGGTGCAAATAAGAGAAATGAAATGGAATAACTTCTACGATTGTGAAAGGGACAAATTTCTCGAAGATTGGGTCTAATAGTGCCTATGTCCAATTGTCCATAGAGGAGCTCAATAAGTCACTTTTTTTTAGAAATGGGAATAACTTTTTTTGGTTCTAAAATTCTCGATTCCAATTTCTTTGTATTTTTACCTCGACTGAATTTCAAGTGGTGCCTATATCAACGCCCCCTTCCACAAAAATTGAAATATTTCCACTCAAAATTCAGTTTTTGTCAAAATTAAGAATTATTCAGAACAATTACCTCACAATATTCTTACGTAAAATTATGAGAACCCCTTTTTTTTAGTGAATAAGAAGCATAATTTTTGGTTTTAAACAAGGTTTTTAAACAATAAATGTACCTATTAATTTTTTTTTGAATTATTTTCTAAATTTCAACTTATAATTATTTTTCTTCAACTGAAAAACTCTTTTTATTTCTTAAGTAGGTATTATGGTAGGTATTAATAATTATTAAACTGAATTGAAACAATCAAAATAAAAAATAGACCCATTCTTCAAACAGACAAATATATGTACCTATATATTTTTTATTTGACATTATTAATTTTTGAAAGGGATTTGAAATTTGTTTTTTCAGTTTACTTTTATGTTTTTTTTTCAAATTTATATTGAATTTTATAATTTTTATTTCAGTTTAGAGAATTTTTTCCGGTTTTAAATTTTTTCAATTTCTTAAAAAAAATCAATTTTTTCCAATTTTGCAAAATTAAAAATTTCCTTGGAGTGATTACCTTAATGTTCTTCATAATTAGTCATTTTTAGTTCAATTTTGATTTATTTATTTGATTTTTTTTTTTTTTTTGTCAATTTTAGTCGATTTTTGATTCATTTGTCATTTTCCAATTATTAAAAACATGAATACCAAAATTTTTTAGATTTAAAATTTTTATTTTGTTTATTCAAGTTCTCAAAATTTTTTATTTGATTTGTTTGAAATTTTCTCAAATGATTTATAAAAATCTTTAGCCATTTTAAATTCAATTTCAGTTTTTCTATTCTCAATTTAAAGTTTTTATTTTTTTCGATGGTTTCTTTTTTCGAATTCAATTTTAATCTTTTTCATTTTAGGATTTTTTCAAATTGTTAATTTTTCTCTTTGTTTAGATTTGGGTTTTTAAAAAATTTTCATTAAAGAATTAAATCCAATTTAGGAAAATTTTTATCATTCAAAAAATTTTCATTGTTTTTCTTTTAATTTTTTTTTCGGTCATTCCTCATTTCAGCAAATTTTTAATTTTTTATTGAAATTTTTTCAACTATAATGAGGTGGGAATTGATTAAAATTTCCACCTCGAGTACCTATTATTTGTACTGATAGAATAAAGAACTTCTCAGAACGAAATATGAAATTGTTTCAACTCGTAAACTTATAAGTCTTGAAATACCTACCTTACTGTTTTTTTTTTGTTTTTTTTTTATTATTATTATTTTTTTATATTAAGAAGAATGTTCTAAAATTTAAAATTTTCGAAAAGGTGGAAATTTTACAAATTTAAAAAATATTTTTTTTTTGGAAAATGAAGACTTTTTAAAAATGATTTTTTTTTTGTACCTACTTAATACTCGTTTCACAAACTACACAAAAATGACATATTTTTTCCACCTCATTATTTCAATTTTGAACTTGCGGATTTTTCAAAATTTGGTGAATATTAAATTTTTTCAAAATTATATTTTTTTCTTGTTTTTTGAAAATGTTTAGCTACACTATCTCAAATTTAATATCAATTTTTTCTGTTTTAGATTTTTTAAGCTAGGTATCAATTTTTTTCAGTTTTTCATTTAAAAAAAAAAATCGTCATTTTTCATTCAATAATTTTAATTTATGTATATTTTTCAGTTTATTGAATGTTCAATTTTTTAAAATTATTATTATTTATTGTTTTTTTCATTTTTTTTAACATGGTGTCTGTAGGATTTTTTTTTAAATCACTGGATATCCAGATATCTATGTACTATATTTTCAATGCCTTTTTTAAATAGGTATGGTATACTACCCGAACAACGCTCAACCCCCCCCCCTCCCCCGAAAAGTTACAGAAAGTTGAGAACCACTTTTATTGAGTAAAAAATTGATTAATTCATTAAAATTTAAAGCTATAGGTATGTTTTTTAAAACATTTTTTTGTAAAAAAAAACTCAGAATTGTTATATTATTTCTAGAGAAAAAATCATATTTCTAGAAGGAAAATCGTAATTTTCATTTTTGATTCCTTTTTTAAAAAAAATTCTGCACTTTCTACAAGTAAAAAATTTTACATTTTTTTCAAAAAGCTCATTTTTTGCAATTTATTTTTTTAAAAGAATTTTCTTTCACATTTTTGGGAGCTGAAAAAATTTCTAAATTTTTTTAAACTTGAAATTACCGTTTTTTTTGAATAACTTTTTTTTATACAAGAAATCGAATGCCTAGGTATTTTTAGATTTTTAGAGAGATAACTTTTTTTTTTTTAGGAAAAAATTCCAATTTTCAGTTTTTCCTACTTAGTTACTATTTTTTTTTTTTTTGAAAAATCCAAATTTTTGGGAGATTTTTTCCTATTTTCAAAAATATATTTTTTTTTCTTGATAAAAACCCTATAATAAGTATTTTTGGATGTTTAGAAAAAGAAAATGTCTCAATTTTTTCTTTTCTTTACTTTTTTGATCTCTTCATTTTCTTGGGATAAAAAAATTAAGTCGATCTTTCGGATTAAAAAATTTCTCAATCAATAGAGAAAACCCTAAATTTTTGGAGTAAAACTTTTTCGAGAATTTTTTTCACTTTTCTTTCAGAGTAAAAAAAATCTTTTTTCTTTTTTTAATTTAATTTTTTTTGAAAATATCTCTAAGTAAGTATCTACAATTTTATTTTCAATCTTAAATCTCGATAAATTGGTTTACTGTTTCTGAAGAAATTTTGTTAGGCACACTAATTTATTAAGATAGGACCCTCGATCCTTGAGTACTTCATATACTTAGCGTGGGTGTGTCGTGTCAATTTATTTTATTAGTTAAGCAAGAAGAGCGAGAGAGATAGAGTCATACCGCAGCGCGACCTGGCATCCTAATTAAACAAAATGTCTGCTGGGGAAGTGTGACTATAGGCGAAAGGGGGAGCAGCGAGAGACGTACTGCTTAGCACCGAGTTTCAATATCGAAATTAATAATCTAAATTAGCCTGTTCGTATATTATTAACACCTTCACACATGCAAGTATCTATATGGTTTATACGTACAGGTAAAGAGGTACATAAACCATATCGTATACATGGTCAGCGCAAGTGAAAAGAGCGAAATCGTTAAATCGTCGTCGTCCTCCTAGAGTGACATGTCGATGAATCAATGTATGCTGCGCACAGCCATAGACATAGAGACAACGCCGAAAACAACAACACATCCATAGCCATACCACCAGGTTAGGACCAACGATGAGAATCTGATTAGGTACCTATATACCTAGACCTATGAAGAGTGAAAAAAAAATATCAGATTACCAGATTACCAATAAATGAGTGTTCTAGAAGGAGGTACTATGGTACCTACACTCGACGAGTTATAATATAAATTCGTACGTGTGTATATCTCGACATACAGTGTATTTGTGATTGTACGTAGGTACACGATGATTTGTATGAAACATAAACAATACTAATTTTTTCTAATTCTTTCGTACACGCAATGACACTCCGCAGGAGTTTGAGTTTATAGTTTGGTAAAAGTATCGCCAAAGTATTGACATCGTGTCATTTATTCACCCGCAGGTAGGAGGAGAGAAAAAAGGTGTTCCTAATTATAAAGAGACGAAAATAGGCAACCGTTAAGCACGTACCAATTATCTAATAACGTTATTTTATTTTTCCTTTTTTAATCGATCGGTTTAATCGACGAATACTACACATTGAGAATCTAGTTTCGTTCAAATCGTTTAAATACCTGACGCGTTTATTGTGTATGATCGAAGATCGATACTCCAGAGTGTTCAAAGTATAAACGATGATCGGTTCATCCTCAGGCTGGCACTCTTGTTCTGCGAGCATTTCATCTGTATCAATTTTTATCATCGCAGTGTGCGGTTTCGCTAATGTGTTTTTAATGAGAGATTTCGATACGTAGGTACAAACATTGTATGGGTACTACAGATTAGCATGATTTTTTTTTATGCCCAGCATATCGAAAGATCGTCAATGTCAATAGGCTCTCATACAACCGGTATATTGTAATAAATTCATCTACATAGGTATACCTATTATGCATCGATGCCGCCATTTCACCATCAAACATAAGCCGCGAGATTTTTGCATATTTATCATTGACCATTTCGCGCTCACCGGGATCGCTAGCATCGCTGGCAAACCATGAGGATAAAATACATTATGGCTTATGAGGGAAGTGTAGCTTTTTCAATTTTTAACAAAAATGAGATGATTTACAGAAAATTTTGTAAGAACATTAATTAAAGAAGAAAAAATTTCCTTTCCATTGATATAAAATTTATTTTGATTCGTCGAGTAATTACGGATCTGCGGATGTTTTTTCTTATTTGTTTTCAATTTATCGAAATTTCAATTATAAATTAATCGAAAACTACTCATTTGACAAAAAAATGTTTTCTCTAAAACTTGGAGTAAATTTAATCATCTTTCAAACGGTATATTGATGAAGTCGGTAGCTTTAATATTCACGCTACCAGCCTTACTTGAAAGTTGAAAATTCGTATTTCAGTCTCATAAACAGCTGATCTGAATGTTCAGTTTCAAAATTGTATGAAAAGAAAGGGTCTAATCGAAATTTTTATAATAACAAAACTTATTTCTCGAGTATTATTCTACAACTTGGTTTGAAATTTTTTTCAATTTGATCCCCCCTCCCCTTCTAATTTGGCATATTACTATTATAAATGTGAAATAGGAGGGGAAAGAGGGGTCCAACTGAAAAAATTTTCAAACAAAATTTGTAGGATAAAATATATGGTATATTTTATGTTATTATAAAAATTTCGATTGGGCCCCTCTCTCCTCCCAATTTTTATGTATAAGTGTCTACATTGTATTATTATGCAAAATATGATGGGAGGGAGGTGTTCAATTGAAATTTTTGTAATAACATAAAATATACCTTATATTTTATCCTACAAATTTTGTTTGAAAATTTTTTCAGTTGGACCCCTCTTTCCCCTCCTATTTTACATTTATAATAGTAATATGCCAAATTAGAAGGGGAGGGGGGATCAAATTGAAAAAAATTTCAAACCAAGTTGTAGAATAATACTCGAGAAATAAGTTTTGTTATTATAAAAATTTCGATTAGACCCTTCCTTTCCATACAATTTTGAAACTGAACATTCAGATCAGTTGTTTATGAGACTGAAATACGAATTTTCAACTTTCAAGTAAGGCTGGTAGCGTGAATATTAAAGCTACCGACTTCACCAATATACCGTTGGAAAGAGGATAAAATTTCTTTCAACTTCTAGAGGAAACATATTTTTGTAATATCGGTAGTTTTCGAATAATTTAAAATTGAAATTTCGATATGTGAGGAATAATTAAAAAGATATGTCCTGAGAACCGTAATTACTTGACGAATCAAAATAAATTTTATATCAAAAGATAGTAAATTTTATCTTCTTCAATTAATGTTCTTACAAAATTTTCCGTAAATCATCTCATTTTTGTTAAAAATTGAAAAAACTCCTCTTCCCTCATAAGCCATAATGTATTTTATCCTCATGGTTTGTTAATTGACCCAACTTCCGATAGAGTTCAGCCACTCCGCGCGAAATGGTCAATTGTAGTATAAGTTATAAATATCAACCAGACCGATAAGTATACTCGTATATACTCGTCTTGCAGCAATTAATACCACAGCTCGCCATTTTTAAATCGATGCCATCTTAATGGCATACGAGTTTCGGTGCTCTGATCTCGTATTTATACATATGTTAATTGGGGAACTAAACGCCAAACGTGTAAGAAAGGCGGATCGAATACCTGGTGTAATATTTTACTCGTGTATTAGAACGTTGACAAAATCGTATATTGCCTGTTTGTTGACTCTTATATAGAATGATTCGACGAATGGCTCATTCAAAATTCTCGCTTTAACGGCCTGCACAAAGCATGTTGGTTGAAATTTATGTTTATTGCCGAAGATGTATCAACTAAAGAATTTTTGAGACAGACAGAAAGAAAACACCTACAACTTGTAAAATAATCCAAAATTGAAAAGAAAAACTTTGAAAAATGTTATACCTACAATTTATTGCAAATTGAAAATAAATTTGAAAATTCAAAAAAAACAGCATTACTAGGAAGAAATTTCAAATCAAAGTGAATAAATAGATAAAATTGTCAATTACAAATAAAAATTATTGATAATGAAAGCATGATAAATGGAAATTTAACTTGAAACGAAAAAAAAAGTTTCTTTTAAGGCATGGTTACTTCTTATGCCAGCGTATCTATAACGGTCATGAAAATCATGACAGTCCTGAAAAAATCATGAAATTTGAAAATGGTCATGAAAGTCATGGAAAATTCGTGAATTTTTCAAAAAAATCACTATTTCAAGCAAAGTCTTGAATTTTACTCTGTGAAGTCATGAATTTTTGATACCTAATTATATCTGGGCAAAATTACAAATTCGCTTAAGTAAAAGTGAAATTTTTTCAAACTGTTTCATCTTCTCAAAAAAATTTTAAAAAAATTTAAATGCATAAAAAAAGAAATTTTTAAGCATTTCTATTTTTTTTTTGGAAAACCTCCCTTTCTTGGAATGAAAAAAAAAATTTGTGGAATAAAAAAAAAAGATTAAAAATTGTTTTGGAGCAAAAAACGTTTTCACGCCACTAGACTTAGGTATTTGCTGTAAAAGGTGTTTAAAAAAATTCCCAATTTTTTCGAAGTAGGTAGAAATATTTTTTAAACTTTCGCAAAAAAATTCTCATTTTTAAAAAAATCAAAAATCTGAATTTTTTTGTTTTGGAATTGAATTGTTTTGAAGTAAAAATACTTTTCGAACTCTACATATTAGAGTATAAAATCTAATTTTTTTTGATTTTTTTTTCAAATTTCTGAAAAATAAATTTTTTTTTTTTTTTTGGAGGAGGGTCTCTGTTTTTTTGGAAAAAAAATTCAAATTTTTTGGAATATGTTTAAAAAAAATAAAAACGATTTTTATAGGTTCAAAAATTTTTTAAACTTGTTTTGGAATAAAAAAAATACTCAATTTTTTTTGAAATAGAGAAATCTCAAATCTTCTGGAGTAGAAATTTTTTCGAAGGATGAAATTTCAGGATTTTTTGGAATAAAAAATATTCTTTTTGAAGAAAAAAATTCGTTTCATTTTCGAAAAAAAACTTCGATTTTTTTTTTCGAACAGTAATTTTAAAAATTCTTCTAAAATAAAAAATAAATCTCTTTTCCTTTTTGATAAGTAGGTAGTAAAATTAATAGGTTAAATAAAATATTTTCTGAACTTTGGGACTAAAAAAATAAAACTAGAAAAAATGTTTTTCTGTTCAAAAAGTTGTTAAAACATTTTTAGGAGTATTTTTTGCGTGAAAATTTTTCGTTTCATTTCCAGGAAGAAAATCATTCTTACATTCCAACATGAAAACAATTTCAAGAATCCACCTTTTAGGGAAGAAATCGAATAAGATCCTTGATAATCTCAAGTATTCATTCAACTTTTTTTTGAAATTCTAGAGATTTTTTTGGTTAGAAAAGAAAAATGGGTTCTCGGAGGGCATATGCATAACTTCGAGGTGCAAGGGGTAATGGTATTCGCCACCTCCCTCAATATTTTTTTTAATAGCTGTTTACCACAAAATATAGAGAAAAATTGAGGGGAATTTTTTTCGCCCCATATTTCTTCCAAGTTACTCTTATGCCGGAGGGGACTCCTGGAAATGTAGAAATATTGTTCATGATGAATTTTCAAAAAAATATAAGTTAGACACCTTGTAAAAAATTTGAAAAAAAAACGATAGGTAATATTATTGGAAAAATTGAACATTCAAGGAACTGAAAATATTAGAATTGAATGAAAAATGACGAATAGCTTAAAAAAATCTAAAACTGAAAAAATTGAAATTAAATTTGATGCGAAGTGAACATTTCTAAACAACAAGAAAAAAATATAATTGGGAAAAAATTTAATATTTAACAAATTTGGAAAAATCGGCAAGTTTAAAATTGAAAAATTGAAAGAAAAAAAATTTCAACTAAAAAACTTTTGAGACAGGAAGAAAACACTTACGACTTTTAAAAAATCCAAAATTGAAAAGAAAAACATTGAAAACGTTTACAATTTGGCCAAATTGAAAATGAAATTAAAACGTTCAAAAACCAGCATTACTTGAAGGAAATTTCAAATCAAAGAGAATACTTAAATACGTAGATAAAATTGACAATTTCAAAAAATAAAAATAAAAATAAAATAATAAAAACATAAAAAATGGAAATTGAACTCGAAACGAAAAAAAATTCATAAAAAATCCAAGTAAAAGTGAAACAACTTGAAAAAATTTTATATTTAACATTTTGATTAATATTTCCATATTTTAATAAAGTGCTACACATAAGCATTACTTAGGTACTTTGGGGGGGGGGCGGTTCTTCACTCATATTTGGTGACTTTTGTTCTCGCTCCTTTGTAGTTTTTTTTTTTAGGCATAGTTATACTTATTATGCTTGGAAATCGATCCAAAAAATAATGTAGTTATGCCTTTGAATTTTAAATATTTTGTTACTTAATACACTATTTTTCCCCATTTTAAAGAGGAAAATAGAATTTGGGCATGATCCTCTTAGACATAGTAGACCTAATCGAGTTGTTTCAGTAAGTTTAACTTATCGTTCCAACTCATACGACCAATTTAACATTCTATACGATCTCTTCTCGTACATCATTCGAATTAAATTCTTTTTCAATATAATGCTACAAGTCTCAATGCGAAAGTCTCATTGCGACACACCATTCGTAGATACATGTTCGGAGAGGAAAAGCCATCCGGTAGCCAGCATCGATCTACAAACCCATCTCAGCCGCCCTTTGTACCTATAGACCTACGATTCTAATACGTGTTAGAGCTGCTGAAAGTAAATCACCTTAACAGCTAACATGTTCGATTCGTACACAGTCCAAGCGATACTTTACCAAGAGTAATAGACCGATAGACGCGTCTTGCGGTTGCTCTCAGCCTCTCAGGACAAACAATAAGCTTTTCGAAATGATCAGTACGGAGCTGGAGCTGGAGCTGAGCCGAGTGCATTCCGGTGCACGGTCGCGATTCATATTTAAATCATATCGAAGAGAGCCAAGAGTGTGGAGATGGCGAGAGGTAGGCGTAACGTAGCGCGAACTCGGGTGACGACCAGACGACCAAATCGGCGAAAAAATCGACGATAATAAAACAATATAATGCACCGATGGCGATAAAGATTGACACAAAAAACAATAAAAAAGCACCCAGAAGCATGCTTGTTGTTGTCTTGTAAGTCGTGATCTACGATTTATGCGAGCAATGTAGCGTACTGCTCTCCACTCCTCTTGCCTTGGCCTCTGTCTCTGTCTCTGTTCGACAATTGCACATGCACACACAGTATGGATGCTGTTTGGCTGCTGCAGCTTCTCTGCTCGTTCTGTCGCACACACTGTAGATATGTACTGTATACGTAGGTACATTTTAACAACAAATCGAAACCACATAGCACAGCGCAGCGCGTGCTTTTCTATTATGTATTTATGTATATACAGGTACCCAGAGTAGAGCTCTCTCAGCCATAGCCATACACATAGTTACCGTGGTATATAAATCGACATCGGTATATACGAGTACGTGGGTATTGCTTCTTATGCAATAACAACAACAACAACAACAACAACAACAACAGCAATAGAGGCCGACGTGCAACGTGCGCGGTACATACCAGTAGCTCTGATTATTAAATAGCACGATGGAAAGAGGAGAAAAAAATAAAGCATGCCGACGACAAATGGACAATAAAATTAGAGTCCCGTATACTGTAATTAGAAGACCACCCGATATATCGATTCGTGCGCTCTGTTCTCGCTGGCTCTTCCAAGTACATTGTACCTACTCTTTGAAAGGGAAACAAATCTCCTCAACCACACGCTTTTTTCTTTTCTCTTTGCCTCTGTGTGGACGACGACAGCATCATAAATATTACAAATTGGGCCCGCGCGCCGATCGCACTTACCAATCAAATAAACCGCGTATATATAATGGTCGGTTATGGTCGGAGTATTTTTTTTCTTCTTTCTATTCACGAGCTACCGTATTTTTGAACCCATCTATGCTAGCAATGGTTAGAAAACCAAATTATCCTAATAACTCTATAAATTTGACGTCGATATAGGTACAGGTCGAGTTCATAAATCATAACGCGCGGCGGCTCGTCCGCCGAATATACGTAAAATTAACGCGTCTCAGCTCTGTCCGTAGGTAGTAGGTAGAGTTTGAAAAATATGGGTTGCACGGATACGGAAATAATTAGAGATAATTTTTTTTCCATCTTCCAACTGGTTCGAATGGTCGAACGAACGAGCGAATAAAAAATATAGACTGCGCGTTCGTTGTGGGCTAATCGTACAGAGATTTTTTTTTTCTTCAACTGTGCCTGTATGTAAGTCGATCGACTGTGATATTAATTGAGTAATAATGCGCGTAATAAAAGCTTCCAACGAACCCATTATATCGATTAATAATACTAAAGTGGCAGTTTCAAACACGTGTATGTGTATTGATAAATTACTGTATTTCTATACAGGAATCGAAACTTCGTATGGTAACGTAGGTTTTCGTTGAAAGTGGTTTCAAGTATTCGACGTAATTTACGGTAATTTACCACCGATGGAATTTCTTCTGAGCTCATTCTCATAATTTGATAGGCCTAACTCCTTCAAAATAATCCTTGTTTTATAAAAATGGAAGAAAATCTACCTACTACGAAATTGGGAAAAAAGAAAAAAAAGAGATTTTCGAAATTTCAAAAAAGAAAAACAGAAAGAAACAAACCTTTGGTAGGAACAAAAAAATGTTTTTTTTTTCTTTTTCACGAAAATCTTGAAATATTTTCTTGAAAAAAATTAGGCAATTTGAGGGGAGGGGGGGGGGGTGTACGAACTTGCAATTTTGGTCAGCGAACTTCTTTTTCTTGAAAAATTGAGTCACCATGTTGTCACTATTTTTTTTTTTCTAAAAAAAGCTCGCTTACGCCATTAAAAAGATTGAAAACTGAAATAAGTATAATACTTAGGAAAATCAATCCTGAAATTTTGAATAATTTCAAGTTTTTAAATTTAGTTGAATTCTCAATGTTTTCTGCTTATGTCATTTTTTTGAAAAAAATTGACTATTTTTGTCACTTTTTTGATATAGATATTCATGTAGTTACATCCCGGGAAAAAATGGTTTGATCAAAATTGATTAGTTTTGATTAAAATCATGATATAAATTGATCAAATTTTAACAAAATCGATCAAATCAGATCAACTTAAATAAACTGACACACGTAGTGTTGGATCAATTTAGATCAAATTTTTTGTGCGCTTACATCAAATTTGATTAAGTATTGCTTGATATGTCTTGATCTAACTGATTGAATCCGATCAATTTTGATCAAATGTTTCGTGTTTAGACTAAATTTGATCAAAGTATTGTTTGATGTGCCTTGATCTAACTGATAGAATTCGATCAACTTTGACCAAATGTTTTGTGTTTAGATTAAATTTGATCTAAATATTGTTTGATGCGCCTTGATCTAACTGATGGAATTCGATCAGCTTTGATCAAATCCTATTAATTTTGATCAACTGTTTTGTGTTTAGAATAAATTTGATCTAAATATTGTTTGATGTGCCTTGATCTAACTGATGGAATTCGATCAGCTTTGATCAAATCCGATTAATTTTGATCAACTGTATTGTGTTTAGATTAAATTTGATGAAAGTATTGATTGATGTACCTTGATCTAACTGATGGAATTCGATCAACTTTGACCAAACGTTTCATGTTTACATTAAATTTGATCAAAATATTGTTTGATGTGCCTTAAATCTAACTGATGAATTCAATCAAGTTAGATCAAGGTTTTTGCAGATTTATCAAATTTGATCAGAGTAATGTTCATGATGTCTTAATAAGAATTCGACAAGCAAAACAATTCCAAGCAATAGTTGGTCATGTTATTATTGGATTAATTTTGAATTTCCTTGCACAAAAGAGTGTTATTGATGATTATAGTGTTTTTTTTTAACTCTTATTTGAAACGGAGTATTATGGTCAACAGTACTTAGTGTAGTGCACTTTGTATGAAAATAGGGAAAACGCATGATTTTCATATACTCATATACTCATCATGCAAAATTGGATGAAAGGAGGGTCCAATCTGAATTTTGTAGTACAAAATTGACACTTTGAAATTGTAAGTATTTTTTCAGATTTTTAGGGGTCATATTCTATGTGATCCACATTGGGGAAAAAGGGTTCACATCATATTCCTCTAATATTTTTTATAAAACATTTTTTCTTTAAAAAAAAAAAGATTTTTGGATATTTTTTTATTCCAAGAAATCCTGAAATTTCTTCATCCGAAAAATTTCTACTCTAGAAGATTTGAGATTTCTCTATTTCAAAAAAAAAGTTGAGTAAGTAGATAATATTTTTTTATTCCAAAACCATAATTTTTAAAAATTTTTGAACCAATAAAATTCGTTTTCAATTTTTTTCCTACATAATATATTCCAAAAAATGAGAATCTTTTCTCCAAAAAATAGAGACTTTTTCAAACGCTTTGTACGGCAAGTCGGCAACTACCCAAAGGGTGGTGTGAAAATTTTTTTATTCCATAATAATTTTTAAACAATTTTGTACCAAAATAAACATTTGTTTTTCATTTCACAACATTCATTTATTTTTCATTACAAGAAATGAGGATTTTTTCAACAAAAAAAATAAATAAAAATAAGTAATAATAAATAATAATTGGTACATAAATAGATTTCCTTCTCCTTAAAAAAATCAAGAAAATTGATTTACCAACTTTCATAATTCCATCTTTAATAGTGTATTTTTCAGTTTGCATAATTTACTATTATCAATATACCTACGAGCATTTATACTTCATTTAATGCTCTATCTCTCGAACAGCACTAGTGGTTGTGTGGTCAAGATCATGGATTCTGGAACGGGAGGTAGTGGGATCGAATCCTGACTGAACATGGACTGGGAAATTTTCGTTGAAGGATTTGGTTGAAATGGAAAGGTGTGATGCCCTATAAAATGAAAAGTGGAAAGGAAACTCGATTCGGACATGCCAACCTATTTTTTTTTTTGAAATTCATTCCGTACTTTGATCAAAATTGATCAGAAAAACGGTGATCTAATTAGATCAAAATAATGTCTCTATCAAAATAGATCTAACTTGATCTATTTTAATCAGAAAGTATCAATTTTGATATAATTTGATCAAAATTATGTCAATTTAGATCAATTTTGATAGGTATATTTTTTTGATCTAATTAGATCACCGTATTTTGATCAATTTTGATCAAAACATTTTTTCCCGGGCTTTGTATTTTAAATTTTTAAATTCTATAAATTTTCAGTGTATGTTTATAGAAATTTTCTTATGTCCATTTTCCCCTTAAATTGAATACCTTAGGTTTAGTTTTTTTAAATTTTTATTTTATTTGTCAGTTTCTCCCATTTCTTTGTGTTTTCAATTTTCCTTTTTTTTTAAATTTTGAAATTCAATTATTTTCCAAATATTAAATTTTTTTTAAATTTTCAACTTTTAAAAGTTTTTTAATTCATTAAATTCTCAAAGTTGCTCACGTAATGGGCTTTAAAAAAACATTTTTGGTCATTTTTCCCCCTCAAAAATGTTTGATTTATTTTAATTGTAGGTATTTTGTTTAAATTTTTTAAAAACTTTCATACTTTATTTTGGCATTTCTTCCATTTTGTAATCAACTTGGAAATGTTTTCTCAAAGTCATTTGAATAGGTAGTTCTTTTTTTCGAATTTTCAAATTGAAATGTTTTGCCAATATTAAATATTTGAAAACTTTCCTGCATTTAAAATTTTAAAATTCATTGATTCTCACCTAATTTTTAAATTTTTTTAAGTTTCAATACTTGCCAACTCGTCTTTTTTGACTGAGCTAAAAATCAGGCTCACTGAAAGAGCATGTCACCCAGATCTCAGAACCAAAATTTTAGCTGCCAGAGTTGATTTTTCAATTTTTGTTGAATTTTTGAAAATGACGAAATTGGGTAGCCCATTGATAAATTTATTTTTTACAAAAATTCTAAATTTTGAGATAAATTTCTGAAAATCAGTTTATGTACTAAAATCGATCCTCGAAGTCGATTGCGATCATTTTCAAAACGATCTGGAGCCTCCAGCAAAAGTTTACTTTTGAAAAATTTTGTGTTTTGAAAATAATGCACTTGTTCCCTTGTAAGCATATTTTCCAAATTTTTCATCTAAATGTTATCAATTTTGAACGCTTTGTAAATTATTAATTTTTTAAATTTATTTAACTTTCAGTGCGTTTCTCTATTTTCAATTTTTTTCGGTTTTCAATGTTTGATAAATTTTTCAATCGTCTTAAAATTTTCAATTTAATTTCAATTTTTCGTTAATTTTTATTCAATAAATTAATATTTTGTATTCCTCTTTTGATCGCCACCTCCCCTCAATTTTTCATAGCTTTAATTATCTTTTTTTTTTTTTTTGAATTTTATTAGGTTTTAAAATTTTCTCTTACAAGGTAGTGGATTTTTTAAAATTTCCACATCTTAAAAGTTTTGAGCTTATTAGCCAACTTTTTTTTCAATTTTTGATTTTTAGTAAAGTTTTAGCTTTTTAAAATTTTTAAAAATAAAAATATCTATATTTCAATTAGGTAAACATTTCTAAAAAATTTCCAGTATTGAAATTTTGAAATTTTTGCATAAGTATGTCTAAATTTTAAAATTTTGTCAAGTGCTCAATGTTTTGCGTACAATTGTCATTTTAAGAATTTTCATTTTCAGACCATTTTAATTTTTTTTTAAAAACCAAAAACTCAATTTCAATTTTATTTATTTATTCAATTTTTTTGTCGGTCTTTATAATTGTATATTTTTTTCAACTGTATTTTTTTTCAATTTTTGATCTACTTACTTACTTTCATTGAAGCCCCTTTTCAAATTTTTAATTCAAAAAATTTTCCAAATTATCTTGACAGTTTTGCAAGTTTTTAAATTTATATTTTTTTTAATCTTGGATTTCCAAACTAGGAGGTACTTTCGGATGTTTTTATAATTCTAATTCATTTTTCCCCTCACATTTTCTGTTCCTTTTAATTTATATATTTTTCACTCGTCTGTTTCTTTGAAATTTTTTCTGCTCTTATCTTTTTCAAATTTTCAATTTGAATTTTTTTCCTAGTTACGAATTCAATGAAGTTTTAAATTATTAGATTTTAAAGTTTGTTTACTAGTTTTAAATTTGGTTTTAATTTCGTCCAACTGCCATTTTTAATTTTTAGTATTTTCAATTTTACGAATTTGATTTCTTCAACTGCTGATTTTCTCCTATTTTATGAAAAATAATAAAAAATGAATCAACTTCTTCTGGAACAAATTAGTGTTGCAGGATGTTCAACCGATCACACAAAAAATGCAAAATTACTATAATATATGTACTTACATCACAAATTATTGATGTAAACAATCTCATTATCTTTCTACATACTAGGTACATATAATGAAATATCACCTCATAAGTATATTTATTAACAATTAAAGATTATTTTAATCTGCTGGCTAAATAGAGAACAAAAATTCATCCTCCTCCGTGTACCTAAAGTGGTTGAGATTTTGTGGCGCTAGCATACACAGCTTAGCATGCTACCTTTTGGAAAGATATAAAAGACGAAGGTGTCATCTGAACGTATGACATTAGTTATTATATTTAATTAAGCGACCCGCTAAGCAAACAAAACCGACGTAAAACATGTTCCAGCGCCAACAGAATATAAGAATATAACTAACTGGCTGCTCGCGTCGAGGTAGTATACTATTCTTACTACAACAACCGCAACCACATATTATGACATGCGGAGAAAAATCAGAAGAAAAGAAAAGAAAAGGCACCGACGATGATGATGGCGACGACATCGGCGGCGACGTCGAATTAAGCCTTAATACTAAATCACCGATCTAAGTACCCCCCATTGGAAGGCGAATTGTAAATTATGTAAATTGAAGAGGACAAAATTCGATGAAAATTTACCATCGAGTTGATGCCATGCCGCCGCCGTTTTTTTTGTTATTTATAAAATTACGAAATGTATAATACCTACGAAGAAACCGGCGTCTAGTAAACATGATGTTGTTGTTGTTGTGTGTACACAATGTAACCTTTATGTGTACATAAGTAGATTTTTAATATTATGGTGGTTAACAGCGCCGTATATCGAATTTACGACCATTGGCTGGGCATATACCTACCTAAGATGACCATAGAACCACGAAAACATGATGTAGTTCGCCCTCGCATCTTGTTTTTTTTTGTCCTCCTCTCCTATTTAATTATTACTCCACGACTCAATTTGTACTACATATGCCAGAAAAAATTGACCAATGTTTTTCGTAAGAAAAATTTCTCTGAAATCCGTGAAAAGATAAATAGCCCAGTAAAATAAGACCAAAAAAATGGTGAAAATTGCATTTTGGGTTACATGATTTTTTTTTAAATGAGTCCCCAGCAACCTCACTACTGGGCAGAGTTGGGCAGATCCACGAATAAAAGATCTAGATCCAGATCCAGATCTTTTGTCAAGATGGATCTGCAAAATATCCAGATCTGGTATCTTCTAAAGTTAAGGGATCTGATGTAGATCAGATCCAAAATTTTGGATCTTTGGATCTTTAAATTCAATTTTCAAATTTTAGGATCCGGATCAAACCGCTCAGTCAGAAGTTTTTAGGTTTTTTTTTGGCTTCCTTTAAGGTTTAATTTTCATTCATTTCACAGATTAAATATTGAAAAATTGAAAACACATGAAAAATAATCAATATTCACTGAGGAATTAATGTGATGAATAGTAGAAAAATTTTTTTTCTGGATCTGCATTTGTTTTTTTCCAAAATTTAAGGATCTAAAGATCCAGATCAGATCCTTTTCCGAATTGATGGATCTGATCCAAATTTTTGGATCTTTGGATCTTTAGATCCAATTTTCAAATTTTAGGATTCGGATCTGACCAAACTCTGCCTCTGGGGAAGTTCTCCAAAGTGATTCCTCGTCGATTTTCGCTTATAACTCTTTAAATATACGTTAAAACAGAAAAATAATTATTACTAAAATTAAAGTAGATAAAATTTACAATAAAAAAGGTCATATTCATTTTTTCAAAAAAGTGAACGGGTGGCGCAAAAACGTGCGTCAAATATACATAGTTTCCTGAAAAAATGTTATGTTCTGTGTTTCTGAGAATATTGCATGGCAGTGGCATATTTAAGGGGAGGGTTTTCGGGTCTAAACCCCTCCCATTATCAAAAAAAAAAGCTTTAAAAAACCTCAAAAACTTTGCATAACAAGGATGCTCAATTGCTCATTTTACATATTTTTTAAAAATTTCCTAAAATAATGAAAAGATCTCGAAAATATGCATCCTTAACTTTTCTTAAATTTTCAAAAATGAAATTTTTCAAAATTTTACCAACTTTTAGTTACGATAAATTTTCAAAAAATAATAGGTTTCGTCACATTTTTCGAATTGAATTTTTTCAATTTTTGGAATGATTTTTCATAAATTTACAAAAATAATATTTTTCAAATTTTTTCAAGAATAAATTTTTAAAATTTTTAGAGATAATTTTCTCTCGAATTTTCAAACAAATGCTGAGTATTTGTTACTTTCTAAAAAAATTTCCAAGATTAGATTTTTTCTAATTTTTTTAGATGTATTTTTTTTAATTTTTAAAATTTACAATTCCGAAATTTTACTTAATAAATGTTCAAAAAAAATTGTTTAGTCAAATTCTTCAACATATCGAATTTTTATCAATTTTTGGAAAGATGTTCCTTGAATTTTCACAAATAGAAACTGTGTAAATTTTTTGACTATTTTATTTCAATTCTTCAAGGTTGAACTTTTCCTTTGCTTAAAATTTTTCTGATCTTCAAAAATTGAATTTTTAAAATTTTTAAAAATACATTTTAAAAATTTTTCAAGATTGTATTTTTCCAATAATTTTCAAGGATGATTTTTCTTAATTTTCAATAACAAAGTTCTCGCAAAATTGGGTAATTTTTTTATTATTTTATTTTTCAAGAATGAATTTTCCTAGTATTGTAATTTTTCTTAAATTTTCAAAAAAATAAGATTTTTCAATTTTTTCAAGAATTAATTTACTTCAATTTTTAGATACCTATCGTTTTCTCTTGAATTTTCAAATTGTTACCTACTTTTAAAAAAATTTCAAGATGTATTTTTTCAAATTTTTTTCAGAAGTGATTTTTTTCTACTCTTTAGAATTACGGTTTTTCAAGTTCTACAATTCCAAAATTTTACTTACTCATTTTTTTTTTTTGGTAATTTTTCTTAAAAATTAGTTTAGTCAAATGTTTCAACATATCGAATTTTTTTCAATTTTTGGGAAGATTTTCCTTGAATTTTCACAAAATTGTGTAAATTTTTTTGACCATTTTTTAAAAATTTTCCGAGGTTGAATTTTTTCCTTTACTTGAATATTTTTTTGATTTTCAACAATTTAATTCTAAAAATTTTGAAAATTGTATGTTAGAAATTTTTCAAGATTGAATTTTTTTCCAATAATTTTTAAGGAAGACTTTTTTCAATATTTTTTTTTGTCATGAGTGAAAATTGAAAATTTTATTTCAGAAAATAATCATAACCAAAATTAAAGTTGAAAAAATTTGGATGCAAACAAGATTCTATTTCTTTTTTTGAAAAGTGAACGGGTGGCGCAAAAACAAGCGTCAAAATGTACCTAAAGGGTAACAAAAAAAATCTCCCTTTTTTTCATGATTAAGATACAATGTAACCACTGACTTGTAGAAAGAAAGAAATGGCGCAGTTTTGTAGGAAATTTCACGTACTTCAACGTTTATTTGAACCTTTTTTTGAATTAGGACACAGCTGAAGTCTAATTGACGATTGAAAAAAAAAGAGTTCATCACTTATCCACATTTTAAACACTTCGGGGGAAGAAGAAGGGTGTTTTTTTTAGAGTCTATGATGTGTCCTCATTCTAATATATTCCACTTCTTCCAAAATTATGTGTTATTCGTGGAAATGGCTGGCAATCTTTATTTTTTCTTCTCTGTATATTTTGACTCGTGTTTTTGCGCCCCTCGTTCACTTTTTTGAAAAAATGAATATAACATTTTTGGTTGCAAATTTTATCAACTTTAATTTTAGTAATGATCATTTTTCTGTTTAAACGCATATTTGAAGAGTTACAAGTGAAAAACGACCAGGGGGTCAGTTCCATGTTCCCCAAAATGCAATTTCATTTCCTCATTTTACTGGGCTATGCTGGAGACTCGTATAAATGTGGATGAAGAATCGGAGAGATGTTCGCCTTGTAACGCTTGAGACACGACTCGCATACGAGATGCGATACTCCATCTTCGTCTTATGTAGTACTCTGCGGCATGGCCTAGGCACAGGCACCACTGCTACGCTCTTCGTTGCTCTGCTTTACTCTCTCGACCCGTTAAAGTTGACAGTTTTTTAAGATATATAAATGGTACACACGTATCATTTTGCTCTTCATTTGTCTCGGCTCGAAGACACGACCGAACACCACCGCGCGCGCACCGAGCACTCGTTTACCAACTCTCGGAAACCGTATACACAAGCGAAAGACGTAAAAAAAAAAAAAAAAGAAGAAAACTGTATAAATTGTAATCTCGTGTTTATCTGCCGCTACAGATAGAGCGCGCGTTATAATAAAATGTACATAATGGCCTCCCATGGCGATTTTTATGTACATTTAACCTATTTTAATAGCGCTTATAGCGGCCGCCTTAGACAAACGTAAGGCCCTCTTCGTCCATCTTAAGCGATGGTGTCGTTTCGTTGTTGTCTTTTTGTTAAATACTCCGGCGTAAGTTTCAAGCTTTCGAGTTATGATTGAAAATTACTTTAGCCGAGTATCTTACTCGGCTCGACGAAAGATCACTTTCTCAGAAAACAAATGAATAATGAGCTAGATCACTATCGCCCTAGATCGCCAAGCATCGCAATGGTGGGAACCGAACGAAAGTTTCTACCCTTTTGGAAAATTTTTACCTGTTTGTCTACCTCCAGATTCTGGTTTATCGAGTTTCACACCAAGATTTTATGGATTTTTGATTTTTTTTTCTTGTTCATTTTAGTGCGAGGGGTTGATTTGTAGTTATTGTCGTAAAAAAATATAGATTTTTATTGGCTGGTTTTTTACAGGGTGGGAATATTTCCAATGGCAATGTAATTAGAAGCAGATATGTACTAAGGGAGGAGAGGAGGGGTGGGAAAAGTATAACGAATCTGAAATGAGTGCTTGCGGTGAATTCTTGTAAATTGAAATTCTTTATCGATCGACGTTGAACACTTCAAATGTACATACAAATTTGAAGAAGAAAAATTGTCTAAAATTGGCACAATGGTAAATCTCGAATAAGTACCTAATATTAACCTTGATTACTCACGTCAGTAAAATTCGTCAAAAAAATGAGGAAACAAACGAGAGTATCGCAAAAATACTACCAGATCACTTGTCACTTTTGGTTTTTGAGGCGTCGAAGTATGCAATTTTATTAACACCAACGAGATGTATTGCTATGAGATGCCTCTGAATGTAGTGTGATTTTTGCAATAGGTAGGTAGAGTATGGGGAGGGGTAATTAATAGACGAATCGTTACATTATTATGGTCTTCATCGTAAAAGTGAAACATTAACGGGTGGTTTCGTGAATGAGGGGGTGAAGGGGGAGTTGAATACGGTATGAAATGACACCTTTGCGTACACGACTACACGTTTATCCGAATACGTGGATTATGTACTTGAGGTCGTTGTGTGGGGCAAATGTTTCAAATTATATCAGAGAATTTTTTTTAAATCATTTTTTTTTTTTAGAATTTTTGCTCAAGATGAGAATTTTAAAATTTTAAAAATTCTGAAATACGTAATTTTTCAAATTTTTCTGGAAATGAATATTTTTAAAATTATGTTGAAAAACATTTTTTTTTTAATTTCATTCAAAATATAAATAAATTTCTCAAGTAATCAATTTCTTCTACATTTAATGAAAAAAATCCCATTTAATGGAAATTTAAAAAAAAATGTTAGGTATGTAATAATGTTTTTAAAACTCTAATTCGAAGACTTTTTTTTTTTTTCATATTTCTCTGATAGAATAATTTTTTAAATACCTAGCTATGTGAAAAAATATTATTTCAGAATTACGTACATTCGAAGTCATTTTTTAATATTTTACAAAGGCTAAAAAAAATAAATAATAATAATAATAATAATAATGAATAATATTTTAAAATTATTATGAAAAAAATACTGAATTGAAACATTTTCTAAAATTTTGTTAAATAGCAAAAATGTTTAAATTACATTGAAAAGGATGGGTTTTTTTTCACTCAAAAACAATTTTTTTTTCAATCATGTTAAAAAGCAGTTGTTGAAATTTCATTCAAGATCACTTTTTTGTAGATTTTCCTGAAAAAGGAAAATCTACTTTGAAGAACTTTTTTTTTTAAATTTCATCCATAAGTGCTTAAAAATTTATAAAAGTTTACTTCTGTGTACAAAAAAAAATTGGATTATTTTCAAAAATAATGAATTTATTTTCGAAACGTTTTCCCAAAAGTCATTGCATAGCAAAAAAAAATTCAAGTTTTTACACATTCCAAAAATTGCAAATTTTTTTAATCTTTACATTTTGTACAGTTTTTCAACTTTGGCCAATTTCAAATTTTTTGCCATTCCCAATATTTGTAAAATTTTTATATTTTCCAAAATTTTTTTAAATTTTTTCAAATTATTACGATGCTCAAAATTTGATTTTTTTTTTTAGAATTTATGGCAAATTTATCAAATGTTTACATTTTGCACAGCAATATTTACATTTTCCAAAGTTTGGCCAATTTTTCAAAATATGATTTCCAAAATGTAGTATTTTGTACAATTTTTGAAATTTGAAAATTTTTGACATATTCCAATAATTGGCAGTTTTTTCACTTTTTCAAAATTTTTAGGTATATTATTTTCGTACATTTTTTGAAGTGTGGCTTTGTCAAATTTTTGCAATCCCCAAAGATGACAAATTTTTCAAATTTTTACGATTTTCAAAATTTTGTATTTTTACAATTTTTAAAATTGGGATTTAACATATTCCAATAATTGACAGTTTTTTCACTTTTTCAAAATTTTTAGGTATATTATTTTCGTACATTTTTTGAAGTGTGGCTTTGTCAAATTTTTGCAATCCCCAAAGATGGCAAATTTTTCAAATTTTTACGATTTTCAAAATTTTGTATTTTTACAATTTTTAAAATTGGGAGTTTCTAAAAGTTTTTTGTTTCAATATGCACAAATTTTTGATTTCTTATATTGAAAAAAGAAGGATTCATTTTCAAACATTTGCCTAAGTAGTTACCCGACAAAAAATGTTTAAAATTATCTGTGTTGAAATAGGTAAGTATTCATTTTTTTTGATAATGGAAATTTTGGAATTTTATTCAAAATAAGTTTTAAAATTTCGTTTGAAGTCATCTGTTTTTTGAAGATTTTTCAGAAAATGAAAACTTTGCAAAATACGGTTTGATGTCGAGAAAGAATGTAAAATATATATTTTAATAACAAATATTTTCAAATTTTTTATTTTATTTAAAAATATTTTTCAATTTTTTTTAATTTTTTGGAAAATTTAATTTAATTATTTTAGCATTTTAAAATCCTTTCGAAACGTAATTTTAAATCATTTCGAGCAAATTTTGCTACAAAAAATTAATTTTTATAGGTATTTATTTTGTTTTCAAAAAATGATGAATTTATTTTCTAAAATTTTGCTTAATACTTAGTAAAATAAATTTTTAAAACTACGTTGAGTGGTGAAGTTTTCAAAATGTACCTAATTCAAAAAGTCATTTTTCAAGTTTTTATCTGCCAAGTCAAAGTCTTTATATTATTTTAGGGATTTAATATCCTCACATTTACGCACTCCCTAAAAATTCTCAAAAAATAAGCCCACATTCGTTGGAAAATCCAGCCACCCCTGTTATAACCAACGTAGTGCAGTAGTTTGGCAACAAACGAATAGAGGGTGCTAGTTATTATTGCGTGAAAACAACCCTCTGAAGCCTACGTCTGCCTCTGCTTGCGCCAATTACTCGTGTACTCGTACTTCGTGCGATAACCTATACGTGCTGTTTTTGATATCGTATACGACAAAATAGATATCATCTTGGGAACATTATGTAACTGTTCGTTGCAAATCGCAGCTTGGAATATTTTGAAAATTAATGAATTTTTGGCGTTCGTTGTTTATTCTCTGAGGGTACTAATTTCGACGTGTATTTTTTTTTCTCCTTTTGTGTTTTAGAATTCAGAATATTGTCCTTGCAGTAAAACAATGAGAAGAGGAACTTCGACGATTAATCCAAGTAAGTATACCTAGGTATAGGAAAAAAAAAATCTGAATCAAATTTGGTATAAAATGAGACCTAGCGAGTCGATAATTTTCCATTTCTCTGAGGATACTAATTTCGTCGTATGTTTTTTTTGTTTTTTTGTTTTAGAATTCAGAATATTGTCCTTGTAGTGAAACAATGAGAAGAGGAGCTTCGACGATCAATCTAAGTGAGTATAGAAAAAAAATCTGGATTGAATTTGGTAGGTATAAAATAAGGCCTAGGACAGACCATAATTTTCCTTTCCTTTCTATATCGTTCCCCCTTCCTCAATGCAGTAAATTGTCTCAAATCTCGTTTAAAGAATATTTTTAGGGGTGAGATTTTGGATCCATAATGAATGGACTAAATTCTTTTCGTGTTTCTACCTATTTTATTGGAGTAGGTACTTGGTGAGAAAACTTCGTCTCGATCCACGTATAAGGTGTATTTATTAAAAGATATCGTTTATTTTAATAGTCTATTTATGGGAGGATTTGTCTAAATAGAGGTTTTTGGTAATATTTATTAGTTCGCAATGGTCATCTCGCGACGACACGTACCATAAAATTTTAACGACTGAAAATTGATACAGCGTACGCACATCGATAGAGGTGTAAGTACATTTATATATGTGTATATGAGAACTATAAGGAGGATACAGAGAGAGGTAAACCATACATAATGGCGCGTGCAATGGATCTGTGGTCGGCTCTCTTACACATAGAGGTATTTATACGATGTACCCGAGTACACCTATATGGGTAAAAATATACGTATACTATATGAGTCTTATGTACACAATTACACATTACACACACGCCGCCGCCACCGCCATATTACCGCAACTTTTACACGCGCGCAATTTTAATAACAGATAGTAATCAGACACTTATATCGTTGTGAAGATTAAAGTACTGTTAAAAAATTTATGAATAGAATTAGTCAAATCCGCGTTCGAGACCCGTGACGTTGCACCAACCGCTCTCCGATCTCTCCCATACTCGTAAGGTTCCCTCCGATCACCTAATCATTGCCCGCCACAATCGAAGGCTATGCGACGATATGTGAGATTTTGGACGAGCTTGAGCTATTATTGGCTCTCGCCAAGATGGAAAGTTTTTTTTCTCTCTTTTTTCGGCGACTTGCGATCTAATCGCGAGTCGTATTGACGATTTATTAGCGCGACATTTATCGCCAGCGTCCATCGTATAGTGTGGCTATAAAAAGTACCTAAATGTCGAGGTTCGAATTTTTTCATAATTATATTTCCATAAAATATAGGTATAGATACTTTGTGGTTTTAGTGGATCAATTGAAGTTTCAATTAAATGACGACAGACGACGCGACGTGTGTGCTGAGGGGATTTCTGTAGAGGTTGGTTCGATGTTTGTTGAGAAATGTATTGAGAGGGGAGACTGTATTACTTTTTTTGGGGAGGGGTCTCGCTCCCATTATGCTTCGAAATAGATTAGGTAATTATGAGATTTAAAAAAAAATTGCTTCGTAAATTAAGGAAAATTGGTGCTTTTGAGCCCTTCTAACAATTTTTTTCATTTTTATTGAAAATCATGACTTTATAAATTTTAATTTCCCTAAAAAACAGAGGGGTAATATCCTCTCTTAATTCAGAGTTAAGGCCATATCTTACAAATTTTGTTAAAAATGAATTTCTAGAAATTTCTTAACCAGTTTTAATAGGTAAATTTTATGTTTACCTAGACCTACCTATGTCTTTTTTTTTCATTTTGATTTTGGACAATTTTTGAAATTTTTCTGAATGGAAAAATTAAATTCTAAAATCCATTTAAATTATTCCATTTCTTTGTGAACATTTTTACACTTTTTAAAAATTTCTCCAATTTTTTTAATTGTTTTTTTCTGGTTGGACTAATTTTTTTTTTCATTTTTACTGTGAATAATGATATACGTACGACTTTTTAAATTTTTCTGAAGAACAATATTTGAACTTTTTTTCTCATTTTTGTTAATGAACGTAGGTATTTATATATTCTCAAAAAACAAATTTCTTTCAAATTTTTGCGAATTTTGTTTGAAATGAATTTCTCATGATTTTTACAAACAATATTTTGTTATTTTCCTTCCTAATTTCTCAAATTTTAAATGTGAACAAATTCTATTGAATTTTTTTAACAATTTGTCAAAAATTTCGAATTATTCTTGAAGAATTTCTTGGATAAGATTTTTAAAAAATCAAAAAGAAATAATTTTAAAGCTCGCTTAAATTTTTTTTTCTTGCAAATTTTGTTGAAAATTTTTTTTTGAAATTATGAAAAAAATGTTTGTCTGGCGTGTGTTTTTTTTTTTTTTTTTTTTTTTTTGGCAAATTGTTAAATTAATAGGTATTGTATTTTATGAAATTTTGCCAGCACTTTTAATTTTTTTTTTGAAGTTTTTCTTCATATTTTGACTGTAGCAGGGTGTCTACTGTCTACAGGTCATGAAAATCATGAAAAGTCATGAAAAGTCATGAAATTTGAAAATGGGTCATGAAAGTCATGAAAAAGTCATGAATTTTTCAAAAAAATCACTAGGTCATGAAAAGTCATGAATTTTGCTGCTGGAAGTCATGAAATTTTTATTTATTAGGTAAAATTTGCACCTTTTTTCTTTCATAATTGAATTTCTTCAAAAAAAAATTTCGCTCTCGCTACGCTCGAGCAATATTCCGTTTTCTATTTGATAACAGAGTTGGAAACTTTCAGTAGTTCAAATTTACATTTTCAGTGATTTTTAAACTCCCCTTCCCCCCCGAAAAGCATCACTTCTCTTTATTTTTATACTTATTTTGTACCAAATACCTTCGAATATTTTGTTCGTATCATTTTTTTCTTTGGATAGCAGAAGTATTCATATGCATTCATTAAACTTTTTTTTTGAAATTGTAGATTTTTTGGTTACAAAATAAAGGGGTCTGGGAGGGCATAGGTATATTTAGGGGGCTCAAAAGGTATTCGACCACTCCCTCAATATTTTTAAAAATAACTATCCATCACAAAATAATATAGGAAAAAATAAAGAAATTTTTGCCCCGTATTCATTCCAAGTTACACTTATGCTGGAAGGGGGCCCCCTGAAAATGTTGAAATATTGTTCATGAAAAAGGTCATGAAAAAGTCATGAATTTTCAAAAAAAAATTAATGTAGACACCCTGTGTAGACATTTTTGAAGAAAAAAAATTGATAACCAGTTTGTTTTTCTTTGTTGTAACAAGAGTAAAAGCTAGATTGAAAATTTAGGTATTTTTCAGATTTTAAAAATCTACTTATTTGTGTCGTTTTTATTTTAGTTTTGTTTTTCATTCTTGTTAAAGAACGTAATATTCGTTCAAAACCTTAAAAATTTGTTGGAAAACAATTTCTCTCATTTTTTCTAAAAAATGGCTCTTTTATTTTCATTTTGAGAAAAATTGATAGGAATTTTGATTATTGTTCTTTTATTTTAAATTTTTCTGAAAAGTAATTTATTTTCCTAAATTTAGTAAAACACTAAAAAAATTAATTATTTTTGTTTGGAATTCAAAGAATATAGGTACCTAATTCTTCAGATTTTTATTTTTATTTTTTTAACTTCCTATAAAAAATATTTTTAATTAGGTTTATAAAAAAAAAAGATTCTGTTGACTTTTTTTGAAAAAAGAAAGAAGTAAAAAACTCATTTTTCTTGTCTTTAATTTACTTTAAAATAAATAAGTAAATTTAATGAAGTTTTGTTGAAAATAATTGAAATTTCGCGGACAGTTTTGTTCACTTGTCTAATTAAAAAAAATATATATATATATATATGTTTGTTTGCTTGTTTTTTTATTTATTTTTTAAAAATTTTATTCCAGTTTTGTGGGCAGTTTTTTTATTTTCTGAAAACAACCTATTACAAATTTTATTGCAATCTAAATTATTCAAAAAATGTGTTGAAAACATGCTTTCTTTCGTTTTTGCTGGAAAGACATTTTTAAAAAATTTTGAATTCGAAAAAAAATAATTGAATGTTAATGAAGACTTTTTTAAGAATCAAATCTGGCTCAAAATCATTTTTTATCAATTTGTTTATTTATTTTGTTTTTGAATTTTTTTTTTCAAATTTTTATTGTGAACAATTTTTTTCCCCTGAAAAACAATTTTATTAAAAATTTTATCGAAAGTTCAGCTTTTAAAAAATTTGAATACATTTTTTTCCAAAAAACAGATTCTTTCAAATTTTGCTCAAGAACGAATTAAAAAATAAACTATTTTTTTAAAAAAATTTATTCGCATAGAACATTCGTGATTTAGTCCAATCGATGAATATACATAATTTAAATTGTTCAAATTTTTACCTTTCAACGTACTTACCTACTTTGAAATTTTCTTCATATTTAAGTAATACTTATTAAAAAAAATCAGAAACATTTTCAAATAAGAAAATTTTCAGGTTTACTCTTATTAACAGCAGTCTCCTTTACCAAATTTGTTCGAGGAAAGTTGAAAATTACGACCCAGCCCAAAATCTGAGAATAAGATTGCGTAAAAAAATAAATGTCCCCTTTTTGTGTCATCTTCACAGTTATTTTGTTTGAAATTGAATTCGAACACGCTCAGTATTCTAGTCGTATAGCGCCTTTTCCGATGAGAACAGTCGAATTAACGCCAATTAGTGGAAAAAACACGCCGTGTGCGAGGTTCAGGAATAGGCTACGCTACGTGTGGACTGTGAAGAGAGGTATACGCTACACGAATTTCGTAGAAGTTGAAATTGGTTGCAATTACACGAGTCTACGTGAACCAATGCGTGTACGATTTTGCTTTTCTTCTACATTACAAGTATAATAATAATATCGATGTAAACGAACCAAATGCCGAATGTAATCGAACTTTTTATATTTTTTATTCGTCTGCGGGCTCTAGCTGTGTTCGCGTTTATACGGCGAGAAATACTCTTATAGGAACTCACAAATTCATCCTAATTATTGTATAAGAATTTTTGTTTTTAAATGCTCGACTCGCAGGGAAAAAAAGATCAGGTAAAAACACGACGTATAGATACTTTGGGATGGAGACGATTCGAGATCGTAAAAAAAGCGTATAAAAATCTAGCTAAGGTGCTCTAGCGCGTATAGTTGGCAATATTTTTCACTCGTGTGTGTATACGATATAATAGTGAGGAGAGTATACTTGTAGTATACAAGACAAGCTCACTCACACAGGTATAATACTACACTCGTATAGTATGCTCGCGTACAGTAAACGTACTCACAATATATATGTATATCTAACATAAGTAAAGAATTCGTCGACGATTTTCAACATAATGTCAGCTCTAATAGTTTATAGCCATCGGAGCGGGCACAATTGGTAGAACCTGTCTCATTTTTATATATTTTATCGTTTGAAACGCCAACCAGGTCCAAACGATTTATGTAAATATAAACTCCATAAATTAGGGTTTTAAATGCCCACCTGTTTATTTAATCGCCTCTTTTTTTTATATATTTTTATTATTATTTTTTTTCTCTTCTTTTTGGTTAAAAATAATGCGCTGGTTTTTTTTTCCCGAAATAAAAAATGAGAAACGTATAGAGAGAGGGTCCCTTTGATGATGGTATTTGTTTTATTTTATTTTTTTATTTGTAGAAAATATCTCCCGATTTAATTATATTTTTATAATGTTTGTCTTGGGCGTCGTATCACCCTCATAATATTACGTAGGTACTCGTACGTAGCTCTACATTTAAACGCCTCACCTACACCTCTCCCTTTTGCATATTATGCTTACCCAATCCAATCTGTTTCATCGCCTTTCCAAGTGTAAGCTCATCAATCAATACGGCGCCCGGTTCCGGTTTCAGTAACGATATGCTCTATCGCCTGGTTAATGAATTAGATACGTGATTTCCCTCCCCCTTACCCCCTGCCACAGTCAATCACTTCGTGAAGTACATCGCGCGTGAAATACTCTGTTCGCCGAATGTCATTTGATGAGCGATTACCGGTGGTATAAGTTTGATTTGAACTTACCTTATAGGTATGATTTGGTTATCGAGTGAATCATGGGTTGGCTGAAGAATTGCGAAGATTCGTGCTGGATTTTTTTAGTGCGTTTTTTGAAAATTTACGAAGGTATGATTCAGACCAGGATTTGGATTTCATTAATTAAAAGAAAAAAATATGTATTAGAGATGTGTTATGTGATCTCTAGAATAAATCTCTATGGGTCATTCTCAAAATACGCCGAACATTTGATGGTGATTTTTTGGATTTTTCATCATGCAGTAAATAATTTTTTTTTTTTGAAAAAATATTGTATGATGTAAGAGACAACATCTGTATAGTTGGACAAGCAGGAAACCCCACACAGGGGGAGAGAGGGCGACTTTTGTCCACGACGGTGGACATTATAGTGAAAATTCCATAATATTACCCCCCCCCCCCACCCAGAAAAATCCAAAACTTGTAAAACACAAACTTTACAAGGGGAACAAAATAAAAATATCAAGAATTCCAATTATTCAATAAAGTTTCAAAGAAAGTCTGCATTTAGACATTTTTTTCATTTTTAAGTTGTGGTGTCTATTGTTTGAAATTAAATCAGCATTTTTGGGCAAAGGAAGGGGCATACAAAAAAAATGGTTAAAATCAACATTTAGATCACATTTAGAATGATGGAAGACTGTAGTGAGCAATGCATCTAAAGCTGTCTTTAATTTTGGAAGAAAAAAATATATTACGCCACGACGGTGGACAAATATAGTGAAAACAAAATTTTAAAAATTTTCAAATTGTGAGAGATGGATCCGTTCATAGAAAAAACTGAATATCACGTTCCAATCAGGCCCACTTACTTGTTTCAACGCCGCTTAGTTGAAAATAATATATTCACTCCCGGCCTCGAAATTGGGAGCCATTACGAAGACATGATAGCTGGGAGAATGACCCCTATACGTTTCTTTGAGGAGTTCAAAAATTTTCTAGAATAATTTGATAAAAATTTTAAATTTGATACATTTGAAAATTTCGTTCAAGTTTCAGATTTTGAAAATTTTCTGAAATCACCTTTAAAATTTGGCAAAAATGTCAAAATTTGATAAAAATCCTTCGAATTTCAGTAAATTTTTGAAAACGTTTGATGAATTTTTACAATATTTATAAATTTTTTATATCCTCAAAATTTAGAGAAAATTCAAAATTTGACCATTTCTAAATTTTAATCCAATAATAAAATTATTGGAGTTTGAATTAATTTTTTATATTCAGTAAATCGTTAAAATTTTAAAACTGTAAAAATTCAAACCTATGAAAAAATAAGTACCAAAATTTGACAATGATTAAAAATTAAGATAAGCTTTAATTTTTAAATAATGATTAAAATTCAATATCAGGATGTCTAGATGTCATGAAAATCATGAAAATAATATGAAAATGGGTTATGAAAGTCATGGAAAAGTCATGAAATTTACTCTTTGAAGTCATGAATTTTTGATAATATTACTCGGACAAAATTGCAAATCCGCTTAAAAGTAAAATTTTTTTAAACTGTTGCATCTTCTCAAAAAAAAAGAAAAAAAAGATTTCTCTGAAGAAGAAAATTAATTATCTTGAAGAATTTTTTTCCGATGGGGAGGGAAATCTCCATTTTTTTTTTGGAAAAATCTCCATTTTTTGGAATGAAAAAAAGAAAAAAAATTGTTATGAAAAAAAAAAAAA
Source organism: Balanococcus diminutus (assembly GCA_959613365.1). Lineage (NCBI taxonomy): Eukaryota > Metazoa > Arthropoda > Insecta > Hemiptera > Pseudococcidae > Balanococcus > Balanococcus diminutus. The sequence continues at coordinate 51,566,264 of OY390718.1, forward strand.
CAATTTTGTGGAATGAAAAAAAGACTTCTGTGAAAGGAAAAAAATGAATTTTTTGGTACCTAGGGTACATACAAAAATTTTTCAAAATTATTTTGGAATAAAAAAATACTAATTTTTATTTGAAATAGAGAAATCTCAAATCTTCTGGAATAGAAATTTTTTCGGAGGAAGAAATTTCAGGATGTTTTGAAAAAAAAATCCAAAAATCTTTCTTTTTTTTTTTTTGAGAAAAAATGTTTTAAAATTTTCTTGTGTGAAGAAATTTTTGTTTTTCAAAATTTCTGTGGAAAAGTTTCTTGATTTTTTCTGTGTAAAAAAAAAATCGCTTCATTTCCGAAAAAAATTGTGATTTTTTCAAAAAATAACATTAAAAATTATTCTGAAACAAAAAAAATCTCAATTTTTTGGGGATCATTTTTTTTCTTTCTGTTCCTATTTTTGGAGGTATCAGGAAACTTTCAAAACTTGGGACACTTGTTATTTTTAGTTGGGAGGCATAATGTTTTTTAATGTTTTTTTAAAATTTTTTTTTTAATAGTCGTAATTTTGGATTTTGGTAGGGGGAGCTCTCTCTCCCCAAAAAATACACCTCTTCTTCTCTATTCCTTTTATTAACCAATTGTTTTAGGTATTCTCAATTCCTTCGGAATCAAAAATTGCAATTTTAGAATAAAAAGTGATTGATTTTTTATTTAAGGAAGGAATTTCTCATTAATTTTTAGGTAAGGCAAAAAAATCTCAATTTTTTGGAGGAAAAGAATCCTTGATTTTTTTTAGAAACAATCTTGAATCTTGAACTATTTCCATGAAAAAAAAACTAAATTATTTAGAGTAAAAATATTTTCTACGTAATTTTTGGGGAAACTGTTTCTGGGATAAGAATTATTTTTTCAACTGAAAAAAATACCTATAAAATTTCCCATCTGTTAAAATCTTTTAATTTTTTTGGGGTAAAAAATCTCATTTGAAAAATGTTTCTGAAATTTTTTGGGGAAAAGTCAATTTTTTTTTGGAATAAAATTTCAAAATTTTCGTGGAATGAATAATTTCTTAAGAGAATGTAAGCGTAAGAAAATTCTCAACTTTTTTTTTAGAGTTGAAAAATTTTCATAATCTTTCGAAGAGGTTTTTTTTTTTTTTTGATTTTTGAGAGTATAATAAAAACTGTGAATGTGAAATAATTCATGAATTTTTGTTAAATTCTCTTAGTGACCATTAAATTCTGTGAAATCTTCAGAATGCATAATTGCTTATGAATGATTTTGAATTCTGTGATGCCCTTGTGGGCCAGTTTATTTCTTTGAAATCTCTGGACACAACTAAGAAAATCAATATTAAAATGGAACGAAGACCTATACATTTAATTTGTAAATACAAAGAAAAATTCTTCCAATCCTGCGAACTCTTCGAAACGACTTTGACCAACACGAGCCTCGATACAGTTATCGAAAAAAAATTTAAGCATATTATTATTTTATGGAATTCGATCGAAACACTTCTCCAGATAATTTTTATCCGCTACAAAGCCAATTATATATCCATTATCATCGCAGCTCATCTTCGCACCACAAACTGAGCACCTTTATAGGCCACGCAGCGCAAACGCCCTTCACTTAGAGCACAATGATGTCGCCACAGGATGCACTTAAAGAAGAAAAAAAATTATATCTAAGAATTTTATTTGGCCGTTTAATAGCTCCGATGACACGATGATTTAGTCCAAACCGCGAGGCGAATTTTCCCAGCGTATAAGTCATTCGAAAACACACCAATATCGCACGAGTGAGCTTAATCATTGCCAATTACCGCGTCCGTGCCGACATCAATGACGTGTTTTTCGCCTTTAAATTGCCATAGACGGCGTGTGGATGACCAAATCGAACGCTCTATACGAGGTGTCGCTCGTCGATTACCTATTACTTGTAATAATATTCGAAGAATTTATTGCTCCGCGTCCGGCGCGAGGCTCAATGGTAAAGGGATCTTGACAGGTGACAAATACAAGTACAAAACTGGAACTTGGAATACCTATCAATTCATGAGTTTGTGCACGTGTGGGATTCGATGCGAAATGACTGAGGTGACCGTGGGCATATGAATGGATCCAAATAATGATGAAAAAATTTATTGTACAATTTTTTCTAAGAAATTTAATTTTAATAGGTATACATGGCAAAAATGAATTTATTTCGAAAATGGGAATAATTGAAAAATTCCGAATTTTTTCATCAGAACCTCTAAGAACGGACCCGAACAATGAGAAAAAAATTTTGAGCAATTTTCTTAAAGAAATTAAATTTAGGAAAAATTTGAAATTCACCTTATTACCATAACAAATGTGACCCTGCCTCAAGAAAGGGACCTTATGGCTAAAATCATGTTTTTCAGAAACAGTTAATTCAAGTTTTAAAAGTGTACGTATAGCTCTGGATCAGTGCAAGATATCGTTTTGAATTTTTGAATAATCAATGTTACCTTCAAGTGGAATAAAAAAAGTACTTTTGAGATTTTTCATCACCATATCAGTGGTGCCGCAGTGGGGAGCAAAAAAATGGCCAAAATGAAATTGTGATGGAAAATTTTTTCAACTTGGTGATATAGGGGTATTTTGACCTGCTTAATTCGAAAATCACATTTAAAATATCGTAGCTCAAGTGGTTCCTTTCCTACGACAGATAAAAGCTAAAAAAACTTCATAAAAAAGTAATAAAAAGCATAAGGTGATATCTTTAACTGTCCATATCTCACTCAATTTTGAAGATAGAAGGTTGGGACCACTTCCATTGGAAAGAGGAATAGGTCTGAAGTGTCCGAAACCATCAAAACCCAAAAATCGAAAATTTAGTCATAAGGTCCCTTTCTTGAGGCAGGGTCACAAATAATCAAATTTTTCCCAAAAATGAAAAAAATTGAAAAATTCCGAATTTTTCATCAGAACGTCTCAGAACAGACCCGACTAATGGGAAAAAATATTTTTGAGCAATTTTTTCAAAGAAATTGAAGTTAGGGAAAATTTGAAATTCACCATGTAATAAGTACCACATGGTACTTACCTATTACATGGCAAAATGAATTTTTTCCAAAAATGAGAATAATTGAAAAATCCAGATTTTTTTCATCATAACCTCTCAGAATGGACACGAATAATGAGAAAAAAATTTTAGAGAGATTTTTTCAAGGAAATTAAATTTTTGAAATTCCCCATGGATGTAAAAGGTTCGCTAAAAACCGGATCTTTTTACATGGCAAAAATGTTTTTTTTCCAAAAATGCGAATAATTGAAAAAATCAGAATTTTTCCATCATAACCTCTCAGAATGAACCCGAATAGTGAGAAAGAAAATTTTATGACGATTTTTTCAAAGAAATTAAATTTAATGAAAATTTAAAATTCAGCAAAGCAAAATTTTTTTTTTTTCAAAAATGTGAATAATTGAAAAATTATGAATTTTTTCATCAGAACCTCTCAGATTGGACCCGAATAATGAGAAAAAAAATTTTGAGCAATTTTTTTTAAAGAATAATTAAATTTAGGGAAAATTTGAAATTCACTTTATTACCGCATGACAAAATCAAATTTTTCGCAAAAATGAAAAAAAAAATTGAAAAATTCCGAATTTTTTCATCAGAACGTCTCAGAACGGACCCAAATAATGGGAAAAAATCTTTTTTGAGCAATTTTTTCAATGAAAATAAATTTAGGGGAAATTTGAAATTCACCATGTATAGTTAATAGCAAAAATGAATTTTTTTCAAAAATTGGAATAACTGAAAAATTCAGAATTTTTCTTCAGAACCTCTCAGAATGGTGCCGAATAATGAGAAAAAAAAATTTGATCAATTTTTTCAAAGAAATTAAATTTAAGGAAAATTTGAAATTCAACATGTAATACCACTGGTACTTATCACATGGTAAAAATGAATTTTTTTCAAAAATAAAAAAATTGAAAATTTATGAATTTTCTCATCAGAACCTCTCAGAATGGATCCGAATAGTGAATTTTCAAAAATGAAAAAAAATGAAAGATTATGAATTTTTTCATCAGAACCTCTCAGAATGGTGCCAAATAATGAGAAAAAAATTTATTGGACAATTTTTTCAAAGAAAATGAGTAATTCACCCCAACCGGTGCTTATTACATGACCATAATGAATTTTTTCCAAAAATGAAAAAAATTGAGAAATTATGAATTTTTTCATCAGATCCTCCCGGAATGGAATGGACTATGGAGGACTTTTTGTATGTGCAATTGTGCATACAGATACAATGGAGTTTGTACGCGGTTTTTTCTCCTCTTTTCTAAATGAAAGAGAATGAGAGAAGAAGAAAACGAGCTGCTCGCGTATTCTCGTATATATATCTAGATCTAATAATTCACCTCTGGTAAGCGATCGCGAAACAATTTGCTCTTTTATGTATTAAAACAAGACGACGCGAGGCGAAGAAGACGACTAGGGAAAAAAATTCATCTTATACAAAAATGATATCACGACCGAGAGAGTAGATATGAAAAATAGATAAGATGCTGCCGTAGGAGCGCGGCCTAGTACAGTAGTGTGGTCTTGTCATAGACTTTAGCGCCCAATCTAAACCATATGCGAAGAGTAGGTATTTTTTATTGTAACAATCGCAATCAGGGATATCTAAAGCACGACGCGAATTAAACGATTTTTTCCCTCGTCTCTACGTATGTGGGTTTGAAATCAATCCGCATGATGATCTTGGCCTAGCTCTCGAAGATGATATCGAAAGCACCCGAAATTGTAGGAAAAAATACGCTCATACGGTGGCTGTCGTCGAGCACACGATACGAGACCATCGACTCGTTTGGTCACCACTAATTTATACCTATTAAAATTCGAGTATCAGATTGCGATCGTGCACTTTGTTGACAAGTTTGGTTACATTGTACGTCTTATCTATTTATTTTTTTCTTTTCCTTTTTTTTTTCCTCTTCAAAGTATATATTATAATACGGTGGCTACCAATATATATTTGGATTTCAAATTTAATTCTTCTGTCTTGCTCATTTGAATACAGAATCAAAAATTACCTTCTGCCGTGCCCCGCCTGCTGTAGACTTTGCTACATTGTCCATTTTGAATAGGTATTGTCATTTGTGTCGCTACCATATTATACATTGTTGGCTGTAAAATGATTTTTCTTCTGGGTTTTTTATTCGAGGGCGTCGTTCGACACGATGTTTACTTCTATTTTATTAATACTTCTTTTTTCTCTTTTTTACTTTCGTATTATAGAGACGTATGAGTTCGTATTAACGTCATTCGAAATTTAAATAATGCCAAGCCGGACGTCTTATTGAATACGTATTCGAGCATTGAGCCGAATACAGTCACAGACTCACAGTGTCTGCCGAAGGAAGATGTAGAATTAGAAACTAGGGTGTGAAATTTTTCGAGTGATTTTTCCAGAACAACATTTTGAGAAAAAGAAATGTTCAACTATTGAACTTTTCAATTTTCTATAGGTACCTCATTTTTTTCAATTTTCAATTTTGTTTCATTTTTTTCAGTTTTCAATTTTTTAATTTTCAACATTTTTTTTACTCACTTCTTATTTTTTTCAAATTTTACAAACTTGTTTATTTATTTCAATTTTTCTTCTATTTTCAATTAATTTTTCTTACATTTATTTTTAAAATTATTTCTTACAATTTTTTTATTTTTCTTAATTTTTAATTCTTTTTATAAACATACCTACTTACTCTAATAATTTTACAAAACTTGAAAAAATCGAGAAATAGTAATCAGTGCCTCACTTTCCTCCCTCTGATTGATAAAAAATCAAATTGATGCAAAAACTATCTATTGAAAAAATTCTCAACTTTCATTCAAATGAAAAAAAAAATTGAGAAAACATTGAAAATTCAAATAAAATTAAATATTATTTAAACGCTATATAACTGAAAATTTAAAAAATTTAAATTAGGAGAATTTAAAAATTCGAACAAAATTTTTAATAAATTGAGAAAAATCGAGAAATAAGAATATAAATTCAAAAAATAACATGTACTTACCTAACAAAAATATCTCCAAATGATTGAAAAAATTGCGAAGGAAAAAATTTTTAAAAAATCTTGATTTAATGGTTTTTTTTTATTGGAATTTTAAAAATTTGATCTCAATTTTTTTAAAACTTAGTGTACGTATTTTAAAACAAAATTTGTAGAACCATCTTTTTGAAGATTGAAAAGAATTTAAAATATGAAATAAATTTTGAAATTGCACCAAAAATTGAACAAAATAAAAAATGAAAAATTTAAAACTAAATAACCTTAAAAATTGAATAGAAAAGAAGATATAACAAGAAAAAATTGTGGGGGTAAAAATAATCGAAAATCGATAATTAAGCAGAATTAAAGATTGAAATAAATTGGAAATGTAACATGAATTTTGAAATTATACAAAAAATTTATCAAAATGAAGAAAATTGGAAAAATTAAAAAATTAAACAAAAGTAAAATCTGAGAAAAGTAAAAAAAGGAAAAATAAGACGAATATAGGTACCTAACCTGGAAAATTTTAAAAAAAAGTAGAATCCTTAGCGCTTTGAAGATAATAAAGTATCTCATTTTTTTGGAGTGAAAATTGATTCAATATTTTTGAAATACTTGGAAAATGTTTTGATTCATTTAGAATAAAAAAATTCTTGATTCTTGGAGTAAAAATGTTCTCATTTTTTTTTTTTTTTTTTTAGTAGAATGAAAAAAAAATCTCAATTTTTTTGAATAGGTATAAAAATCAACTAATTTTTTGAAGTTAAAAGTTTCTTGATGTTTTTGTGATGAAAAATGCTTGATTTTTCTATTTTCTCAATAAGTACCTATATTGAATCAATTTTTTTTTTTTAAATGTCAATTTCATGATTTTTTCGTTTTTTGTTTTTTTTTTGAATTTTTTGGAGTGAAGAAATTTTTTAATATTTCGAAGACAAAAATTTTCTCATATTTTTTTGAATAAGCACATTTAAGAGTACTTGAAGTAAAAATTCTTTCAAGTTTTTGAAGTAGAGGTAGTGAAAATTTCCTCAATTTTCTAGAATTGAAAAGTTCTCAATTTTTTGGAATAGGTACCTAATCAAATAATTTTCCATTTTTTTAAAATAAGAAATTTGTCGATTTTTTTATAGGTAATAAAAAAGGTTTTTTGTTATGGGGGGGGGGGGGGGAGTGGTAAACATTTTCTCAATATTTTGGAGATGAAAATTTTCTCACTTTTTTTGTGTTGAAATATTTTATCAATTTTTTGGAGCAAAAATGATTTCAATTTTTTATAAATGTGAAAAATTTTCAACAATTTGGAGTACCTATAATTAAATTTAAAATTTTTTAAATAGATAATTTCTAGATTTTTTTTTAAATAAAAAAAATGCTCGATTTTTCGAAGTAAAAAATATTATCAATATTATTTTCCAAAGAATTGAACCTCATTTTCAAATTATTTGACGTAGGTAGATAATTAAAGATCTTTTTAAAAATTTCTAAACAATAAAAAAATTGAACACAGACTTATTAACAACAACAACAAAAAACATAAAAATTTTACCATAGGTAACATAAAATATGTAGATGAGTTGGTAAACTAGTTTTGAAAATAATGAAAATTTTTTTACGAAAACTTTCCAAAAAATTGCTATTTTGGAAGGAAAAAAAATAAAATGAAGCAATTTTTGAAAACATTAGTCTGGTGAAAAATACTCTCACTATTTTTTCAATGAAAAAAAGGAAAATTTCGATGAAATTGTCGAAAAAAGTTTCAAAAATAAACAATAAATTTTTTTTTCGAAATTGGAAGGAGAATGAAGCAGAAAAGAACGGAAATTTAATACCTACAAATTCTAAAATTTTATAAAGAATTAGGAAAGTTTTAAAAATTTTAAATTAAAAAAAAATGAATAAATGGGGAAAAAATTATACAAAACAATCATTCGGAAAAAGCATGAACAAATTTATGTAAATACTAAAAAAAATATTTAAAAAATGAAAAAAATTATTGAGATGAAAATTTAAATAAAATGAAAAATGAAAAATAAATTTAAAAAATGAAAATGAGCAGAATAAATTGTAAAAATATTAAAATTTGAAATAGGTATAAAACAATAAACTCTCAATTTAGGTACATCAGAAGAAATAAACACGAATGAATTGAAAATTGAGAAAAATTGAAATTGGAAACAAATTAAAAATGATAAAGAAATGGGGGAAAAATTAGAAACTGAAAAATATAGAACAAAAATTTTTCTGAAATTGAAGATAGCATGAAAAAAAATTTTAAAAATGAAAAAATTATAAATTATAACAATGTAAATGTTCAGAATTGAAAAATATTTAAAATGAAATTTGAACAAGTTCAGGGACTGAAAAAATTACAAATAGACAAAAATTGGGAAATTAAAAATTAAGTAAAAGTGAAAATTGAAAAAAATACTAAAAAACCGTTCAAAATTTGACCAATTCATCAAAAAAAAAAAAACATTTTAAACATTTTTAATTATTTTGAATTTACAATCAATCTCATTATTCACCTGTTCCCTTGTCACCTTCGCCAGATAGCAAAAATACGAAAAAATTCTCCTAGCACGATCTCCTCGTCCAAACCACTCAAATCGATCGATTCGTTTCAAATTAATCGATACGTTTCTGGTTGATCGCAGCTTCGCAGCCATATCCACCGCCCACCATACACCTCAAAAGTCGGCATACGCTCGTCGTGTTATTAAATAGCAATTTTTAGATTCCGAAGTATACCAAGACGACGTATGTACAGGTATTACAGGCACAGGCGCTGGTTATATCTGATTCTGATTAATACAAGCCGCGTCTTATTCTCGACCAAATTATCTCACTCGAATATTTAATGACTGCAGTTTATTGCGTCGTCGTTGAAGACCTGCGATCACATGAAAAAAAAAACCTAACCAGGAAAATTTTGACACGATCGATATCTATTCGGTATATATGAGAGGTTACCATTAAGAACGAATAAATTCACGATTAGTCGATGAGATTGAGATTATTGGCTCGGGAAAGTATTAAGCTTATTTCTCCTATTTTTTTTTTTTTTTTTTTTGTACCCTCTTCGATCTTTCTCTCTATCTCTTCTCTTGGCTCTTCTCACATGCACGAACACCACGATGGACTAATGTGCTGTAATCCTACGCGCGTGAAATTGTATATATCATCTGTATATTTACCTGGCTTTGGCTCTCTGGGGCTATGGTTGTAAGTTGGACGACATCATCTCGTGTCTTGGGCACCTAATACTTACACTTGTGGACACGTACGTACGTCTGTTGTTAATAAAGCGTTCATTAGTTGAAATATAAAACAAGTTGAACAAAAAAGTTGATAGGTCTTGGGGCAAGGAGGGCAGAAGAGTCGTACACAGTGATATACGTAGAAGTAAAACTTATTCGTATTGCAGAAAAGAAGCGAAAAAAAGAATAAGAGAGAAAGAAAAAAAAAGGCAAGTACACGTTGGAAGCCAACACGCATTTAACGATTTATTGGTAACAAGTATCGAACTACCTGCGCACGATATATCGAGAATAGAGTGAGACAGAATCTCGTATGTGTGTACGTTGTTGTTGTTGTTGTTGTTGTTGGGGAAATAGTTCTGTTCGAATATGTCCATAGGTATATAAGGTACTACACAGTATTTATGTAGAAAAAGTGGAGGCTGTGTGTGCTGCAGTTAAGGCTATTAAACATCCAACACTGTCAAACCCATACTCGCAGGTTCTTCGCAGCTCTGCACAGAGAGAGGTTCGCGTGCTAGACAAGGAGCAAAAGGCTTTGAGCTGAGGATGAGGGTACGACGAAGATGAAAATTATAGTGGTATCTGGTACATACATAGAAAGAGGTATCGGTTTGGTTTTTATTAAATCAGGGGGAGAGAATACGACAACCAAGACGAGGAGCAGAAGAGAGTACGAGAAGAAAAATAAAACCAGAACTGGCATAGATATAAATCTATTGTTTTACGAAAAGCAATTGGACCTCGTCTATACATGTCGCAGTCCCATTTAATTAGGCGAGAGATTACAACGCAACATCTACAACACAACAGAAGGGAGAAGTACCACAACAACATGTAGATGGGAGATGACTCGAGGGGGCAGAGAGAGAAGAAAAAAAAACACAACAGACACCACACAAACAAACAACAAACAGCGTTTTTTCTACTCTTCTTTTTCCTCTGCTCTGCTGTAGTTGGAACTTGGAAGCCGCAGAGTGTCTGATCGCGGGATGGAGGTTCGTTTGTACGTGTAGAAGAGGTACCTATAGTTTTATCTGTTCGTATTATAAGACCGTTGGCTTTTATTTATTATTGGCTGACGTTAGATTGTGTGTTTATGTTCGATATACACGAATTCTACAGATATTCTTTAATGTTGTTCTGCTCTTTTTTTCTTCTTCTCCTCTACTCCTGCTCCCAGGTTGTAGGTAGAGGTACTACCTCTTCTTATCTGGTACGGCGATAAAAACCCTAACAATGTTGAAAACTTAACAGATGTGGATGGACATTCTTGGAATTCTCCGCATTTTCATCCACAGTTATTAAGTTAACTTTAATTCATTGACAATTTATCTCGTTCGTACGCGCAACTTGGAATACCTTTGAGAGTGAAGCCGTCGAAAAAAATTCCTCTCTAACCTGTATCTCTTCTGGTATACGAGTATTACACCAACAACAACAGCAACAAACTGACGAGTATCGGCATATAATACTCCCCTTCCTCGTGTCCCTCCCAACCCTTACCAACCGATGGAAAAACTAGTTGGAAAATATTCGAATCTCAGCTCTCTCAGCCCAGCAATCAAACGTATAATTATCGAATACATTTTTATAGCATACGCGAGTGTGCTACTCCTTCCCCCCTCACTCACTCCATGTCGTAAATATAATTAATCTCATTACTTAAAACCACGTTGAAAATCTACCTCGAGGTGAAATTCCCTCCTCGCTGGTTGGCAGACAACTCGGTTCCATTTTTTAATTTTTTTTTTTTAATTTTTTTCTATTATTATGAAAGGTTTATGGTTTTTGTGGCTGCGAGAAAAAATAAGAGCAGAAAATCACCACGTAAAGCACCTCGACTCGGTGTTAGTTCTGTTTATGTTGGATGACCAGATGGTGGTTTCAATGTGTATGGATATGGAATGGGATGTACTATGCATAGAGTACTAGACCTATGGTCGTATACGAGTAGAAGATGGGTTTGTGGTTTGGGACCTAATTAGTGTGGAATTTTTGATGCGACCTTTAGAGCGATTATTTGATGGTGGTCGTATTATGTTGATGGGTTGATGGGTTTCAAATTGATACTTTGATATGAAATCGGTTCCTATCTCGAAATTTTTTATACGTTCGTTATTTTTTGTCCTTTTTCTATTTTTTTTTTTTTTGGAATTTTATTTCGAATTAGAAAATAATACGAAGGAATAGGATAATTGGAAATACCTTTTTTTTACTATTCATTTTTGGTAATTTTTTAGTTGGTTTTCAGTTACTTATTAGTTCGTTAATCATAAGATTTACCTTTTTCGATGCATCATTTCAACTACACATTTATATTAATAAGTACGTATTTGTATTTGAAAATGTTTCAAAGTTATTACACGGGGGTACTAATAAAATGAACTCCCGAAGGGGGTTTTCAGGAAAGCAATAACCTTTTAAAATATTTTTTAGAGTTTACGAGTCCCTTTGGAGAAATTAAACAAGTTGATGGAAATTATTTTCTCGTCTCGTTGTATTATATTATAAAATCGCAGCAGCGATGCCGTAAAAATGGAAATAAAAATGAAGTTTTTTTGAAGAGCAATTTAATCAACACGTATCGCAAAAAGATATTAACTAATTTGAATTATGTATTCGTGGTTTTGAACCCATATTGTTTCGTCTTTTTTAACGCTTGGAAAAAGAACAACAATTTTTATTTTGTGCAGAATCATTTTTCAAAATTTTCATCACGAACAAATTTTAAATAGGTACCTCCTACTTTTAAAAAAAAGTAAAATGTTTTTTTTTATTATTATTATTTATTACCTATTTAATTCTAAAAATTTTCAACTTGGTTAAGAACAATTTTTCCCGAATTTTGTTCAAAAAAAATTTAACGAATTTATCAAAACCTTGTTAATATCAAGTTTTAAGAGAAAGATTGAACATTTTTTTCGGATTTTCTTCAAAATCAAACAAGTACTCGTACTAGGTACTTCCAATCTTTTTAAAATTTATTTCCTTCAAATTTTGTTGAATTTTTTTGGTGTATGGGAGGGGAGGGGAGGGGTGTTTGAATTGGAAATTTTCAACTTCATTAAAAACAATTCGGTAAATTTTTGTTCCTAAGTACTGAGTAAGTTATATTTTATTCAAAATGATATTTTGAAAAATGTTGAAAACAATTCGATTTGAATTTTCTTTAGTAGGTAGGAATGCTATTTAAAAAAAAAAGAAAAAAAAAATTTATGATAAATTTTATTTTAATGTCGTTAAAAATACATTTAGGTAAGAAAAAAATATAAGCAATCATGAAGGTACCTAAGTATGTATATCAGAAATTTCTATTTCTTTTTTCAATATTCATTGCTTTCGATTTTTTTTTAAAAAAGTTTTTTAAAATTTATTCATCAACTTCATGGAAAACATCGATTTTGTTAAAAATAATTTTTCAATTTATTTTTTTCAGGCTATTTTATGAAAAATGACGAGAACAACTTATTTTATTTTTTTTCTCCGGCTAATGCTACAGGTACCAAATCTAACTCAAATTTTATTTATTCATTTTTTGGAGCTTTAATGAAAATAGGAGTATACTTACAATTTTTTCAAATTTTCTCGAAAACATTTTTTTTGAATTTTGTTTACATTTAAAATTTCTAATTTTGTTGAAAACAATTCTTTCAAATGATGTTCAAGACTGAGCATATTTATATTCTCTTTCAAAGCCATGTTTTGAAAAATAATTTTTTTCAAAAGGTGTAGGTCTATTGCGCGGGGGAGAGCTGTGGCGCGTTGACCTATAAGGACGTAAGTTATACCGGGGTGACGTTTTGGTTAGATTGTGGAGGGAACTCGTGTTGCCCGGAGAATGGCCCCGTGCTTATACGAGTGTACCGCGTTGTCCGGAGAATAGCCCCGTACTCAAACGCAAGCGTCGCCCGGAGAATAGCCCCGTGCTTGGACGCAGGTGTTGCCCGGAGGATAGCCCCGTGCGTAAACACCAACAGACCACGTCGCCCGGAGAGTAGCCCCGTGCGTAGACAGTGGTAAGATCGCGTCGCCCGGAGAGTAGCCCCGTGCGTAGACAGCGAAGTATTCGTAGTTACCCGGAGAATAGCCCCGAGTGCAAACTACGATGAGTCGTATGTAAGAGATAAGGCAAGAGATCAAGAGAACCTTTTATTAGCCAGCTCTGTACAAGACTGCGAGAGATGGTACAACCTCGAGAGATTGCACCAGACTCCGATTTCACCCTGTGTCGGCTCGCATTTTATAGCCGAGAGAAGGCGAAAAGAGCGCCAGCGCTTCGACACAGGGTAGCAATCGTTACAAACTTAAAATGATATAAGCTATAGGGGAAATGCTAGAGCTGAATTCCCCTACAAGACTCCCCTCCTAAAAGGCGGAGCCGTAACAAACTTAAGGTTAGTCAGAAGAGTAGTCAAAGTTGAAGTGAAGTTATAAAAAATTGCAAGTAGTAAGCAAATTATAGAAAGAGGAAAAAAATTGCAAAAATTGATAGATAAGTGATGAAAAAAATTGCAGAATAATGTAGAAATAAAAAGCTAGTAAATATCATAAGCTTACATTAAAATAAATGTAGGTGCTGATGCAAGAAAAAATGAAGAAAAATTAAAAAATTAAGAATCAATTACACATGCTTAAGCCTAGGGTAACAGGAATCTTAGATTCGAAAAAATTACAAAAAAGGAGGAAAATTACAGCTGGGTATACATCTAGGCAGTTCCTACAAGAAAAATAATTAGAGAGAAAAACAAAAATTAAAGCGATGAGATGATAATTACCGGAAGTATAAAAGTAGTAAAAAATTAGTACAATTGCAAGGTAATAGAACCTGTATGAGAAATTGATGAGTAAGGTGTGACATGATAGAAGATTGAAAATTAGTGTCAATCAACTGATAGGTGGTCATTGATGAAGTGTAATGACTAGTATGGCAGAGCATGGGGTAGGTGCAAGATATGATTTTTACAAAACTGGAATATTTGCAAGCGCAGAGTTTGTTTGAGTTGCATTGCGCTGGGATGCATTGTTTCTGGCTCACTACTACCGCTCAGTAATGAAGTCTGAGTCTTACAATTCGGATACTTGCCAAAATGCATTTGAGTTGCGTTGAATTGTTGAGTTGGATGGTAATGTGAATAGCCTACGTCATTTTGCCATGGTGTTACCAGTCATAGATAGCATTGGTCATTTTGAAGATATGTGCATACGTCATTAATCCCAGAAGTGGATGATGAACCGGATAGTAGTAATTGATGTTATTGACCGGAGATTTCCATATGGGTGAGGTGTATGTTGACCTGAGGGTGCAGCAGAGTAGCCCAAGGTGTTGAAATGATGTGTGATGAGTGAATAGCCTGAGGGTGAGCAGAATGATGTACGATGCGTATGTTAACCGAAAGGCGCAGTCCAATAAGCCAGAGGCGAATACTACGTGTCTTACATTGCAAAAATGGTGAACCCTTGATGATTTATTGACCAAAGAATTTTGTTGAATTTGTAAGTGTTAGCCTTGGGTGTAGCAGAATACACATGATGCATATGTTGGACTGAAGGCATGTCCCATGCCAGAAGTCTTAAAAATGTCATAAGTATGATGCAAAAAGCTAAAATTGTTGGAAGCCCAAGGTGGTGACATTTGAAGTTGCTTTAGTTGTCTCTTGAGATAAGCGGTGAAGAGATAATTGAAGTTGCATTGAGTGTCTCTTAAGGTGAATGGAGAAACATTATTTAGAAGTTGCATTGATTGTCTTGTGAGTGAGAGATTAACGTTGGCGTACCGAGGAAGCATCGGCTATCGCGTGAAGTTGAGTTGAAACGTAGTTTTTGTATATCAAGTCCAGAGTGAAAGGGGTATCCGCATATGAACGAGAGAAGTGAATCTCATTGTAAAAGACGCTCGAAGGAGGAAGGGTGCAAGTGAAGAACCATCCAAGTATTTCATCTGGCTGGTCCGCTGTTGTAGGCGAGATTGAACAAAGCGAGAAAGGTTGAATGGTAGTTACTTATTGAGGACAATGCAGGATAGAAGCAGTGCAGGGATGAAGGTTGGGGAAAAAAATCGAGTGAATGACAAAAAATCAGAAACATTATGCAACCAGTAGCCGTTGTAGCGGAATTCTAAGACAAAACCTCGCTGTGTCGAAAAAGGAAGAGGTTGGAACGGCGGGGGTCCTGGTGGTCGTCATTTAAAAACGTGTTTGGTTCGCGTTTGATTCTTTTTCGATAGTTTCGAAATCCCGGGTTTCGGCACCACTTTGTAGGTCTATTGCGCGGGGGAGAGCTGTGGCGCGTTGACCTATAAGGACGTAAGTTATACCGGGGTGACGTTTTGGTTAGATTGTGGAGGGAACTCGTGTTGCCCGGAGAATGGCCCCGTGCTTATACGAGTGTACCGCGTTGTCCGGAGAATAGCCCCGTACTCAAACGCAAGCGTCGCCCGGAGAATAGCCCCGTGCTTGGACGCAGGTGTTGCCCGGAGGATAGCCCCGTGCGTAAACACCAACAGACCACGTCGCCCGGAGAGTAGCCCCGTGCGTAGACAGTGGTAAGATCGCGTCGCCCGGAGAGTAGCCCCGTGCGTAGACAGCGAAGTATTCGTAGTTACCCGGAGAATAGCCCCGAGTGCAAACTACGATGAGTCGTATGTAAGAGATAAGGCAAGAGATCAAGAGAACCTTTTATTAGCCAGCTCTGTACAAGACTGCGAGAGATGGTACAACCTCGAGAGATTGCACCAGACTCCGATTTCACCCTGTGTCGGCTCGCATTTTATAGCCGAGAGAAGGCGAAAAGAGCGCCAGCGCTTCGACACAGGGTAGCAATCGTTACAAACTTAAAATGATATAAGCTATAGGGGAAATGCTAGAGCTGAATTCCCCTACAAAGGTAAATGCTATTTTTTGGAAATTTGATTCAAACTTTTTTTTTAATTTTTTGAAAATATTTTTTTTCCAATAACACGTAGTTTAAAAAAATTTAAAAATTATTTTTGTCAAAAAAACATTTTTTCTAAATTTTGTTTAAGAAATAATTTTTTTAAAACTAAAATCTTAAGAAATGGTGAAAGGTGATGCCATTTTCAAAATTTTGTCCAAAATAAAACATTTAGGTACTGAGTAGGTATTCGTATTTCCAATTTTTTCAAAAATTAAAAAAAAAAATTCTAAATTAAGTTACCTACATATTTTTAATAATGTTGAAATAGTTCGGTAAGATACATGAATTCTATTCTTTCAAATTGATTCAAAAATAAATTTTTTGCAAAGTTTCGGTGAGAATATTCTAAGAAATGTAAGTATAAATGATGCCACTTTGACCATGTACAATTTATTTCTTCAAATTTTATTGGAAAATAATTTTTTTCAATTCATTCTTTATCTTGGTGGAATTTCTTTTCTTTTTTTTTGTTTATAACCTAACTTTGAAAAATGATGAAAAAATTGTTTGTTATTTGAAAATTATATTCATAATCTGTTGAGTTGGGGGGGGGGGGCTGAAAACTTGGGGAAATTTTATTCTTCAAAATTAAGCAAGAAAATAAAAATATCTAATTTTTTTTAAATATTTATTTTTCTTCAATTTTGTTGGAAAACAAGTTTTTTAAATATATTTATTCTTCAACTTTGTGGAAAATGCGGTTTTTTAAATTCAAAGTAAGGTAGTTGCACCAGTGGTGGACCCTTATAGTGGAAGTGTCTTATAAAAAACATTCTGGTTTAAAAACTAATAACGTTGGCGAAATGGTGAATATACCAAACGATTCCTTGTGTATTCTACTACAAAATGCGCTATAATTTTTTAATTTTACTTCATTTCTTTGAAAATTACGACCATTTTAAGTGAAAAAATAGAAAAGTCCAGTAGTTGGTCAAGATAATCTAGTAGTTGACCACCCAGTAGTTGGTCACGCGCTAGTAGTTGATCACCCAGAAGTTGGTCAATCAGATTATGACAACGGCTCTCAACCATTTAATTTTTAAAAAAATCAAAAAGTATTCGGTAAAATTGTCACTCATTAGCCATGAGAAAGAGAAACTATCATTTTTCGTAAATATTTACAAATTTTTTGCATGATCAACCACAAGAACTTTACAAAAATTTCGTAAGTCTAGTACTTGATCAAAATGATCAACTACTGGCTAAACACCATTTTTTCCTTCCAGTAGATAGTCACCGCCATATTTGATAGAATTTTGGCAATATTTTTTATTTTAATGAAGAAATGGAATCTCCAAACTCTTCTGATTCAGGTCCAAATGGTTATATTTCAAGTTTTATTAATCTTAATAGTGTAAAATTCATATTTCGACAACACTTCGGCTTAACAAAAATCTTTAGAATTGGCATCATTTTGAAAATTGTTCTAACAAAAAAATTTCAGACGATCATTATTAATTACTTGAACAAAATTGATTCAAAACTTTTATGTGGTTCTATGCAGAAATGTTCCAGGTTTGCTCTAAAAAAAATTTCTAAAGCTATTTTAAAAATACGCTTAATTATAAACATTTTTCTTCTCAAGTGACCCACCACTGGGTCGTGGCCAACGACTGGTGCAACTACCTTACTTAATTTTTCAAATTTTGTCATCTTTTTCAAATTGATTCAAAATTAATGTTGTAAGAAATTCTGGTGAAAAATTTTTTTTCTTTAATTTTCTGACAAAAACATGGAGAATTGAACATATTTCTATTTTTTTTTTCTTTCAAAATTTCTTTCTTTCAATTTCGTTGGAAAGCAATTTTTAAAAAATCGAAGATGCTTATACCTATTTTATATTTTTCTAATTTATTCTTCATCACTGTGAAAAATAGTTTTCTTTGTTCAAAACCGCATTTCAAAAAATTTTGAAAACAATTTTTCGAATTTTATCTGAAGATGTTTCTAATTTTCTTTTTCGAAATTTCTTTCTTTCAATATCGTTGTAAAACTTTTTTTTAATTCGCCTTTCTTCCTTAGAAATTGTATTCAAAATAATAATTTTTTTTCAAAATCAAATTTTCAAAAAATGTTGAAACAATTTTTTTTTTTTTTTTTTTTGGTATATTCCAAAAAAATAAAATAGGTAAAATTATAATCCATTTTGTGTGAGAGGTCGTTAAACTTTTTTCAAAAAAAAGTGCCTTTGTATTTTTTTTCAATTTTCTTGAAAATTATTTTTTTGAATTTATTCCTCAACTGTGTAAAAAACAATTGTGTGTTGTTCAAAATCATTTACAAATAATTTTTTTTAAAAGCTTAAAACAATTTTTAAAAAAAATTTATCTAATAATTTTATTTAAAAATTAGTAGGTTTAAGTACATACCTAAGTAATTTTTTTTTTTTTTTTTTTTTTTTGAGTTCTGATGAAAACATATTTTTCTAATTTTGTTCAGATTTCAGAGTTAAACTTGTTTCTAATTTTTTTTTCAAATTTTGTCAAAAAACAATTTTCCAAAAGTTTTATTTGAAAATAAATAAAGTTTAAAAACTCAAACTGAAGGATAATGAAGTAAATTTACTCCATGCAAAGATGCGCTTACTGTGGGTTCGATTGTGTTCGTGTGCTCCCTAAACAACAAAATATACATTTTAAACGTCTAAATTAATGCTCGTGTTTTTAAATTATCGTTAAAATAGTCAACCACCTTTTTTTTTTTTTTGGTGAATTTTTAAAATAACGAACGTGCAGCTATACGAGTATAGCTATGCAATTTACGTGCTGAACCATCATCCAGGAAGTCAACACTAGATTCGAAAACATAATTAGCTACACTATCGTTTCACCTGCCACCTTTGGCTGGTCGTCGAAATTCTGCCCTAAAGCCTTAGGTATCTTTTTTTTTTTGTTTTCGCATTCATTATAACCAAAAACAAGGCGCGAGCAACACGAACAATGCGATGAGGCCAATTTTATGATAGTGACACGCGTCCGAAATGTACACCTGTATTCTCGATACCTTCGATTGGAATGAGAAGGTTTCGAGTGATGTGATAGAGGGAGATGGAGAGATGTATCATACGAATACTTGCATTTTGTATAGGTTTAGTAGGTATACTCAATACTCATTTAGAATAGTACGTTTAGCATTAGTATATCGAGTATATACTTGGAGAGGAGAGGAGAAGGGAGAGGCTGTATCTATAGCTTATCGAATGGTGCTTTTTTAAGTATCTATGTATTATGAGCCTGAGGTGGAAAGCTCGCGCGTCAAGTATTAACTTTCCACGCCTAGTGAACTTAAGATGTGTAAAGATAGGGTGTCGGCAATACGGTGCTAATGCGCTATTGTGTACGACCAGATCGATCGGATTGGTACAGAAAAAAAGCCCGAGAGGATGGACACGACCAATATAAGTTAATCATATCCTACGTATATTTATTTATTCGCTTTTTTCCACTCGTACAGCTCGCGATGATGTATTTTTCTCTCCTTCGCTTCGCACGGTTTGTCGCTTTGAGGGTTTGGAAAAAACAGGAAATTGACCTTTAGCGAACCTGTTTACGAGCTTTCGCCTTATACGCGACTCGATCATTGCAATTATCGAGTTTTTACGTTTCGTTGTTTCCAAATGTAAAATATATAGGATTAATATTTATGAGGTGTTAGCGAGCGAGCTCTTATAATAATTATTACAGGATTTTTGCAAATGTCCTCCAACCTCTTCTCGCCTTGTTTTCCACCGTCAGCTTTAATTTTCCAGCAATACGTAGGGGTTTTAATTAAGTTATTATACGAGTTACGAATCGAATGTAATTCAATGGTGTTATATTTAAAATATACCTAACTATTGGATATGTTGAAGTTTTTTTCTCTCTCCATTTTTAAACAGATTAATGTGGTTTTTAACTGGTTTCCAGGTACGAATACGCACATGTACATGGGTCGCAGCAGCGTGGACAAATGGCTCGATGTTGTTATCTTGTGTCGAAGACATGTTTTGTGGTGAGTAGACACAAGGTGCCGTTGTATTTTTTAATTATTAAGCTTACCGAAGCGATAACAATGTTTTGTCGATTCCTTGACTGGTTATTCGCGCTTACGTTGCACCCGGCTAATGGGCGTCGTCGGGAGATTGGACTATATTTTAAGGGAGATGAGAGAATTCGAAAATTTTTAGACTGTAGCTCGGTTGAAACACCAAAAAAAAAAATCAAGAGTTTTTTTTTTTAAATATAAAATAAAAATTCCTATGAAACGGAGTCGTACTTCAATGATTGAAATTCTTGATTAAAATAATTCTAATGGTAAAGACTTTACAGTTATAAGGTTGAAAAAAAAAGAAAAAATGGCCAAAAACGGTGGAATAGAAAAAAAAAATTGTCAAATCCGCTGGAAATGAATAAATATTGATGAAATAAAATTTTTAGACCCATAAATTCAAATATCCACAAACTTGATGAAATTTTTCCCGAAATTTTTACTCGAGAAACCCTACAGTAATCGGAAAAATTGCCAAAAATGGTGGAACTGGAAAAAAATTGTCAAGTCCGTTGAAATTGAATTAATATTGATTGAATAAAATTTTTGGACCCATACATTCGAATATCCACAAATGATGAAATTTTTCTCGAAATTTTTATTCGAGAAACCCGGTTGAAAAAAAGGAAAAAATTGCCAAAATCCACTGGAATGGAATAAAAATTAAGTGAAAAAATTTATTTCGACCCAAAAAATTCAAATTTTCAAAAATTTATATTTAAAAAAAAAATAATTGCTCGAGAAACCCTACAGTTGTGGGGTTGAATAAATGAAAAAATTTCCAAAATTTCTGGAATTGAAAAAAATTGCCCAAATCCGCTCGAATGGAATAAATATTAAGCGAAAAAATTTATTTCAACTATAAAATCAAATTTTTTCAAAATTGATTAAATTTTTCTCGAAATATTTACTCGAGAAACCCTACAATTGTAGGGTTGAAATAAATTTAAAAATTTCCAAAACTTCTGGAATTGAAAAAATTGCCCAAATCCGCTCCAATGGAATAAAAATTAAGTGAAAAAATTTATTTCAAATCATAAAATCAAATTTTTTCAAAATTGATTAAATTTTTCTCGAAATATTTACTCGAGAAACCCTACAGTTGTAGGGTTGAAATAAATGAAAAAATTTCCAAAACTTCTGGAATTGAAAAAATTGCCCAAATCCGCTCCAATGGAATAAAAATTAAGTGAAAAAATTCATTTCAACTCATAAAATCAAATTTTTTCAAAATTGATTAAATTTTTCTCGAAATATTTACTCGAGAAACCCTACAGTTGTAGGATTGAAAAAAAAAACAAACGAAAAATGGTGGAATTGGAAAGAAAATTGTCAAATCCGCCGGAATTGTTTAAAAATATTGATTAAATAAAATTTTTAGACCCATAAATTCAAATATCCACAAATTTGATGAAATTTTTCTCGAAATTATTACTCGAGAACCCCGTTTAAAAAAAATTCAATGAAATTTTGGAAAAAATTATATAAGTACCAATGGAATTTTAATAAAATTAGACAAGTAAGTACCTACATATTGAACAAATCGTAGCTAGGGTAATTATTTTGAATACAAATAAATTTAAAAAAATAATTTTGAATAAAAATTTGGAAATTATTTTTTTTTAAATAAAAAAAAAGTGGTGAAACGAAATCCAAGAAAAATTTTTAAACAAAATTTTAAAAAGAATCTCAAAACTAAAAATTCTTGAAATTTTTCAAAAAAAAGGAAAAATTGTTTTTGAATAATTGTACCTAGTTAATCTTGGAAATTTTTTTTTGTACCTCCAAAATTTTGAAAAAATTGTGTCTGAACGAAATCTGGAAAAATTGTATAGCACAAGATTTTGAATAAAATTGTTAAAATCTCCATTTTGAACATGTTTTTAAAGAATATTATTGCTAAATAAAAATTCAGAAAAAATTTTATAATTCCTATTGTTGAGAACTATTTTTTCAAAAAAATACTGAATAAGTAATTGTGTCTGAACGAAATTTTTAAAGAATTGTGTGACCCAGTAAATTGGTACAAAAAAAATCATGAAAAATATTTCCTTTGAATGATTTTTTAAAATCTAGATTTTGATGAGCATAATTTTGAGAAAAAAAAATGTGTCTGAACAAAAAAAAAATGTAAAAAATCGTATCTGTTTAAAATTTTTAAAAAATTGTAGTGAGTGGGTACAAAAAAATCATGAAAAATGTTTCCTTTGAATTATTTTTAAAATCTTGATTTTGAACAAAATTTTGAAAAAATTTGCGGTAGGTATAGAGGTACCTACAAAAAATTCTGGAAACATTTTTTAATAATTTTTTTTCGAAATTGTTATTGAACAAAATTTTGAAAGCATTGCACTATAAATAATTTTAGGAAAAATTTCTTCTAAATAAAACTTTAAAAAAATTGTGAGACAAAAAATTCAAAAAAAGTTTTCAATATCCTAAAATTTTTGAAAAAATTGTTTTTAAGCGAAATTTTGAAGAAAAAATTCCAGAGTATTTTTAAAATAAAATTTGAAATTTTGTGACAATAATTTCCAGGAAAATTCTCTTCTACGACGTATATAATTTTAAAATAATGTTTTTAAATAGTAAGTTTTGAAATGGGACACTTGAACCAAATTTTGAAAAAATTGGAAAATAACAAAAAAATTTTCCAAATAAAATTTTTAAGTCTTGATTTTGAGTATAACTTTTTTTTTTAAATTTGTTTGAACGAAATTTAAAAATAATGTGGGGGAAAAATTCAAAGAAATTTTTTTTAGATGGTTTATTTGAATTTTGCTGTAGGTATCAGCTTGATCTTGAACAAAACTTGAAAAAAAGTTTGTAAAAAATTTTGAAAAATTTTTAGTTTGAAATATTCAAGAAATTTTTTTAAAATTTTAGTAAAAACTTGATTTTAAAAACAATTTTTTATACCAAATTTTGAAAATCCATGTTTAAATAAAATCATAAAAAAATTGTTCAAATAATTTTGAATTTTTACGTAATGATTTTGTAATTTTAATGTTTTTAGCGACATACCGAGGATACACAGCGCTTGATATTACTCTCGAACTCGAAATCGCCTCAAGAACTTCTTCCACTTCGAAAAGTCATAAAATAGGTAAGTGGTAGAAATTAATTTCATGAAAATCCCAAAATCAATTATCACAGCTATTTCAAAAACTCGTAAAATTCATCACTGCGAAATTTTCAAATTGAAACGAGAGATAAACGAAAATTAATTCTTCGAGCTCTGTTTCCATTACAAAGTGTGGTTACGTTTGTCGCGTATATGTTGCATCCCTTTTTAAAAAAGTAAATGGCGAAAATAAATATTCAAGCGTCTCGTTCTCGCAGATGCCCTTAGGCTAAGGGCATTTTAGCGCCCTCTATTTCGACTTCACCCTCAAAGCTTATTACGGCAAGTCGGTCGGTGCGCTCGAATACTCTTCAATTACTTCTCGCCGATTTGTGTCGTGTCGCAATCGGGCCGCGAAATTGATACAGAGGCTTTAGGAAGCGTTCGCCTTCGCCTTCGCCTTCGTCGTCGTCGTCGTCGTCGTTTTCTTTGCCATTGTAAGCAGATTTAGCGAAAGAAATTGATTTCTTTTTGAAAAATCCTTTATACGTTTACGAGTAGGTACTCGTATATATAATTGCGGATTACGTCGTCGATGAGACATCTTTTGTAAAGCTAAGGTATGTCTTTCGGGCGAGTGAAAAATAAAAAACAACACGCGGCTGTCGTTGTCGTTTGCACAGCTGTACGTACTCCTGTATATTAGATGGACCATATTCGAAACCTATTCGCAATTTTCGCCGATAAACGCTCGCCTTTGTGTTCGAATTACGCACGCCGAAAAGAATTTTCTTCCTGGTATGACCAGCTCAGTTCACCTTGTTGGCTATTGTAGTGTCTTACGTGTCCGGGTCCCCTTTCGCGATCGTCGGTCTGTTCGACAATGCATCATGATAGCCTATAGGTACCATATACCCTATGTACTCGTACATTGCAAAGTATATAGCGAAATTTGGACCAACGCCCGAACCGTACTCTCGCCGCGGTCGTGATATGCACGATATATCAGCGTTAATGTACGTTAACGATGTACAACTTGTAAATACAAATTAATCGTGTAGTATTCGCGACGAGCGATGCCATTGCCATGCCAGCCGCATTACAAGATCACGTAGACTAAAGAACCGAATTACGGGTGGTCATCATATTATTTGCTCGTATTTGCATCTATACAATCATATACATAGTAGTGTAGCTTCATATTCGAAAATTTCCTACCAGGCGGCCTATACCGACGGTTGACAGGCGACGTACCAGTCCAGAATGTCTCTTTGCATGTGTATTTCGAATTTATAACAACTTATTTTCGTTTTAATTAATTTTTCTACCGCGGTTTTTTTTTTTTTTTTGCAAGTGTACACATTCTCGAGATTGAAATCGTAGATAGCTGGGTCACAAATGTTTCTTGTATACCCTCTCGCCATCTTTAGTCGTAAAATATAGTGTATTAGATGAGATGGAATTTCTTCCTTTTTTTTTTTTTTTTTTTGTAGTAAATTTTTTTTGAACATTTTTTAAAGATGGGACACATTCTGAGATTTTAACATAACTGAGTGAGCGCAATTTAAAAAAAAAAAAACTTCATGTGCACATGGTGCCTATACTTACCTCGATTTTGAAAGAGCAATGATTTTACAAAAATTTCAAAATTCGTCAGTACAATACTGGAAAGAGGTCAAACTTCTCGAGAGCCACTAAAACAGTCATGTGAAAAATTTGCCCATTTTTGAAAATAAAGTTGAAAATTGGATTTTCAAAATGAAGCTTTAAGTATAGGGCCTTCATTTTCAAAAGTAGACAAATTTCAAATAACTGTTTTTGTTCATCTCAACAAGTTACACCTGTTTCTAGTTTCGCCTTGACGGAATTTTGTCTTCAGAGTTCCCCTTGCTAAATTTAGGAACACAATACATTTGGTAAGAATTTCTTGTTGCCGAATTTCCTTTAATTATGAGAATATGCATTCCAATGTGTTTGAACAATTTTTTTGCATTTTTAAAGTCCTGATCTGGCGTGTTTTTTATTGCACGCAGAGTGGTCAGTTATAAATTCAAACGTCAATTGAATTGTATTTTCTTTTTTTTCTCTTTTTTTTGTTGCCAAATTTGATAGACATTAAATTATTATGTCCAAGACCAATAAAGTCATTTTTTTCAACAAAAAAAAATTAAAAGTTCGGATTAATGCTTTAAAAAATAATTGAATAAGTAATCAAATTTAGGGAGCTTTATATTCCAAAAAGTTGAGAAAAATTTTTTCCATAAACTATTTTTCACCCCCCCCCCAAAAGTTGAATTCTCTTTTCAAAAAATTAGATTTTTTCACCAAAGAAATGTGAGAACTTTTTTTATTCTCCAAAAAAAAAATGAAAAAATTTTTACTCTCAAAAGAATTTATAGATTCCTTTCCCCCAGGCCCGTAGTCAGCCCCTCTAGCGTCAGATTGAGCCCCCTCTAACAAAATTTCGTCAATAAGAAAATTTCAGGCTAAACCTACACATACTTTTTGCATTATTCCAAAAATACTTCTTTTTCGTCAAAAATCTTATGTTTTTCAAAATTTTTTCCCTCGCTTCGCTCGGGCAGTATCATTTTCCTTCATTCTCTTCAAGAATAGAATATTTTTCAAATTTTTCGCCCTCGCTTCGCTCGGGCAATATCTTCTTTACCGCTTTTTATGATGTTAATAGTATGAGTTGGAAAATTTCAGTAATTCAAGTTGGCATTTTCAATGATTTTGCCACCCCTTCCCCCAAGAAAAATCGCTTCGGTTCGTCTCTGTATTAAACAGTTGAAAAAGTATATTTTGTGCCTTGTACGAGTTTTTCACCATTTTTCAATTTTTACCGAAAATGCTAAATTTTCCAAAAAAAAAAGTTCCAGCCCCCTCTATAATCTGACTCTGACTACGGGCCTGCTTTCCCCAAAAGAAATAAAAAATTTTCTCTACTCCAAAAAATTGAAAAAAATTTTTATTCCAAAAAAATTTAGAATTGGTTTTCTCCAAAAAAAAGAAGAAAAAATTGGTTTGCAAAAAAGTAAAAAAAAAACCTTTCTCTATTTCAAAAAATTCAGACAATTTTTGCACCAAAAAATGCAAGAACTTTTTTCATTCCATAAAAATTGAAAAAAAATTATTAGGTAGGTACTCGAAAAAATTAAAATACTTCTTCCTCTAAATTGAAATTATTTTTCACTCTAGAAAATTGATGACATTCTTTAAATTTTTATTCCAAGAAAATTCAGAATTTTTATACGTTTTTAATTGCCAGGATTTATGAGAATTCTTCTTCTCCAAACAAATGAAATTTTTTGCTCAAAAATTGAAAAAAAAAATTATACCTACCTACATATTTTTTATCCCGAAACATAAGAAATTTTTTTACTTTAAAATTGTGATTTTTTTTTACGTCAAAAATTGAGTAGTTTCTCGATTCCTAAAAAATTAGAAAAAAATTACTGTCAAAGAAAAACGAATTAGATGAGTAAGAATTTGGAAAAATGCTCCTTCAATAATTCAAAAATTAAAAAAAAAAATTTCCTCCATAAATTGAAAATTTGTGAGATTTTTTCTCACAAAAAAAAAATGAAATTTTTTCTTCAAAAATTTAAAAATATTTTTATCCTAAAAAATGAGAAATTTTTTTTACTCAAAAATTGAGAGATTTTTTACGCCAAAAAATTTAGTAGGTAGTTTCTCAATTTCTAGAGAATTTGAAAAAAAAAATACTCCATAATAATTCAAAGATTTTTAGAATTTTTTTCCTCCAAAAATTCAAGTTTAGGATAGGTATTTTCTTCAAAAATTAAAAAATATTTTTATCCCAAGGAAATTTTTTACTCAAAAATTGAGCAGATTTTTTACGTCAAAAAATTTATTAGTTTCTCAATTCTTCAAAAATTGAAAAATTGGAAAAAAGTACTGCATTCAAAAACAAATTGAATGAGTTTTTTCAACAAGAAAAATTACTTACTCCATAAAAATTTAAAGATTTAAAAAAAAAATTTCCTACAATAATTAAAAATTTGAGAAATATTTTCATTCTAAAAAATTTTAATTCTCATAAAAATGAAGGATTAGGCCTACTACACTCGAAATAAGTGAAAGATATTTCTTATTCTCTGAAAATATTCCAAATTTACAATAATTGTGTTTTGTGAGACGGAGTGAATTCTACATAATCGAAATTCTGTATGTAATCGGTTTATCAAAGTGGAAGAATTATCGAATTATCGAAATGAAGTAATTGATCGATTAATTAATTGATTTATCGCAAAATGATCGGTTATCAAAGTAAGATTTATCGAAATTATTTGACGTAAAAAATGCCGATTTGTCGAAATATACAAACAAGGTGATCGATTAATCATTATTGTAAAATTATCGATCTATTGAAATCGAGTAATTATTGATTTATCTAAATGAAAAAATCTGATCGAATTATTGAAATTAAAAAAGCATTAATTCATCGAAATACATTTTTTTAAATTGGAAAAAATAATCGATTTATTGACGTTGCAAGAGGTGGTGGCGCGCTGCAATCGTTCTTACTGATAAGCGTATTGAAAAAGTGATCAGATGAATTTTTTACATGGAGAAATTTTCATTTTCATAAATATCTCCGGAGTTATTGCTCAAAGAAATTTGGTAAAGGCATTTTTGAAAAGAGCGTGAAATTTTACATAACATATGTTCTGAAAAAGTAATATTTGCCCCTCTTTTATTCGAAAAAAAAAGTATGAAAATGAAAATTTCATGTGGAAAAAGTGCAAATGATCACTTTTGCGGTGGTTGTTTACATTTTTAGTTCCGAGTTTTTGCAACGTCAATTGAAATGAAAAAATCGATTGAATGGTCAGACTCGAAAAATTATTTGATTTTTAGAAAAATAATATTTGATCGAAACGTACAATAAAATTATTGATTTATCGAAAATAATGTGAAAATGAATAATTTATTGATGATTTGAAATAATAATAAAAAAAAAATCTGAATTGAAGATCATAAAGAAAAAGTTATCAATTTATCACAATCGAAAAAATCAATGAATAATCGAATTTTCAAAATCGATTAATTTTCGAAATTGAAAAATTGATCAAGCTTTTGATTGTCATTCAGTTATATCAATTCATACGATTAAATTTTTTTTTCAAATTTCAAGCTGTGTGAGTACGTATTCTTTGAAAATTTCCATTTGAAATTTTTACTTCGAAATTTTTCAAAGTCAAAGGCTCGAGAAGTAGTCCCCCTCTTTAGTGACATTCGAAGACCTATCCTCCCTCTCTTCCCTCTTCGCCAGTTTTCCATCTCAGTCTACATAAAAACGTCAAATTAACGGTGATATATTACAGAAAAACAATGCCTCATAGAATACACATATATACAATATACATATTACGAGATAATTTATTACTATGTAAGCCTAACTTTGTACAGTGTTGTAAGAGCGAGAACGAGAGGTTTACCTGTATTGTGGTGATACTAGTATAACTCCAGGTACATTATACGAGTATACGCGGCTTCCATATTGCGCTGATGTAAGCAGGCTGTGATGAGGATGAGGCACAGAAGGGTAGTGCTGTAAATATTACCGTTTAAAATATGCCTACGTACTACAAAAAAGAGAAGAAAAATCGCGAATATGTATTTATGAAGCGAGCTCGGTATAAGCTCACCGAGTGCATAAAATACACAATTATTTCTCTCTATCTCTTTTTCTCCTTTTTCTGGTTTCTTATTCTCGATGCATATGCAGCATTTCACGATACGAATACGCGATTGAAAAAGGCGTTTTATTAATTTATACTCGTATTATATTATGTATATTGGTGACATCGATTCGAAGTAGATATAAGACGGGTGCTTGCAAGGAGGGGTGAAGGGTGAGGTGAAAA
This sequence comes from Balanococcus diminutus, assembly GCA_959613365.1. Taxonomy (NCBI): domain Eukaryota; kingdom Metazoa; phylum Arthropoda; class Insecta; order Hemiptera; family Pseudococcidae; genus Balanococcus; species Balanococcus diminutus. Next base: position 51,595,460 of record OY390718.1, read on the forward strand.
GTTAACGTAATGATTTAAGAAATCACCTAGTCAATCTATTATACGAATAGAGAAGGAAAAGGTGATAAATAGTGGTCGTGTTGAAGAGAGAAAATATACATATCACTTATACCTATCTAAGGAGGGTATGGTTATGCTGGGTCAGGACATTTTTAATGTGAATGAGATGGGGGAAAAAATGGGAGATGAACGTTTGACAGCCAAAAATATGGTAAAAATAATTTCATAAATTTAGGTCTCGTTGAGACAAGCAAAGACAAAATCCATACTCTCTCAAGTCTAGGTGCGCGAACGCGATATCGCGAGAGTACCTTTAGTAGGTAAGTTTATTCTACAGATGTGCGATTCATTAGGAACGAATTAATCACCGTTTGATAGTTTGACGTCCTCGTAAACAATGGTCCGTTTTTAGATAGCAATTAAAAGAAAAAAAAAAGGTTTTCAAACGTGATAGCGGGGTGTGCTTATAATCGAGGCACCATGTAGACAAGTTAACGTGAATCAGATGACTAGCCGATTTTGTGTACATGTCGAATGACGATGTGTGTGCATCGACTTGTATTATTGGTATAAATATAGGCGAGGGTCACCTTTCGAATTTAGAAAATTACTCGGGCTAACGCAACGACGAGAAGGTAGAGTAGAAAATCCCTCTAGGTAATCTGTTTAGCAAAAGAACGAATTGGGAAAGAGAGGGGTTTCGCATGAATTCAGAATTTCAAGACGAGGTTCGAGCTTTTTTTTCGAAGAATTTCTGATAAAACTTTAGAAAATCTTGGGTAGGTACTAAAGAAAAAAAAAAATTGTAACAGAAATTTTTCATTTACCTACTTACTTACGTGTTGAATAATTTCACAAATTTCATAAAATTATCGCAAAATTTCAGAATAATCGCAAAATTATTCAGAAAATTGTCCACTGAATAATACAAGTAGAATTCTGAAAATTAAAAAAAAAAAAATACACGTAAAAATTTAGTAAAATTTTTACAGAATTTCAGAAAATTAAATATAACAATTAACTTACAAAATTTTAGAAAAATTTCAAAATTCTCAAGAAATTTTCACTTCCTCATTTGTGAAATAGTTTTATAAAAATTTCAGAAATTTTCAAAGAAATCTCGGACCTACTTTTTAAGTAATATCAGAAAATTCAAAAAACAACAACGTAATATTTTTTTTGAAGTGTATGTGCACAAAACAAAATGAGTGAAAGAATTATGTTAATTTTTCGAGAGAACAAAAAAACATTTTTTTTTTGGAAAAAATCATCAACATATTTTTGCCTTATTGAATTTGAAAAAAAAAAAAAAAAAAAAAAACTCTTTTTAGGTGAAAATCATTTTCAATTTTTTTGAGTAATAAATCTTTCAATCTTTTAGGGGAAAAAAATTTCCAAAGTTTTCTTGAAGTACAAAAAGATTGATTTTTTTCAACTTTTTTGGAGTTGGAGCATGAGAAAGTTCTATTTTTTTTTCGAAGTAAAGGGCCTTTATTTTTTTTTGAGATCAATCTTGATATCGTTTGAAACAAAAACTCTAATTTTTTCGAAATAATTTTTTTTCAAGTGAACGTTTTTTAAATTTTTTAGAGTGAGAAATTTTTCATTTTTTTGGAATGAAATTTAATTTAAAAAAAAATTCGGGTAAATAATATCTCAATATATTGTATTTTGTCTTTTTTTGGATAGGTAACAAAAATCTCAATTTGTATGGGTAAAAAAAATCTTCAAATTTTTTGGGGTAGGTAAATTTTTTTCAATTTTTCTGGAGTAGGTAAATTAGGTATTGAAAATCTCCTCAATTTTTTGTTGAGTAGATAACACAAACTTTTAATTTCTTTTAAGTAAAAGAGTGGAAAATGTTCTTAATTTTTTTTTGAATAATTTTTTTATATTTTCCTATGTAAGGAGATAAGGAGAATCTCTCAAATTTTCGTGAGTGAAATTTTTTTTTTCAATTTTTTTAATCAAGAAAAATCTTTATTTTTTTGAATTAAAAAATTTCTCAATTTTTTGAAATAGAAATTTTTAATTTTTTAAGCAAGGCAATTTTTTTTAATTTTCCTGGGCTAAGAAAAATGTTTCAAATTTTTTGGAGTGAAAATATTTTCTACTTTTCTGTACATACTAAGAAAAATCTTCAAATTTTTTGAGGTAAATTTTTTTTTTTTGGAATATAAAATTTTCTTAATTTTTTGTGGTATTTTTTTTTTTTTTTTGAATTGTTCTGGGGTAAGAAAAATCTTCCAAATTTTTTGGAGTGACAATGTTTTCAATTTTTCTCTGTCAAGAAAAATCTCTCAAAAAAATTGACTTGAAAAATTTCAATTTTCTGAGCGAAAAAAATCTTAAATTTTTGAGGTGAAAATTTTTTAATTTTTGAGGTAAAAAATTCTCATTTTTTTAGTAGAAAATTTTCTTTTTTTAAAATTTTTTTTACATTTTTTCCAAAGTTAGAAAAATATCCCATAATTTGGAGTGAAAATTTTTTCAATTTTTTGGAATTACGAAATTGTTTAGAGAGAATTTCCCACAAAGTTGGTTAAGTGTAGAAAATTTTTCACAATAAAACAGCAAATAATTTTCAAAAAACTTTTTTCTTGACTTTCTGAATCTTTTACAAAATTTTTAGAAACCTTTCTGAAGATTTCCAGAAAATTATTTCCAGAATTTGATTACGTTTTACGAAATCACTTTCAAAATCTTCGCGAAACAGAAAATATTTTTCCAAAAAATTTTCATAGTACCTAATAGGTACTTGAGTAAATAATTTTTGCCCAAATTTTTCAATTTCCAAACTTTTTTGACTTCCAGAAATTATTAAAGTTACAGAAAACAAAAAAAAAGATTAAGTGAACACCAGGTTACCTACTTTTCACCTCGCAGAGCCTTTTTTTGAAAATTATTTGCTAAATTAAATTTACAATAAATCAATTTTCGAACAATAAAAGCCATGGTCCGATGACACGTATTATTTCGTGCTTAATTTAAATCAGAGTAAGCGTATTTTGAGAGACTGAAAGAACGACGAAATCATTTCAAGGTTTCTCGCACCGTTTTCCCATACGACATCGAGCAATTATCACTCGTCCTTTAACAGAGTGAAGTAGCTTGGGGGGGGGGAGGGGCCTCACACTACTGACAGAAAAAAATCCACCTCTCGATGCACGCGACTCCTCATCGCCATATCCGTCAATTATTCATCTTTGTTCATCGAAATAATATTTTCACGAATTCGTTTAGGATTAGTTGTCGCGAGGGGTAGGTATTTTGATTAATCATATTAGTAGAACGATGCGAGATGAGATGAGACGACGTTAGTATGTCGTCGTCGACCGACGCAGCGTTTACTTTTCTCATATTCGCGTAACAGGTGTTAGGGAAAACAAAAACATAGCTTTAGTAGGAGAGCTTATTGCATGGAGAGAAAGAGACAGAAATAGTTGAGTAATTCACGCACACATCGTTGGCCCTCGTACAATAGGTCTTTGTTTTTGTGCACGTCTCCATGGGAACTAAGGCGCGTAATTTACGAGTCGCCCAAACTTATGATGGTTCGTATATTTTTTTTCATTTCGCGTTTCGTTTCGTTGTTATATTTCATCGTCAGCGTCGCGAATAATTACTACGGTGACGTTTACATCGTTATAGATCTGAGCTAAAGTCGTGGAATTAGGTAAAGTAGGTATACCCGAGGAGGTATAAATGAGCTTACCTATGTAGCGAAATCGTGGCGCATGTTTTAAAAAAAATCGTGTGCGTGGGAGGAAAATTGAAAATTACCAAGTACCAATCTGTCTTTGTTTGGCGAAAAAGTGTACTTTGGAAATGGATTTGATGGTGAAAATTTTTTCTTTGTGGAGTTTGAAGAGGTAACGTAAGGGGAGAGGAGGTTTGCTGTAAAAATGCTAATTTCACTAACCTTTTTGCATTTGTGCCTACTTACCTAGAAAATTGGAGAGTTTTTTCCCCACAAATTTTGGAGCCAGGAGAATGGTATCATGTTTTTAAAAAATTTCGAATATGTGCTCAAAATTTAAGAAAAAACAATCTATCTCAAAATACTCATCTCCAATTTTTTTGATCAGCTTCATTTCTTTGTTCCTCCTGTTTGAAATTTTTCTTCTTTTTTATTTTAGAAATTTCTAAATTATTTTCATTGGAATGGTCTATACTCGATATTTTTTTTTCATGCATGGATGAGATTGCGGAACTCTTTTTTTTCCTTTTTTTTTTGAGAAATTTTGTGCAAGTCACATTTTTTTATACGTCATTTCAGTTATTATGTTATCACAATATTATTTTAAATTCCTTAAATTTTCAAAATTTCTTGGCCTATTCTACTTTTTTTTTTAATTTTCGGTTATTTGAAACGTTGTTCTATTTTTTTTCAACTTTTATTATTTTCAACTACGAGTAATTTGAAGCAACTTCTTCCGATTTTCAATTTTCTGGAGTTTAAAAATATGGAAACTTCAATTTTCCCCCAATTTTCTAAATTTTGATTCATTTTGATTTTGGTTTTTCATGAAACTTCAGTTGTAATTTTCTCTGCGTTCTGGAATGTTTAATAAACTTGAATTAGATTTGTCTGAATTTTAATTTTATTCAATTTAAAAATAGGTATAAGCACCAACATAACTTTTCCTCCAATTTCCTAAATTTTTAATAGGTACTTCTAATTTCATATCAGTTTTTTTTTACAACTTTGTTATTTTTGAAAATCACAGTTTTTTAAAATTCGGTTTTATTTTTAGTTTTTTTTTTTTTTTTTCAATAATTTCAAGTTCAGTTGCAATTCATTTACATTGAAATTTTCAATTGCCTCTTAGTCGAATTTAGCATAATATTGAGCAGGTAGACACGTTTTCTGATTTAGGGTGAAGAAAGTAATTTTTTCCTCAATTTTCTAAATTTTCAATAGGTACCTACTAATTTTATTTTATTTTTCAAATTTTCAGTTCTTCGAAATTCGGTTATAATTTTTTTTATATTTCTTTAATCGTTATTTTTACTTTTTTTTTTTTTTTTTTAATTTATAAATTTTAAATTTTTAGTTATTATTTTAAATTTAGTTTTTATTTGCTTAAATTTTTAACATTTTTAATAAACTTAAATTACCTATATAATTTTTTGGTTTTTAATTTTCTTGAATTTAATAATATACGCGCCTAGAAATATAATTTTCCCTTAAATTTCCTCAATTTTTGATATTTTGAATTTCATTCCAATTATTCAAAATTCCAGGTCTTTTTAAATTCGGTTTTAATTTTTTCTAATTTTTTTCAATCATTATTTTTGCCAACTTATTTAATTCTTAACATTCTTAAGTTAATTTTTAATTTTAATTTAAATTCTCTATTTTTTTCATGTTTGAAATTTTTAATTAACTCTATGAAACCTGGACATTTCCCCCCAATTTTTGATCTTAAAAAGGGGGAAGTTTCTCCGAGTTCCTGAAATTTTCAAAAAAAATATTTTTAATTTGATTTAATTAATTTTTTTGATTTCTGTTCTTCTAAGTATTTTTTTTTATTTTCAATTTTTTTAATTTTTTTTTTTTTTTTTTGTATTTCCAACGTGAGTTTATTTTATCTTTTCAATTGTTGCTGATTTTAAAATTCGAAAATTCAAATCGAATTTTTTCTCCCAATTTTTTCAATTTCAAATTTGATAAGTCGAGTCAACTTTGAAAGGTAAATGATTTTTCCAGATTTTAACCCCCCTCCCACCATTTTTTTCCTTTTGAGTTCTTAACATTCGTGAGTTAATTTTTAATTTTTTAATTTTCAATCATTTCAAATTCAATAACTACTTGTCTTTTTTAATATTACTAGTTTGAAGTTATTAATAATTATCTATAAATTAATTCAACCAGGACAATTTTCCCAATTTTTAATTTTAAAAATGAAAAAAAAAAAAAAAACAATTGAAAGGGTCGCTAGAATAAGGGCCCCTCGCCAAAAACATAGTTTTGAGAAAAACGCGTTTAAAGTTTTGAATGTAAATATCTCAACGAATATTTTAGGTATCAATCTCGAGTTTGAAATTATTTGTAGGCGGAACTGTTGGCTACAAAATGAGACAAAGACCGATTGAAACAAACTTTTATTACCGGAGATATTGAGAGTTGAAAAAGTTTTGTTAGAGGCCCTTCTTCTAGCGACTGGTTTTCACCCATTTTTTTATTACTTTTTCTTGATCTGGGACTTAGATTGAAGCTGTCAGTAAAGGTTAATGATGACAAAAACTTACCTACGATCGTTTCGAAGCTACCAATAAGCGTTTTTGCACGATTATTCAATTTTCAATCACATTTAAGTGATGAAAAAAACTGAATTTGCGAAAAATGAATGAATTGAAGTGATTTTTTTTTAAAGATATAAAAATGAGTATTTTACAGTGTAGTTACTTTGAACTTTGAAGTAAAATTTTTTTTGTGAGGAAAAATGAATATTCATTAAAAAATGCAAAATTGAAATTTATTGAAAATCAACGTAGCGCCACCTAGGGTGATCGAAGGAAAGTAAAATTTTGTAGGAATGAAGTTCATGACATGACGCTTCCAAAAAGCGAGTCTCCGGAAAAAAGGCCTCCGGGTCCAGAGGCTCTTATTCTAGCGACCCTTTCAATTGTTAAAGTGTTTATAATTTAATTTAATTTTTTTTTTTTCTTCAAATTTTCCGTTTTTCTAAATTTGTTTCCAATTTTTTTCAGTCGTAATTTTTACCAATTGTTTGAATTTTGAATTGATTGGAAATAATTTTCCACATTTCAACTTAAAACTATTGGAAATCTAAACATTTTTAACCTACTTCTTTCTTAAATTTTCGAAATTTCATTTTTTCTTAAATTCCATTTATTCTAAATTCAGTTCCAATTTGTTCAATTTTCCAATTTATTTATTTATTTATTTTCATTCATTTCAAATTCGTTTTTTTTTTAAATTCCCAATTTTACTAATTTATAGAATTTTGAATGCCCTTATATATTTGAAATGGGTACCTATTGTAAAAGATTTGGCAACTATTTTTCCCTATTTCAGGCATGATACAGAGTTACTTTTTTAGTTGATTTGTCACTTTTTTTCACTTTGGTCACGTTTTGTCACTTTTTTCGCAAAATGGTCACTAAAGTCACTTTTTTCAGTTTTTTTGGCCATACCTTCCTCGAAAAAGAAGAAAAATTGAAAATTTTCCAAATAACTAGAAAATTATCAAAAAAAAAAAAAAAAAAAAAAATTGCCTGTTTAACGTTTTAACATGACAACTTGTAATAAAAAGTAGTGTTGCGTGTTGTTTTTTCCCTACGTACCTAAAAAATTAAAAAACCAAAAATTTCTCTCATTTTATTGAAAATAAAGCCCAGAGCGCAGTATCCAACCAAAATTTGCTCATTTCTTGGGAAAAAAATTGGAAAAATTGTTCTGGTCTGCCCTAATAGGCTTAATTTTTCATCACTTTATCGAAAATGTTGGTCACTTTTTCGAAAATTTTGGTCACTTTTTGACCAATTTTTGGTCACTAAAGTCACTAAAAAAAAAAAAATAGTTGGTATCATGCCTGCTATTTTTTTTTAATTGTTAATTTTTATTAATTTTTTTTTAAAATTCAATTGAGTATCTTTAATAATTCTGTTAAAATTTTTTGTTTGCCAATTTAAAAAAAAAATTTTCATCAACTTTGAAATTATTACTTACCGTATTGACATATTCTTTGCAATTCACGAATTATTCCATAGTTTTGAACTTCTTCAAATAGGAGGCGGATAAAAAATCATTTTTCAAAAAATTTCTATCCTAAAAAATTTGGGAAAAAGCGTGGAAAAATTTTCCAACGTAAATTTCTGAGGAAAAAATTGCAAAAAATTCAGTCAAGTGTTCATTAAAATTACTTCGAATGAAATTTGATAAAAATAAATATTTTATAAAATTTATTTCAAGGAATTATTATCAAGCGTTTGATGGGGAAATTTTGAGTGTGAAGTATTTTGAGAAAAAAAAATCGTTGCGAAGTTTCGAGCCAATAAACCACAAGTTCAAGTCACAGGGCACTGGGCACTATCCAGACTGTTTTGAAGATACCTGATAAAAATTTCCCATAATTTTTCTATTCATCATATCGCATATTTCACGAAAGATATTAAAGCTTCTCAAGAATTAAAAAGGTGCCCTCTGCTCAGAGCTCGCAAACACATGCTCGGTGTACTCGATTTATCGTCAATATTCGTGCAAACGCCTAAAGCGGGGGCTTACACTGTACTAAGATGGTAGAACGAAATATATCCATTTTATTCCATAGGTACGAGTATTAGGTACCTACGTTTAAATACATGCGAGCTTTGAGATGACGAAGCTGGGCTCATAGAGAGAGGCCGGTATTTCACCTCTTTTGTATTTGAAAGGAAAAAACAACAACAACAACAACAACGCCGCGTAGAAAGGCGCTCAGATGTATATATGCGAATGTGTACATACACATACTACATAAAAATGCCAAGCGCGATTGGTTTAAACAGGAGGGCGTGTATTTTCACAATTGCTCGTGGTACAATCGTGTATAACGTTAAAACAATAAATTACAACAAATGGCCATTAATTATTGCCGCTTTTGTCGGGCATTGGTTCCGCTTTATACGAGTCTGTAATTATCGCTTCCCAATACGATTTCTCTGCTGGCATATTGTAATACTTGGCTTTGGCTCTGCGTATGCTATAATACGAATATGCGACGTGATGTTATTTATTTTATTTTTTATTTTATTTTTTTCATTCGGACACAGCATCTTATTTATATATGTAGAGACTAGAGAGAGAGAGAGAGAGAGAGAGAGAGAAGGAAGATACACACACCAAAAAGAAAAGCTTTCGCAAATACTTATTTGACGCATTTCGAAGGTATATATACGAATTTTACGACACGAACGTACGCAAACTTCGTTTCCGTAGATAAGAAAAGAAGAAAATCGCTATAAAATCTTATTTTCCGAAAGAATTGTTACGCGGATGCTGCGCGGAGGAGTCACATATAGGCGGCACTAAATCCCCGACTGCGACTAAGTATATTGAGCTGCGAACCAGCATCGCAGATCAGTCCACTTATAGACTGCGCGTCGAAGGAAAACAAACAGCTTAGATGGTTCGGTCGAGTGGAAAATACCCGGCAACCAACTCCATATTGATGGGCAAAAGCAACAAAGGGGGTAGAGGAAAATGACCTTATGTGTTTCGTATCACCCTCGTCGAACGTCGTATAAATCTCCTAAATACGTCTACGTATAAGTTTACTTTGTGTCCGGTACATCGAGTATATTTTGCTTTTTGCTTTTTTCCTACGTGTCCTTTATGACCCTTCGTTCGTTCGACTATACGCTATGGACAAATCGAACGAATTAACGGATTTAGTTTCAATTGAAACTCGCCAGAGGTTTTCTTATTGCAGCATTCGCGCCTCAGCGGATTCGCGTATTTGGAAATTAATCACGGGTTATTGTCCTCGCCTCGTCGAGGTGGACGTCGTTATACGTTGATCCTATAGTTCTATAAATTTTCGATGGTGCTGAGTATGTTCAACTTGAGTGTATTTTTTTGGGGTATATAGCCAGTGTCGAGTCATACTATTAATTTTCCTGTCGTTTTAAACTATTTTGTATCCTTTATACCATCTTTATACCATAATGATTTTCAAGGTGCCTAACAGGTCGTGAAAGTCATGGAAAAGTCCTGGAAAGACATGTTATTTTATGGATTTTCAAAAAAATGTTGTTTTAATTCCAAAAATTGAGATTTTTCATCATGAAAATGAGAAGATTTTTCATCCAAAAAATAAAAAAATTGTTTACCTATTATGTCCAAAAAAATTCAATTTTTTTTTTTTGAAAAAATAGAAAAGTAGGTATATAGTTGATGGTTCGGTTTTTTATTTCAAAAATTGAAAGATTTTTTTGCTTATTTATTTTTATTTTTTTTAATGATGAATTTTGTACGCTAATTCCAAAAAAATTACAAGTATTATTTTTAATCCTTGAAAATTCAAAGGTTTTTTTTTCAATTTAGAAAGTTGGTATTTTTACTCCAAAAATGGTGAGGATATTCTTTTCCAGTAAATCGAAACCGAAAATTAATATTGTTCCTCAAAAAAAGAGACTTTTTCTCCAAAAAGTTTTTTTTTATTTTTTTTATTTTAAGAAAGTTTAGATCTTTTTCTTTGGAGAAGATGAAGGATTTTTTTCCCCTTAAAATCTGAAAAGAACTCTTTACTGTCTCTTTTTTTCCAAAAAATTGAGATTTTTTTTTTTAAAAGAAAATTCAGAAATTTTTTTCTTGAAAAAATAGGTAATGACAATGAGTACCTAATGACTCAATATTTTATTTTTAAAAATTGATAGATTTTTTATCTATTTTTTTTTCACTTTGAAAAATGATTCACTTTGAAAAATTATAAATTTTTGTATGCTGACTCCGAAAAATTAAAATATTATTTTTTTTACTAGAAAATTTATCGATTTTTTTCAATTTAGAAAATTGGTATTTTGACTCTAAAAATGTTGAAAAAATTATTTTCCAAAATATCAAAACCAAAAAATAATAGGTATTTTTGTTTCTAAAAAAATGAGATTGTTTCTCCAAAAAATAGAAAGTTTTTTTTCTTTTTAAAAAATTTGAGATTTTCTTCTCTGGAAGAAGTGAAAGATTTTTTCTCCTCAAAATCTAAAAAGAATTCTTAATGTAGATATACCTACCTATTTTTATTTTATTACTTTTTTTTACTTCAAAGAATTGAAAAAATTTTCATTTTAAGAAAATTCAGAAATTTTTTTTCTTGAAAAAATAATGAGAAGTAGGTATTTTATTTCAAAAAATTGAAAGATTTTTTTACCTAGGTATTTTTTTCACTTCAAAAATGAGAAATTTTTGAATGCTGACTCCAAGAAAATCAAGTTACACAATTACACAAGTACATATTATTTTTATTCCTAGAAAATTCTGATTTTTTTCAAAACTTGATACAGGGTACAATTTTACATAGATATTTTTACTTTAAAAATTTCAAAGATTTTTTTTCTTCAAAAAATTAGGAATGTTTCTCAAAAAATGAATGCCTAGATTTTTCTAAAATTTTCTTACAATTTTGAAATTAATTTTTTTTATCTATTTGAACGTTGGAGAAAGTGAAGGATTTTTCCTCCTGAAAATCTAAAGAAATTTTTACCTATTTTTTTTTTACTTCGAAAAATTAAGATATTTTTTATTCCAAGAAATTTCAGAATTTTTCCTGCAAGAAATTGCCAATATGCTTCAGTCATTAGAAACTTTCATGAACTGAATCGCAGAGTTTCTGGATATAAACTTATTTTTACATTGAATTTCCACTGTATTTTTTGTAAGTAAATTTCTCCACATTGTTTCTACTTGAATTTTTCTGATTGCTTTAGGTAAATTAAATTTTGTAAAAAAAGAAGTAATCAAAAATACTTGTATGTATTTTGTAGAAATTGAAAATTTTCTAATTTAATTTTTAAAACATTATTTTTGAATTGAAATTTTCCAACAAAAAAATAATGTATCTGTTCTAGCATTTTTGATTTTTTTTTTTTTTTTTTTGTACAAGTATTTTCCTCCTATTTTTGAAATTTCGATTTTTCATATTTTTCAATTTTTAGTCATTTTATTAGATTTTTTTTTTCTTTTAATGTCTAGTCATTTCTAATGAAATCTTAAGTAGTTATCATTTTTAGAATAAAATTGAAATATGTTTAAATTATTAAAATCACTTTTTTAAATTTTATTTTTATCAAATTTTTTTAAATCGTTAGATATCTCTATTGAAAATTTTTTTAAATAATTTTTTCCAAAATTATCAAAATTGATTTATTTTTTCGTTAAAAAAATGACTGTCAATAATGTTTCAGGCTTGAATTTTGCAAAAAATTTCAAAATTTGAATGCAGGTAACATAGTAATAAAATTTACAAAAATATCAATATTTTTTCGACATAAATTTTGCTAAATTTTTTGGATAGGTCGTTAAAATTTTTACATTATTTTGTTGTCGAATTTTTCAAAAATTTTAGATCTGCTCAACTTTTTAAAGTTTGGAATTCCAAAATTATTATTTTTTTAAATCATCAAAATTAAATTTTAATAATTTTTAAAACTATTTCTGATGCCAAAAGACGTAAATCTCTTTAAAAAAATTCCGAAATTTCTGTTGTAGGTAAATATCAGTTTTTGAAAAGAAATTTTGTTAAAATACTTTTTCAATTAATTTTGCTGAAATTTTTGGATTTGAAAAATTTCTCCAACACATTTTCATATTAGACAGAAAATCTCAATCTTCAATAGGCTTATTTGAGTAGTCTAACCTTTTCGTAAGCACATTCGTGTACGTAGTAAAAAATTTCTATTCGACCGGGTAGCACTTCATCTTACTACAAAGTAGGCAATCATCAAGCCCTGTTTTTCGTTGCACCAGCATGAGCATCCACTCGTCCAAACCTGAACATAAGAAAACAAGGCAGGCAACCCGAACACAAGCACACATACCTGTCTGGCATCCACCATCTATCTCATAAATCAACCACCTCGTCGGGTTAAATAATTCGGAAAATCGCATCCGCAATAAAACGTCCTCTCTTTGACTGTACATTTCGCTGGCTGTCGGAATATCAAGAGAGAGAAGAAAAAAACACCGTACGCCCGTCGCGTCGTCGTATATAGTCGTCGTACCAGCATAGATATTTAATTTAAACATGCACACAAACTGACGGTCATTGACATAGTAGTTAAATATCAAAGGTACCGAAAGCCAGCGCGTTAACCAGTTAACACGAATTAATTATCGCCTAAAAATCTACACAAAATTTTTACATATAAACGTCTAATTCGCATTCTTCTTTCATATATCTATACTTCTCTCTCGAGTCAGTCTCGTATCTACGTAAAAAAATACCGCAGGTATAGGTACTCTCTAGTTTCTACAGAAGCATCCCTTTTTCCCTTTCTCTTCTGTCAGTTTTTTTTTTGATTTTTTTTTTTCTGGCGAGTATAAAATAAAAATAGGCCAATAAGCTATCGCGGTTTTTTTTTTGAACCGATCGGATGGAATAATTAATTCCGAAATGTGTTGCTCCATCATCAATCGTTCGGAAAAAAGTCAACGTTTCTAAACGATCCTGCATCCAGCGAATTAAAAACAAGTATCTATGCTGCTCGTATCGTGAATTCTTCGCATTTTTCCAAATGCTCAAAAAAATTTAATTTCCATTCGTCAATGCGGATACGTCGATTTTATTAGAGAGGTTGTTTCTTATAGATACGAGGTGATTTTTCTACTCGTTAAGACATAAGACGGAATTACCGCGAGCGCCCAATTAACGCTTGAACAAGCCTAGATACTGGGCAGCTAGGTACTTGGAGAGGGAAAATTTCAAAAATGCCGATTTTTTTATGGCACGAAAATAAGATGTAAATTAGTGCCATCATTTAAGTCTTGATTTGGGTTTTTGCTCATATCAGAATGTTGATATTATTTTTTATTCCTTCCATACTACAATTAATTCGAAAATTTTAACAAAATTATTTTTAAAAATTTTTAAACAGAATTTAGGTAGATATGATGAAAAAAATTCAATAAATTTTTTTTATCTTGAAAATGTTGAGGACTTTTCAAAATTAACAAAAACAACAATTTTTCCAATTTTGAAAAACCAAAAAACTTATGAAAAAATTGCAACAAAATTCATTGTTAAAAAATACAAGATGAATACTGATTAGTTTTGTGAATTCAGTCAAATTAAAATCGCAATCAGTTATTTTTGGAACATTTTACAAAATTCAAGCCTTTGACAGAAATGATTTTTTTTTTTAAATAAAAAAAATTAAAAACACAAGTTTTATTATTTTGGAAGAATTCCTTTTGTAAAATTTTCAAAATTTGAAAAGTTTACGAATATTTATAATATTCTGAATTTTGAAAATTTTGGAATTCGTTTATAAAATTGGTGTTCTTGAGGGAACAATTTTCAAGAAATTAAAGAATTTCAATTTTTGTAATATCGAGATATTCTTAAATATTTAAAAAAATTGAAATTTCCAAAATTGATGATTTATTTTGAAAATTTCAGCAAAATTGAACTGTGAAAGTTTCGACACCTTCCAACTACAAAAATTTCAGTAAAATTTATTGTAGAAAAATTTTAACAAAATTAATTTTTACAAACTGATTTACAACGAAAATTTTGAAAAAATTTTACGAGATATCCATTCTTGAAGATTTTATTATCTAGTACCTATCACATCTTAATTAAATTTTGATGACTTGAAAATAGAATTTCAAAACCAAAGTTGAGCAGAATTAAAATTTAAAAATAAAAATATTTTGAAAATTTTGTCAACGTAAAAATGTAGACTTGGTATGGTTCAAAAATAATTTTAAAAATTTTGGCATAGTAAAAAATTGAAAATATTAGGTAATAAAATTCATTTTTATAAATTTTTAAATTATTTTATAATTATTCAAAATTTAAAGTTTTTGAAAATTTTTGCAATTCAAATAATTTTAAAAAATTGAACAAAAATAAAATTTCAATAAGTGCCTAGTTTAAAAAAAAATTTAGAATGTGATTTTGAACATTTCAACAAAATCCTACATTATTTAAAAAATACTGAATAACGAATTTTGGGGATTCGTTCGGAAAAGACTAAAAATTGAAAATCTCATCAAAAATTATAACTTCAAAAATTTGGATAAAATCAAAACAAAAAAAAACAAAAAAAAACGAATGGGCTAAATCAAAAATGCCAGAAAATTTACTTAAATAAATAGTTCCAAAAATTTTGGCAAAGATCAATTCTGTACACTAAAGCACCGATGATGGAAGTCACATTTTTTTCAACTTCGAGGTTTTTACGTTTTTTGAATTTTGGACGCTTGTAGGTTCATAAACAATAAAAATCTCGAAAGTAGAGGTAGATTATTTAAAAAAAATTTAATTCAAACATTTTTGAAATTTCAAGGTCATTTATTTTAACAAAATTTTGTTGGTCTATTTTTAAAAATTTTTTGAATGCTGAAAAATAAGTTTTTCAAATTTCAGTTGGAAAAATCTTCTCTTTTTTGGGGGGGGGGGGGGGGTTGCTGCTGATCACTAGCCATGTATTCTTCAAAATTTTACGTGAATGAATTTTTCAAATAAAATTCCATTCAATAACCTATTTTATACTATAATTTTCTATTTTTTCTCAATCACCAATTTATTTCAATTTTGATTAAAAATTAAATAAGTACCTAGGTATTCTAGATTTTGAAAATATAGTTGAAAAACGAATTTTCTTATTTTGGTTCAAGCATGAATTCGACAAAATTATGTTGACTATTTTTTTTAAATTCCCTTTGAGAATCTTTTTTCTTTTTCTTTATAAATCATCGAATGCCTACAGATCGAAAATCTTGAATTTACGTTGAAAAAACAATCATTAAAATTTAGGTTGAAACATTTCCGTAATTTTGATAAAAACTACCTATTCATTTATTTATTTATTTTAAATTTTCAAGCAACAATTTTTTTTTTGATTTTCTATGTTAAAATTTTTTCTCAATTTATTAACTACCTATTTGATTTTTGATTTTTTTTTTAATTGAAAAAATTCAACTGAATAAAATTAAAAAGCCTCGGAATAATTATGCTTTTTCGATCTCAAGAAATGTTTTGAAATAAAAATCTTGAAGCACAAACTCTCAAATTCCAAAGTTATTCTTTAATTTCTTTTTTTACAAATAGGTAATCTTTCAAAGATTTTTTTGAAAATTGTTCATGTCCACAAACATGCCCACTTGCTAAATCAATTTTCCAGCTCTTCTAATTTTTTTTTTTTTTAGGTAGATAATTTTAATTTTTTTTGTATCAAAATCCTTTACTAAAGTGGAAAAGAACTTCCCAGTAGAAAAGTCAGTGGCGTAGCATCATTTTTTTTTTATTCATGCGAATGTTGTTACCAAATTTTGTTTAAAAATGAAAAAAACGATTTTTTTTTTCAATTTTTTTTCAACAAAATAAAAAAATAAAAGTTGAAAAAAATCAAAATTATATAAATTTATGAAAAGTTTTAAGTTTTTTTTTTTGTTTTTCAAGTACCTATTTAGAAAAAATTTGTTGAGGAATTTTTTTTATAAATTTTAGTACGAGTAGAACGAAAATTTTACAAAATTTTGTCAAGGAATTAATTTCTTAAAAACTATTTTTTGATTCAAAAATGTTTTTCTTTCCAAAGAGAATTCAGTTCCAAAAAGCACTTGGAATGGTCCTTGATTTTGAATCGTGAACATTTTCAAAACTGAGCTCCACTGCTGCACTGCTCTTAATTTTTGATTTTGAAGCCCTCTGTTTTGTTATGTAGAAAAATCATCTCACGTCACAGTAGATTCAATCACCGAATTTTTAGAGACTCTATCGAGGTATGAATATGTTTCTGTATGCATGTACCTAAATGATATAATGCCTACTCGCAGACTATGTATTCGTGCATTTTAGAAAGTAGGTGAAATGGTATAGGTCGGTGTGCGTTCGAAATCATTATTATCGACCGAATTAAAATAATATACTTACGAGTACATCGATGTATCATACTTACCTATTTATAAACCCATACAATTGTAAAAAAAAAAAATACTCCACAGATGGTGCATTTCGCACACGTAAGCAAAACTCACGTCTATTTGTTTATTTGTGTTCGTTTAATCGTCGGTGTCAATATTGAAGAAATACTACGTACGTAAAAGTAAACGTTTTGACATTGATTATAGGCACGTCTTTGGTTCGAGAAAAATGACAAGACGAGACCTATAATACCAGGTGGTAACCTTTTATAGTCTTATACTATACCGGACGAATTGCACTATACATTTGAATTTCGAATACTAATAGATCAACTCGAGAAGTCGAAACTCGATGAATTTTACTTATTGAGCAATCAATTATGCATTGATCTCATCAAAATAGATAGATAGGTACCTTACCTGTGATGTCTGTTATGGTAAAAAATGAAGAAACAAAAATCAGCAAATAATCATTGAAAACTTTTTCTTTATTTTTTTTTCTCAATTTTTTTACATATTCGAAATTAATAAGTACTTTTTTTCATTTTTACAAAGGTAAATGCTCGATTGGTATTTTATTTATACGCGGTGGGTATAGAAAGAAAATAAAAGAGAAAAAATTTCACAGAAATTAAATTTCCGATCATACCATCTCGCATGCATATGATACTCTTAATACGTTATAATATGTATAAAACCCGCCTTAAAAACTAAATTGCACGTTTTGTATGCCTTGTTGGGTACATATAGGTAGGTAGAGGTACCTATACGTAATGTAGGTATTACACAAAGAGAAAAATAAATAGTATAGGTATCTAAATTATCAGGAAATACGTCGTTATATTAAAATGTACGTATTTTTTCGACCGAACGTGTATGTGACTGCGTATATTGGTACTCGAATTATGTACCTACCTATTTAAATTTTACCACTAAGTATATTTTTTTAAATTGTTTTTTCACCTATCGTGAACGGAAAAATTTTTCAAGCGATAATTTTTTCAAACGACTTTGCTCAAAGTATCCTTACGTGATAATTTTTTTATTATTTCGTTCTACGTATCGAACCAAAATACTCGTATGTCACCTGAAAATACACGATTCGATCGAAAATATACCGACGTACGGAATTGGGATATGACTCGACCCCCCTCCACGCCCTACCCCTTCTCTCTCGGCGAAAATCATTTCATCAAAAAACAATTTCTCGTATATAGTTCATCTGTATATATATTTTTTTTACACAGAAATCGTTCTTACAACATGATTCGAAGTTTTCTTTCAAAGTAAATTTTTTTTTACACAATTTTATACGTACTTTACATAAATACAAACTTATTTACAAAGAAACATATTTTTTTTAAAGACTAGGCCCAGTAACTGTAACCGAATTCAAATAACAACAATAACAATTACTAAGATTATTAAATTTAATGAAAGCATGTTTCATAAAACAAACGTTTTTTTTTGTTGTTTTTTTTAGGTTTAAATACATAATATACCTAATATGATTTTTTCCGCGTTTTCGTTTTTTTTTTGTCGTACCGTGTATAATGCGCGTTTCTCGTTACCCTGTTTCGTGTGTAGATATTTTCGAAGAAATGTAAGGGTGGAAGTGAGAGGAAAGGAGCGGACAAAAATTTTAATTTTGCGATTAATATAATTGAATTATAAGTGTGGTGGTTTCGATTTTTTTCGAAGTAAATAAATCTAAAAAAAAATAATTTTTTTTTACAAATTAAGATTGCACAGAATTTAAATTTTTACTCCTACTTCGCAAGGGTTGTTTGTGTATTTTTGATTGAATTTGCTTCTCTCAAAGCTCTTGAAATATTTTTTCCAAAAAAAGTGATGGAAATTGCTCATGGATTATCTTTCAAGAAGCTGAGAAGTGATTTTTTTTTCGAGTTGGAATTTTAAAATTACTAAATTCTGAATAAACTCACGTTTGTGACGAAAAAAAATTTCTTCTTCTGAAAAAAAATCAAAGAATTTTTTGGAAACTCTTTTCGAGACTTCAAAAGGAAATTTTCAGCAGAAAAAAATTTAAAGAAAAATGAGAGATTTTCAAACATATTTCGTAAAAAAAAAAACTATTTTTTGCAAAAACAAACTTTTAATTGATTTTTTGCTTGTTTACGTAAAGAAAGTTTTTCTATTTTTTTTTTTTTTTTTTTTTTTTTTTTTTTTTAAAGAAAAATGATTTAAAAAATTTATATCCACTTGCTAGATTTAAAAAAAACAGATCGACCAAAAGTTTTGAAGAAATTGAAAAAAAATCAGTGAGTATGTAGACATTATCCAAAATTTTCACGAGGGAAAATTTTTAAAGAAGAACTGCAAGAAATGAGAGATTTATACCCACAGCAAAATACCATAGCAATTTTTTCTACCAAATACAACTTATTTTCTATCATTCAAACAAAAAAGTTTTCCAATTGAAGGAAATTTTGTGCAATAAACTTTTCATAAAAATTTTTTCTCACAATTTTTTTTTTCAAAAATAATTTACCTATTTTGCAATGCGATTTTCTTCAGAATTAATTCAATATGAAATTTTCAATTTTCATCATAAATAATTTTTATAAGATTTTAAAAATATATCGTTTGCATTGTTTAAAAAAAAAATCTTCAAAAGAATGAACGATTTTTTTTATAGGTAAGCATTTTTTGGAAAGGAAATTTCAATGCTCATTGAAAATTTTTGTAGAAAATTTTTTTTCAAAAAATTTTTTAAAATAAAATTTCCTAAATTTCAGAGAGAAATTTTCAAAAAAAAAAAAAAAAAAAACTGGAAAAAATGAAAGCTTTTCAAAAAAAAAAAAGTTATTTTTTTTAAATAGGTACTTTAGAGGAATGAAAAAAAATTTATAATCATTTTTGGGAAATTTTCAGAAAAAATTTTATGCAACAAATTTTTTTTAAAGGTTTTTTTCATCATTTTTTTCCTCGAAATAATTTTATTGTGTAGGTATAGGTAATATGATTTTTGGATTTTTCAACGAGGAAATTTCATTTCTCACCTAAAATTTTTGCAAAAAAGTTTGAAAGTAATTTCTTCCATCATTTTTTTTTTTTTTTTTTTTTTTTTAAGAAATGTTTCAAAATTTTAGAGAAAAATGTTCAAAAAAGACCTGCAGAAAAGTTGGGGTTTTCAGGATAAAATTTACAAGTTTTTTTTTTCTTTTTTTTTAATTCAAGAGTTTTTAGCTGATTTGCTTTTTCTGAGATTTTTTTTATTGAGAAAATTGCTATCTTCACCAAGAAACATTATGAAGAGTTTTCGGCGAAAAAATCATTTTTTAAAGATTTTGTTTTTTCAATTTTTTTTTTTTAAAGAGATTAAAAAAAATGAAACATACGAGTAACAAGATGTGGCCAGCGAAGTACATAGTTAGTTTGACCACACTAACTGAATTGGCCATGATTTCTAAATCTTTCTGACAAGCTTTTCCCTCAAATCAGGTGTTTTTGTCCGCATTCAAAAGGTACAACAGTTTGGAAATTTGAATAATATAAGCTCGTTAAACGGTGATAATATTTTCGATCGCATAAAATCGTGAATCAGAGTGGAAGAGAGGTCTGAGGTCGCGCTTTAATTTACTCTAAAAATTGATATGTTCTCATACACCAATATTCACGACCGCCAAACACGGTACAGAAATCTTTCGGGCAAGGGATAAAGAGTGGGGGAGAGGGATTATAAAAGGGAGAATGGTAAAGGGTACACGTAAGTAAACGCACCACTGTGAATAAAAACCTTTGGTATAATTTATGTTTATAAAATAAAACAATAAAAAAAGAAGAAAAAAAAAACACGACAGAACAACTTTCGAAAACCGAATTCGTTCGTAATATAATTACTTAGATCCGCCTACACGTCGTGACGCGAAAATTGCGCTGGCATTGGCGGGCGGAGCTTGAATACAGATCAAAAAAAAAGAAAAAAGAACAAATATCTCATATCGACTCACTACGTAATAACAAAAGGAAGAAAAAGGAGAAAGGAAAAGAGAGAAAAAAAAACAAACGAGAAAAAAAATAGAAACATAAATAGAGACTTATGGGTATAGCAAAACCAAAAAAAAAGGGAAAAAAATACAAGAAAAAATAAATACAAGAGAGAAAAGAAAAAAAATTTAAAGAAGAAAAACTTAAACACGTAGAATTTGTCTCTGAGATCAATTCTGTGTTTATATATCGTAATTATTGTGTAATCAGGTATACTCCGTTCTCCAACTGGGCTATAAAACAGAATAAAAAAAGAAGAAATTGGTTTATTGAGACGAATTAGGCATTGAAAATGACTCATATGGGACCTATGGGGGCTATTTTCAGCATAATTTAATTTTTTTCGAGTAGATTTTCTCGTTTAAAAAATGTCCTACCTTCGATACTTATGCTTAGGAAGAAAGCCTAAATGAGAAAATTTTGATAACTCACCATATTATTGGATGAAGCGGATAGGCCTAGACCGGTCAACGAGGACATAGGATGATGATGCATTGCCTGCGGTACAGGAGGTCCAGGAGGTCCCGGGGCCACGAAACCTTGATGGTGATGATGATGGTGTAAATTTGACTGGTGGTTGTAAGTTTGGTACATGTAGTGCGACATGGCGTGGTGGGAATGTAAGGTGGACGGGCTGAGGTGATGGTGTCCGGGGCCTCCGAAACCACCTCCGAAGCCTCCTTTGCCTGCTCCACTCAGGCTCGAGTCGAGAGGCTTAATCATGTCGGTCATGACGCCGGTCAGCGACAAACACGACGAACTGCCGGATCCTTTTTTCTTCTTAGACTTGGACGATAGTTTACGATTCCTCGTTTGGATACCTTCTTTTTTCATGGTTAACGGCCTATTAACCTGCACAAATGACAAAAAACAAACAGCGAATTAGTCGAGGTCCAGCTAGACTAATCATACGTGGTGTATGTACGAGTTATACCTAAGTACATTAGACCATGTCAACGAGGATACGGTGAGAGGAGGACATTTTGTGCTAGGCGGCTTATCGCGTTACAATAATCCGTTTTCTCACGGTGTCTACGACGACGACGTCGACACCGCGCAAGTATTAGCGTCGCATTTGGAATATATAATATACGTAACATAC
This sequence comes from Balanococcus diminutus, assembly GCA_959613365.1. Classification (NCBI taxonomy): domain Eukaryota; kingdom Metazoa; phylum Arthropoda; class Insecta; order Hemiptera; family Pseudococcidae; genus Balanococcus; species Balanococcus diminutus. The sequence goes on from OY390718.1 coordinate 51,617,167, forward strand.
ATACATATACCGCGATAAAGAGTAGAAAAAAGTGGGAAAAAAAGAAGAAAGAGGCAAAACTTCGAGACCACGTAATGCACACACGGCACACAGTGCAAACCGACAACTGATAAGAGCCGCCTCCAATGACGTGCTCGGAATTTTTTAAAACATGGATTCCGAAACGAGCAACCAGCCCATCGTTGGACGCTCACGAGAGGTATGGAGCTTTACCAGAAGAATACGAGTATATGGTATTCTGGAGACAGCACAGCAGCGATGATGCACCTGTTTCTGCATAATATCCTTCTGCTCAAGCCCATCTCGCTCGATCGACATGTTATGCGCCGTGAATTATAGTGGATTGAGAGAGACAGAGAGCTTCGCCGTCGATATCGTTATTGACGTTTATTGATATTTATTAGCCGAATGCGACCAGCATCCTTAAGTAGGCGAGTTATTTGAAACGAATGTTGCTGTACTTTGGATCCAGTGTTTCTGAATCAAAACTGCTAACCATTGTGATAGACTCGTAGTTTGGCTTTGATTTTAATTTTTTCCAAAACGTATTTCGTAGTTTAGATCTTTCATCTTGAAAGTTGTAAAAATCGAAATTTTCAATTTAATTCGACGTAAATATTAATTAAAATGAAAAATTACGAGCTGATTGTTGTAGTCTTGAGAAAATTCTTAAACGAAACGAATTAGGTACAGGAATTTGATTCGGTTTCTGAATCAGAAGTCAGAATTTCATAGATAGTTCAGGTAGACTCGTAATACAACTTTGATTTAATTTTTTCCAAAATGTAGATTCGTACTATAGATCGTGAAAGTGATAGAAATCAAAATTTTTAAAATAAAAAATTACGAGCAGATCTGTTGAACTTTTGACTTTTGAGAAAATTCTCATAGTCTTAAACGAATATAGTACATTGATTCGGTTTCTGAATCAAAATTTCATATTAAAAAATTAAACTCCACATTCTTTTCAACAGATTATTTCATACTTTATACTTAGAAAGTCACAAAAGTCAAAATTTTCATTCAAATTCAACTTCAAAAATTAATTAAAATAAAAAATAGGGAAAAAAAATAATTAAATAAAAAAATAAAAAGATTGACGAACCCCCCTTTCCATTTGTTGCAGTTTTAAAAGCGCTCTCTATCAGGGTAGTACGTGTACACTTGTACACTACTTTGGTATATGGTACACCGTTGTCCGGTAGCATCCGATGATGTCACGTGATGTGTTTGGAATTTTGGAAAAATTTTACATTGTTCACCATGTTATTTCGAATTCTTTGCAATAATTTGTAGTATTTCGAACATTTTATTCGATATTTCGCGAATGTGTCGTACCCTTTAAATCATACAGTGTGTAAAACAGTTGCCCAAAAAAGCACCAGCCATTGTACTGGTAAATAATGCCAATTGCTAAAATGCTAACGTTCGTGTTGCTTCTTGATTTTCATTTAACTCTCGATACAAGTATTATATCTTTTGAACGTTTTATTTTCCAGTTAATTTATGCTACGCCATTTCGAAAGTGTTTGCTGCTTAATCGTTATCCCAAGCTGGAGTTAAAATCATCCCTCAACGAAGTCGAATCGCCGAAAGCTACAGAAGCTAACCGAGCTGACTCATCCATACCACCGGTAAGATTTCATATCTCTGCTCGTACGTCGTGCTTTTACTACTATTTTCAACACCTCGTAAAGTACGTTTCAATGATCTGCGTGCAATTCTTGAGAAAATCTCGGCTCGTCGTTTCGTCGGTGCTAATTTATTCGTTAAAATTATCAAGGTCGAGTTTCAAAACAATCGCCGGCCGCCGCCACAACAGAAGCAGCAAGCAGCAACGTTCAACAAACTCGCACAAGCGCGCGTTATGATTTTCAATTAACAATTGTTGAGATGAAGGAGGCCCAGCTGCGGTCATGTTAATGAAGTTTACGCGTTAGAAGAAGAAGAAGAAGAAGAGAAAAAAAAAGGTAAATAGAATAAGGTGTGAGAATATGTACACGCGCGGTTACGTAACATTTTCTTGAATTAAATCAACGCCGAACGAGGGTCGGACTCTGATTACGACCGGTCAATGATTCCACATCGTTGATGTTTCCATTTTTCTATTTATAAACGTAGAAACTTGACTTATATGATGAAGATGATTGAATAATTATGTAAGATATCTGCTTGTAAGTTGCGGTGCGGTGGATGGGTGAAAATATTTGAATCGATTGGGAGGAAATGTAGAATTCTCAGAAAGGTGGTTGGTATAGAATCATTGAGATGATGCTGAAAGTTGCCAAGTATTTCATGTTGGAGACTGGAGTTAAAGTTGGATGTTTTGTTGAGTTTCTGTGCAAGTTGTTTGAGATCCGGTTACTGGGTTTTCCATCATTGTATTAGTGTTGATGAATATTTTGAAATGGGTTCATTTTTGTTGGAAAAATATCAATGAAAATGGTTGAAATTGCAAGACAACTTTGCAGAATTTTCGTTACATAAAATAAAATTGAACTCTTGACTTGATAGTACATGAAATATTCGATTCCGATGAATGTTTAATTTCGGTGATTTCGGTCGATCTTATCATTTTTTCATTTTTTTCACTAAGTAGATACCTACCTAATTTCGATATATCGATATGTTTTCCAAATTTTGATAGTGACCGTCTCTCGGTTTTGTTATAAGTGTGCTGATTTTGTGGATTGAAAAAATTTTCGAGTTTTCAAAATTTAAGAAATCTAAAATGTTTCTTTTTTGATTTTTTTTCTTTTCTTGATTATTGTAATTTATTTTTTTGTTTCGATAAGTCATGGACTTCGTTATCAGACCTATAATTTGGTGAATTGTAAGTAGAAACATTTTCAGTTTCGATGAATTAAGCTATTTCCAAATTTCAAAAATTTGAATTTCCCAAATGATGGTGTAGTCGATTTTTTAATTGCAACGAACCGAATCAATTTTCAAAATTCAATAAATCCAAAATGTTCCAATTGTGATTGATGATTTTTTTGATTATGTGATTTATTTTTCTGTTTCGGTAAACCACTGGACTCTGTTATAATCCTCTAATTTTGCGAATTGAAGAAAATTTTCAATTTCGATAAATTACCATATTTTAGAAAAAAAAAAATTTCTCAATTTTGATAGTTCAGTTGATTTGGAAAATCCATAAGTTTTTCTTTTTCGACTAAAAATCAACTTTTCAGTTGTGAATTTGTGATGATTAGATTTATTTTTTGATTTTTATTAATCAGTCAGTTTTTAAATTTTAATGAATCAATTTCCCAATTTCTAAAAATCGATTACTTTTTGAACTGTGATAATTTTATACATTTTTTGATTTTATGATCAGTTTTCCAAACTGATTTTATGAATAATTGATTTTATATTTTCTAAAAAATTTGTTACTTTTTTTTTTTTGATAATGTAGATATGATAATTTTTTCGAATTTATTTAATTATTCAATCAATTTCTAATGTTCTGAAATTTCATAAATTTTACTAATTAAATTGATCGATTTACCTAATTTTCAATTTCGTGATCACTAAAAATTACTTATGATGTATATTCAATAATTTATTCCATTACCTGTATAGGTATAACATTAAAAAAAAATATATATATATTTTATTGGATCATTTATTTTTAAATTGAAAAATATGACTTCAATTTAAAATTCGTTTCGAATGGGCTTTCATTAAAATAACGTTGTTGCTACAAAATTTTATAAATTTTTTTTATAAATTTTTTTGACAAAATTGCGTACAAGTTGAAAAGTATTATGAGAAAATAATCAAGTAGCAATTTCAAGGCTCGTATGTTCCCAAACCTCGAATTTTTACTGACGAGATCAGGCACACGCATAGGTACACGATATTTCTCATCTCTCAATTTCCAGCCATCGCATGGACGCGAAATTCAATTTAATTCGTACATGATTTTAATTACTTGTTTTGCTATTGTCTCAAGAGTTGTAAAATACCTGCTGGCTGCATATTTCGGCGTTAATTTATTCGTGTTTACGTCTAAATACGTAATCTCTCTTCTCTCTATAGGTATATGATACATTATGTGTGTATAATATACTTGTATAGATATGCGATAATTTTACGATGAGCCCAGACCACTAATTACCAGTGTCTAGGTTGACTTTACGTACACACGAACGACCATAATAGTACATAATTTTTGCTTCCCTTCTTACCTTTTGGTCATTTTTTTTCGCGTATTAATTTCTGTAGGTATTTTATTCTTTCGATTTTGTGGTTGGGTTTTATTCTTTGAATTTTGCAGGTAAAATTTTTTTAGCGGAGGAGAGAGTGCCTTTTAAATGACGTAATTTCATTATTTAGTCGTGAGAAATTATTTTATCAAAAGGTTAATATGCTCTAAAATTGATATTTTGTAAAGTTTTTCCATTGAATGGGATTTCGCGTTTTTCTATTTTTGAAATTAGTAAGTTTCTTCATTCATTCCTATAGGTTTGATAATGGAATGAAAAAATAAAAAATAATTAGGTAGCTTAAAACTGAAAATTTGAAGAAAAAAAAAATCAAAAATTGAAAATTTTCATGTTTTTATGAATGTTTGATGTAGGTAAAGTCAAAATTTTCAAGGTTCAGCTAAACTGCCTAGAATTAAAAAAAAATCAAATGTTCAAAGTTGGACAAAAACTTATCGAAAGTTCGAAATTTGGAAAATTTGATAGAACTCGAATATTTAATAACTTTTCAATTTTAATAAATTTTAAAAATTATAATTTCAAAAATTTTGTTAAATTGACTAAAGCTGAGATTGAAACTTTTTTTAAATTTGAAGAGTAGGTATGTCAAAAATTCAAAATTTGGGAAATTTTAGAAATTTCAAATTTGATAGGGATATAAAAATTTAGCTGAATTTTTAAAAGATCAATATTTGTTGTTGTTGTTTTTCAATTATTCTAGTAAAAAAATTATTTTTCAAAAAATTGATCAAAAATCCTAACAAAATTTTCTCAAAAATTTTTATTTCAGTAAAATTTCAAAAACTTTTATTTCCAAGACTTGGATAAATATTTTCTTTTCCGAAAATTAAAAAATTTTTGTATTTCAAAATACTTACTGAGAAAATTTTTATTCCGACGCAATTAGGTAAATACCTAATTTTTTATTCCCAGAAAAAATTTAAATCATTTTTAATTTTAAAAAAATAAAGAATTTTTTATTTCAAAAAACTTGCATGAATATTTCCCTCTTTAAAAAACTTGGAAATATTTTTACTCTAAAAAATTGGGAAATTTTTAATTTCAAAAAAATCGAAAAAAAATTTATCCCCAAAAAATTGAAAAATAGCATCAAGTACTATTTTCAAAAAATTGAGGAATTTTTTCCGATTAAAAAGAGTCATTTCTCATGAAAATCCTGCAAAAAATCGAATTTTCAAAAATTTATAAAAACTACGAATTGGTGATGACTGATGATAATAAAGGTTGGAAAAAAATCTCTAATGGATCAAATCATTTTGATTTCAAGAAAGAATAAAATTTTCATTCATTTTCGTATTAAAATAAATTTTGAAAAAAAGTATTGCTGAAGAATTGAACAAATCAGGTGCCCCTTGAAAATTGCCAATGCAAATTTTTTCATTCCAAAAAATAATTCAGCAATAATAGGATTAAATTTACGTAATTTTCAGGCACCACGAATTAAAATAAAAATCACGAAATTCTCCCACACCAGATATCCTCTCACAACGACCCAATATTATCATACCCGAGCGAAATACCCTGTATACTAATTAAAAATTGAAAAAGATACCATCAGGCGCAGGCGGAGACTGTCGCACGTATTAAAAATGTACACATAAGGATATTAGGTATGTGAAGAGACGTCGCTATGACATTAGAGCGAGGCGTCATCCAAGGTGTATTAATATTTTGGCGCCGGTGTACAAGTACAGTTAATATGTTCTGCGAACCCAGACACGACGCCGAGAGTAGTTTTTACATAATTATTTTAATCGTTTAAATTGTAACGTAGGTATATGTATTTCAACTGTAACCGTAGTACTCGTAGTACTATTACAAGAAAAAAATAAGCGAGAGAGAAAAATATATAAACATAGGAGCACAAACCATTTGTACGTTATAGATACACAACTCTGTATATGATGAGGAGAAGCTACCCACCGACATACGCCACCCTAACGTAATTGGCAGCGTTATTACCGATGTTCTGGCATCATTAACCCTAATGCCATAAATATCCTATTTGTCATTTGAGAAGTTTTTAATTTTATGCTCTCTCTAACCTTAGAATATGTCGCGAGGAAGTCTTTCTCTTTTTACCATTTCATCCTCTCTCTTCTTACTATACGAGCTTCCGACGTCATTGTCGTCATCGCCATCATCATATCGAAACACCAGACCCAGACACACAAGACGCTGCACACAGAGAAGAAATTTCCGTACATACCATCATCATTAATATTCACCTAAAAAAAAATAAAAAAAAACACTTATACTCTCGCGAGTACTAAATAGAGAGTACCTAACCTAACCTACACGCGAGTCAGTCTCAGTACCTATAGAATCGAGGACCCCTGGATACTAAGTGAATATAAAAGTCAATTTATACCCACGTGGTGGTAAACTCTTGCCATATTAGATACCTATATAAATGTACACGATAATTAGTCTTAGCGTTTGTTTGAATAATGATTATTTTTCGAGGCCCGGACGCGGACTCGACTTTGGTTTCGTGAAAACCTGCGCTGCGGCCAGGCCCAAGCCAATGGTGTCGAGTACGGGGTCGAAAGGTCTTCGGCAAGTGTGATCGAACGCCAACCTAATACAATTGCTCGGTGATCGCCGGCTCTTGAAACTTTTTAGTGATTTATAGTTCTTCGTGGTTTGGCTTCTCCCTTTTTTCTACCTTTCGTTTTCCTTTTGTGTATTAAGGTGGAGAAATATTTCGACGATGAGTAGGCTTTTGTTTTTTGCTAATGAACTTGGGTTTCCATGTAATTTAATTCGGATATCTTTTGTGTTTTTTGTAGAGGTATTTTAGTAGGAGGTGATGAGGGTGGATGACGTTGAGGAAAGGATTCGAATGGATTAGAGAGAGTCTTTTTGTAGATTTTCAAGCAGGTTGAAATTATTGTGTTTTGGTCACGATTGCAGTGAAATGAGGTGGTTTGTCGAAGAATTGAATTTATTTCATCAATTTTTTAATTTCGATGAATTTTTAATTTTTACCCAAGTAGTCGATAATTTAAAAAAAAAAATTGAAAATTGGTCAATAACCGACACAGTTTTTAATTTGATATTAATGATCCAAATAAATTTTTATTTTTGAAAAAACAGTCTATTTTTTTTCAAAGGAAAAAATCCAGAAAAATGAAAATATTTCTGAAATTTTTGGGGAAAAAAGTCAATTTTTGTGCAAAAAATTTCTAAATTTTCATGAAATAAAGAATGTTTTTTTTTTTATGAGTAACCATAAAAAATTCTCAATTTTTATTAAAGTAAAATAAATTTTCAATTTCTTTTTGATAAAAAATCTTTTCAATTTATTGAGGTAGAAGAATTCCTCAATTCTCTCAATCTTTATCATGTTTGTTAGACACTCGTAATTTTTTACAATTTTTTAGAGAAAAAATTATTATTCAAAAAAAAATTTTAGTAAAAATATTCTAATGTAGAAAAGGTCCTGTTTCTTCTGAGAAGAGATGAATTCCTTACTTCTAGAGAAAATGTGCACATATCTTTTTAAGAAAAAATGAATTTTTTACCTGAGAAAAAAAAACAGTTTTTTCGGAGGAAATTCAATATTTTTAGAGTCGATTTTTTTGATACTAAAAATTTTTTATTTTTAAAAAAAATAGTTCAACTATGTAGTAAAATTTTTGAAATAAAGGTTTTTTCGATTTTTTGAAGAAAATAAATCTTTCAATTTTTGTACTTACAAATTTTTTTTGAGAAATATTTTTTTTATTTTCATAGAGAAAAAAAATAACAATTTCAACTTTTTTGGAGAAAGAAAAATCGTTGAATTTTTTTGTAGTAAAAATCTTTCGATTTTAATCTATTATAGTTTTCTTCTTACTTCAGTTTGCCTACTTGTACGAGAACAACTTTTTCGACGGTTGTAGAATTCAAATTTTCAAAGTGCAGTTTTGAAATTTCGTAGAAATGAAAATTTATTTATTTATGGGCTCCTGCGCCGATTTGGTGCAGGAGGAGTAGGAAACATTCGCCATTTTCTCCCAGAAATTGGAGTTTTATTAATTAAAAAATTTTCGAACAATTTTTACAATTTTGTTGATGAAATTAATTTTTCAAAATTTTTCGAATTGATTTGTTTTACAATATTTTTCAATTTTGTGAAGTAAATTGATCTAAAAATTTTTTTTGATGTCGATAAATTAATCAGTTTGAAATTTTGATTCGCTGATAAATTTTTTGAACTTTATGAATGAGGTATTCAATTTTTGAACTATTTTTCTTTTATGGTTCATCGTATTAATTTTAAAAAAAATTTCGAATTCGATAAAATGATTAATTTTGGATTTTGAGAGATCAAAAAATTTCTCAATAATTGTTATAAATTGAGCAGTTACTAGCCCAGTGAAATAAGACCAACGAAATGGTGCAAATTGCATTTTGGGTTACATGGAAATTTTTTGATTTCGATTGGTCTATCGATTTTTTGATCAAAATTTCAATTAAAACAATGTGAAAAATTTTTAAAGTTTTAAAATACTCAATTTAAAGTTTCGTGAACATTTCAAAAAAAAAAAAAAAAAAAAAAAAAATTAAAAAAAATCGAATTCCTAATTTTAAAAATTGTGAAATCATTTGAAATTAGAAAAATTGTTAAAAACCCAAGATTAGGTGGTATAATTTTTATGAGGTCCTTTTTGAAATATTCGTTTTGTTGAAAATTTTCTTCCTTTAGCCTTCAAATAATCTTATACCCAGGTCACTCACCAGACTCTCATTTATACAAATCATAATAATATATAACACAAGGCGAGGGGAAGGGTTCGATAATATTTTATTTTTTATTTACATATCACTCGGTCTACAATTCTACATGCAGCACAAGGAAGTTAATCACACATCTTGTACGTACACGAGGGTAATCAAATTAACTCTCGTATTCTCACATCATCGTGTATAGAACAAAAAAACTTGCTGCACATCTACACCGCACCACCGTCGTCGAGCTTTTATTATACGATTTTTTTTTCTCCATCAGTTAAAATCTAATAATTACATCTACTCGTACGGTTTATCTCGTATATGTAGTTCATATCGTAATAATAATAAGGAAAAAATACGCGTAGGTACGGTAGGCCAAGCCAGGGCAGTGCAGGGTGGTTCGGTGGCATGCACGCGAGCGTCGCGTCGTCGATTATCAGATTTTGGCAAAATCGAGAAAAATATGTACTGTACTGAACGTTATAATAAAAGCTGCGCTCTCGAGACGAACGCGAAAGATGCTAAGCGGCGATAGGCGACCGCATCGTAATTAAGATTTACGACGATGATCTCGATGAAAGAGGTCCATTGTAAATTACGATGTAGTTTATTTTAAGGCTTTCAGATTACGATAGCTGTGCGCGGTGCGTTTTAGTGCAGCCTCATTAAGAATAGAAAGAGCGTTTAAAAACGCGACCAGCAGCAGCGAACGAGTTACATTCGAGTGATTTTCAATGACGTAAAGAGCTGAACTTGGAAGAGGGTTGGTGGTGGTGCAGGCCAGACCAGACTATACGGTATTATATTAAATAGCAAACCAGACGGAATTTGGCACAGTCCATGGTAGGACTGAAAAAAAAAGGCCAGGCGCCAATTACCTGTACGACGCGATGGCCGGATATTGGAAATGGAAAAGGGTTTACGAGTATTGGGAATCAGCATCAGCGTGACGTCGATGGCGTCTCTCTCGACTGAATAGCAGCCCTTTTACTCGAGAGATGATCGCGTCGTGTTTGTTTCCTGCACAAAAAGAAAGGGATTTCCTCGCAGGCTCGGTACACATCTTTGTCTTTTGCTGCTGGCCGCGAGCTTCCCTTCGTGTAACATTTCCGTCGTCCTTGCGAAGAATTTATCTCAAGACGGACGTGTCAGAGGATACTATAAAAATTATCTGATGAATGGAAAAAAGAAGCCTAATAACCGTGCTATGGTCATCTCCAATTTACACACCATGTCCAAGTCCATTGAAACTGACCACGATGCAGAGACGAAGGGGCAGAGGCGGGCCAGTGTCTACAAAAAGGAAGAAATCGTTCCCGAAAGGATACACGACAATGGATCCGGTTAATATATTTGGCGTCTGCGATGGAAACTGCGATCAGAAAAGTGCCAAAGAAGAGGCAGAGGCAGGAGCTATTGTCGAAATTCTTAACGTGCCATGGTCTGGTGCTTTTACAACACAGAGAGACTTTGCAAGATAGACGGGTTTTTTTACTCTCATTCTTGGAGTATTTTCTTTTCTTTTTTTTGCTTCTTCCGAAATCACATATTTAACGCTTTTTTCTCGAGTACATGTCAGGTTTTTTTTTTGCCTCATTCTTCTTTTATCGGTATATACTAAAGACAGACACGCGAACAGTTCGACATTCCTTTTTATAGATGTGTTTTTCTTAACGACCTTTTGATAAGTTGCAATGAGACAAAGTAACTATATATATTTTTAAACGATTTTTTTGCTCTGTTTCCCTATCTCTGTGTCAGCTTCCTCTTTTTTTTCTCTCTGTCTCTCACTCAGTGTATAAATATATAAGAGTAAGTAAGCGGATAAAAGCGAAAGTACTATTAAGCCGACGAACGCGCAGGATATGGTATTAGGGTCGTAGATATATGTTTCAAGCCAAAAAGAAGGCTAAATCGTCCTCCTATAGGGTATAGAATGTAAACAAACACTTCACTATGATGGTAAGAGGATGCGGGACTATTTACCGATCGGTATACTATTATTATTATTATTATTCGATACTTTGTGTTAATATCTTCTTATACATGATTTTCTTTTTTTTTATTCTCCCTTTTTTTTTTTGTGAATAGAATTCCAACTGCTGGAGTGGCTGTCGCTTGCTGTACGGTGAAGGAATGACAAAGTGCGGTCGCGCGACAAATTTTGCTGATATTTGTCATCGATTTTGCAACAATTGAGAAGAAATCTATAAGGTTTCCGATGTAATTGGCTGAGATTATCGAGATTATCGATGTAAGCAGATCGGAGTGCGGAGCAGAATCGCGGTTTAGTGGCCGGCTGTAGGAATACGAGATTGCCTTGGGGTGAGTTTGAAGATTAATTTATTTTAAATAGATTACCTCTATCGATTTATTTTTTCGCGGTTGTTATTGGGATTGGTTTTTGAGAGGGATTTTTGTCACGTTGTTGGTGGATGATTTTTTGAGGATTTCTGCGAGTGTTTTTTTTGTTTTTTTTTGCTCTGTGGGTCATCATTCGCATACGATTGGTGGTAATTAAGTGATTGATTGATTAATGACGATTGAAAATAATTATATAGTGAGCCAAAATTGGAATTATTCAGACCAAAATTTTCAATTTTTTATTTTTTTTATTTATTTATTTTTTTAAATGAAATTGTTTTCCTGAGAAAATTTAAATTAGTTTTTAATTCAGATAAAAAAAATTCAACTCTATTTTCCTGCCAAAGTCCTGCTTTTGGTAAAATTAGATTGTGAAAATAGGTTTCTTTTGAATTTCTGTAACTTTTTGAAACTACACGTTTTTGTAAAAAAAAATCCTGTTTTTGTGAGGTGAGATAAGGTTGGCAAAATGCTGCGGAATCCTGTTATTGTTTTTGAAATGTAGTCAGACAACTTGTTTTTTAAAAAAATTTTTATTTATTTATTTTTTATTTTTTAAATTCCAAATTCCATTAATTTTTAATTTTCAAAATTTTGCTTCGATTTTTCAATCATTTTGAATTTTATTTCGACCCTTTTATCGCATATTTTTCCAAATTATTGAAATAATCAATTTTTATTCATTTTTAAATCCAGTAATTTTTTCGATAGCTGATTTTTTTCAGTTTTCATTCAATTTTTAATTTTTTTCTGTTTTTGTAACTTGAAAAAAATGAAAAAATAAATGAAATATCTGAAAAATGATGAAGAAAAAAAAATGAAACTAAGTATCCCGAAAAAAATTAAGGATATTGAACTTGGAAAAAATGGATAAAATTAAAAACAGAATGAAAAGTGAAAATTGAAGAAACTGGAAAAAATTCGCACTTGAGAAAATTGACAGTTCAGAATAAAATTTAGAATTACTGAAAATTAAAGAAAAAAATAAACCAAAACAAAAAAAAATTGAAAATTTAAGGAAATTGAAAAATTTCAACTGTCTCTTCAAGTTGAAAAAAAATCTATGTTGAATTTGCATTCTATTTTAATTTTTCATATTTTTAAAAATTTTTGACTGCAGAGATGTTTTTTAATAATTTTAATTTCTTTATTTTAGTCAGTCATTTTTTTCAATTTTTAAGATTCTCAATTTTTAATCATGTTTTTAAAACCTTTTGGTACTTTTTCTAGTAGTTTTCTAATTATTATGATTCAGATTATAATTTTGGTAATTTTTTCCAAGTGCCTACATTTTTTCTAAATTTTAAATTTTTTTTTCAAATTTAGTTTCTTTAATTATTGGTTTTAATTTTTTGATTTTCATTTTTCAATTTCCGCCCAAAATTTCAGTCATTTTCAATTTTTTTTGGTCATTTAAATCACCAATTTTTTTGAATTCTTGATATTCTTAATTTTCATTCAATTTTTTTGGCATTGAAAGTTTTTCCATTCAGATTGTATTTCCAATTTTCATAATTTTTCATTGTCTAATTTTAATTCAAATTTTTCCATCGAATTCAGCTATATATTTTTTTGATTTTCATTTTTTTAGTCTTTCTTGAATTTACAGTATAGGTACCAATTTTGAATTTATTTTGAACTTCTTGATTGAGAATTTTTTGAGTTCTCGATTTTTTTAAATGTTATTTCCTTTCCAATTTTCCTCCAATTTATCATTTTCTCATCTTTATTTTTAATTTTAAATTCCATGAATTTGTAAGTTTTTAATTTTTTTTACATTTAATTAAGTACCATTTTTTCAATTTTCGAACACACTTCAAATTTTTTCATTTTTCATTTTTTTGGAATTTTTGTATCTGTTTAAAATTAGTGTCAAATTTTGTAAATTTCCAGATTTATTTGATATGGTTGCTAATTTCTATTTCCTTTTTTTTTGGTGTTTTTTCGATTGGTAGTTAATTTCTTTCAATTTTTTTTTCGATTTGTTAAATTCACTTATTGATTTCTAAATTTTTTATACCTAATTTATTTTCCATTTTCAATTAAGTTTAGTTCATAGAACCTAATTTTAATATTTTATGCACAAATTTCCTCCATTTTTTGAAATTCGCAGTTTCCAATCAATTTTTTTTATTTCTTTTAATTTTCAATTGTTTTGATTGTAGATTTTTCCTGATTTTTTATTTGAACCTCCCCCCGCCAAAAAAATCAACATTTTCCAAACGTTACCATTTTCTATTTTTTCATCTTCTATTTACCTACTTGAATTTTTAATTTTTCTGGGTAATTTTTTTTCATTGTTCTTTTTTTTGACAAGTTTTTTTTTTACTATTTTTTAAATTCATTTCTTTTCATTTTTCAATCGTCTAAAAAATTTTCAAATTTTCATTTCACTTCATTTTTTTTATTCGATCTTCAAAAATTTCTAATTTTATTAAAATTGTTCTATTTTAAAAAATTTCAATTTTTGAGCTTTGACACAGTACAATTGATAGTCAAGTAGATTGATCGCTAATCATTCAATCATAAATTAGGCACATTCGACACCAAATTAATGATAATTGATCACTTAATCATCCCATAAGTATGGTAATTGATCACGAACGAAAAAACAATCGAAAGAAATTGTTTCTTTCCCGCACCCTCTCGGGTTTACGACTTTTCAATCGCATCGAAATTAACACTCGTCGTTTTTCTTCTTCAAATCGATATGTACGTACAAATTGCAATGCAAATTACTATTTTTAATCTTAACTTAACGCTACAACTACCTAATTAAATTAAACGCATAAAATTTAACCTTTTTAAGGGTTAAAAAAGCATATAAAATTCAATTCAACTTACATTATGCAATTTATAATACAATCCGCAAGCGTTGCAAACTGGTTCCCCATTTTGATTCCGCCGCCATAAGGTTGTTGTTGTTGTTTTACAATTAGCGCAACTGGTGCCCGCTCTTCTGGCAGCAGATTGCAACGACTGTAATCACAAATCAATCAGATTTTCATATTAGTTCGCTGCGATTATATTTTTTTCACAAGTTTGTAAAAAAGAAAAAAAAAAAAAATTGTCGCAAATTGCTCGCGTAACCGGTTTTACGCGTCGATGAATTCTCTCTCTTCCCGTCGCGTGCGTCGAATCGCCATTTTTTTGTGGTACAAGTTCGAGAGAATGAACTTTTTTTAATGGAAATATCGATACGAAAAGTTAGCTGTGTGTGAACAAAATGGACATAGTGAAATGCTGCTACCGACAGCATAGAGATTATCTCTGTTCTGTTTGTGGCGTCAAATTAACGAGCCACAGTACGTTTATTTCTTCTCATTAACGAAATGAGTAGTTGCGATATTTTTTTTAATATATATATATACAACTGTCGAATGGGTTCGCTATATACAATATACATAGGATGGATTTTCTCCATAGTCACTGTGCTGGCGAACTAATCAAGCTAGCTCGAGGCGATAAACTGACTAAACGTACATCGGAATTAATTCATTAGGAAGAAAATATGTTACACGCGGTTACGTACGTGGAAGGCGAGCTGTCATTGTCGACCAAAATATTTAAAAGGTACGACAACGCGAGCATCAGCAAAGGCCGGAGCAGCGAGCAGGGTAAACGCCAACTCGCGCGCGGTAAATCTCCGGCTCATTGATAATTACAAGTTGTACGATATCGAGCTCGCGAGCTGTGGCCCCGAAGGATGGGGCAGGGCCGGGGCGAGCAGGGATTAAAGAATGGAATCTACGGATAAATCGCCGGTAACATACGAGTACGTCGCGCCGCGCCGCCGATCAAAAACCAGTAATAGATGAAAAAAGCAACCTTTTTGGGAAGATGGTTCAATTAATCAAAAATCGTTTTGGGTGCGCGAGGTGGCAAGGGCGTGTATATAGTATATACTGACATCGCGTATGGCATATACAAGCTCTAAAGAGAAACATATGTTCGAACGAGACACAGCAGATTGACAGATTGACTGGGTATTTTTATATATTTTTTTATCGATTTCTCTCTCTCACTCTCTCTCGCTCACTCTGGTACGTACGTATACTCCGAAGTAAGTCTAGAGCTGATCTCTATAGTGTACCCAGATCGAGCATAGTCATGCTTGACTCATTGTATAACCTAGTAGGGGGTTTAATGTTTAGCGTTTTTTTTTTTTTTTTTGTTGTGTATATAGATTTTTTTTCTCGTGTATATCTTCTTTTCATGCCATAACGTAATAATAATCGACATCGAGACCGCGAAATTTCTTCCATTATATGGTCGAGTAATCGTTTTTAAATTGTTAGATGGTTAAAAGGGGTGGCTCCTCGGGTAACTCAATCATAACACTAAGCGCCTTTTTAAAGCCTTTTGGTCGCTTCGAATGCCGAACGTTTTAGAGTTTGGGTCTGGCCCAGCAGAAGGGTTGAAAATCCGTGTCATCCTCGGTCAACCATGCCAGGGATGGGATTTATTTGAAATTTTTATTGGGAATGGTCTGTTTGAGTAATATTTCTGGGACTTATGATTTATCAAAAAATTATTTTATTGAAGTTTTTTCAAGTTTTTTTTTTCAGTTTTTGTAAATTTTTGATCATTATTATTATTTTTTTAAAATTTATTCGATGTCCATTAACTCATGATTTATTAAATTTTTCATGAAAGTGCTTTCGAAAATTTAAATATTATTATGTATTTTTAGAATTTGATTTTTTTTCCAATTTCAACTCACTGAAATTTTTACAAATTTTCAATTCATCAAGATTTTGCAATTTTTTTATTTAGATATTCGTTTTTTGTGAATTTTTGATTCATTTTTTATTTACAATTTTTACGAATTTTCAATTTATTAAATTTTTGTAAATGTTTGCAAATTAAAAAAAAATTGGTAGGTCCATAGCATTACCATTTTAATTTTTTTTTTTTTTGTAATTTTCACTCATTGAATTTTTTACAAATTTCCAATTCAATGAATTTTTTAAAGTTTTCTACTTTTTATAGAATTTGTGTATATCTTTTTTATTTCATTTTATTTATTTTTTGTATCTATTGAATTTTTTAAACATTTCCAAGTATTGAATTTTAGTAAATTTCCAATTTATTCGGTTTTTGCAAATTTTTGATTCATTAAAATAATTTTCATCTTCTTTTCTTTAAATTTTTGGAAGTTTTTTGATGAATTAAATTTTAGAGAATTTTTCTAATTTTTAGGTATAGAACTTTTGTAATTTTTTTTTTCAATTTTTTGCTCATTATTTTTTAACAATTTTTTATTGAATTTTTCACACATCAAGTACGTACTGAATTTTAGTAAATTTTCAATTTGTTCGGTTTTTGCCAATTTTTGATTCATTATAATAATTTCTATCTTTTTTTCTTTCAATTTTTGGAAGTTTTTTGATTAATTAAATTTTAGATAACTTTTCTAATTTTTATAGAATTTTTGTATTTTTTTTCAGTTTTTTGGTCATTTTTTAAAATTTTTTATTTACCTATTGAATTTTTTACACATTTCCAAGTATTGAATTTTTGTAAATTCTCAATTTATTCGGTTTTTACCAATTTTTGATTCATTGAAATGATTTTTTATCTTTTTTTTTTCCAATTTTTTGTAGGATTTCTGTAAATCTTTTTTTTTCTTCAATTTTTTGTTTATTATTTTTTTTTATTATTGTTGTATTTATTGAATGGAATTTTTCACACATTTCCAAGTATTGAATTTCAGTATATTCTCAATTTGTTCAATTTTTGCAAATTTTTGATTCATCAAAATAATTTTTATCTTTTTTCTTTCAAATTTTTCGATGTTTAAAAATTTCTGATTTATCAAGTTTTCGTAAATTGTTTAACTACCATTCCAAGATCCACTCCCCTTTTTTTACAAATTAATTTTTTTTGTATCTAATTTCAGCTCGCTGAATATACCTAGGTATTAAAATTTTTACGAATATTTACAAATTATTTTTTTTAGGCATTGAAATGAGATTTTTTGATGCATATTTTATTTACAATTTAAATAGGCCAATTTAGCAGTTTGTCTGATCCTTGCCCATGTGACAATTCAGCCCCCCCCCCCCCTTCCAATTGGGCGATTATAGAACGAGACGAAAAAACCACGAGTAACATAATCCTGGAGCGAATGGTCTATTATGAATTTATGATCATCGAAAATCGAAGCAAAAAAAAATGATGTAAAATTGTGTAGTTGTACCTACCAAAGGAACAAAGCGACACCGAAATTTCACCGCATAGTATCTTTCTTAAAACAAGGATATAAATACTGATAGTGCAGATTCAACCCAGTTGAGGAAAGAGTGAAGAAAAAAAAGAACACCAGGGACAGAGGGAGTTGAAAGATTAATACAAAGATGGTCAAAAAGAGCCGCGCTGGCCTGTGCAGAGAAGAAATGTGACTGTCGCGCGGCGAATAATCTTCTCATATAGGACGTAGGAAATGATTCACGCTCTTCAGTTTTCAGCCATAGCCATAAAGTAACCTTAAAAAATGTCACCGCCGCGTACGCTCGCTTGTCAAGAGACGGAGAACAAACTGGCGTCTAGGTTTTGTCTTTGCATAAATATTTTTCGGCGATGTCCGAGGATATATGGTTGAGTATATAAGACGCTGCGCGGCAAGGTTTTCTGTGTGTGTGGATCGCTACCGCGTGTCTCAATGTGTACCTATGTGGCTGTCTCTATGGTTTTTATGTATGTGTAGTGTCAGGCCAGGTATGTGTATGAGTGTGGTATGGCATAAGGTGCTGTATTATATCATTAGTCACGAAATTATAATTGCCTATACGTGGTAACAATATCTACTTCTTCTTACATAAATGTTTTGGAGAATTTGGGCTTTGTTCATTCCGCCCTGAGATCATCTTGCCCAGAATTTCTATTGGGGGGGGGGGGGCGGTAGAAGATCAGATTCATCAGTACATTCATGGACTCAGTAAATAGACAGTACAACTGAGATACTTAGTTATTATTTTCGCTTCAACTGTTTCAAATAACAATTTTTTTAGGTTTTTAATTCCAATAATTTTAAAAAAGTTGGTAATTTCTCGCTATTTTTCTATTTTTTCTGATATTTAATTTTTTTGAAGGAAAATTTTAATAAAAACCGATGAGGAAAAAATCCCTCAAATTCTCATCGAAAAAATTTATCAATTCGTCTAAAGTAAAAATATTTCTTAATTTTTCTCAATAAAAAAATTAATCAAAATTTTGGAAAAAGATCTCCAAAATTTTTTGAAGAAAATTTCTGTAAAAATTGACGGAGAAAGAATCTCTTAATTTTTCAAAGTGAAAATTTTAAAATTTTTCTAGACCGAAAATATTCCATAATCCTCGATTTCTTGGAGTAGGGAAAAATGAAGTCTGAATTTTTGGTTTATTTCAGAGTAAAATTTATTTATTTTTTGGAGAAAAAAATTCCCAATTTTGCTCAAGCCAACCTCGTCTATCGTCTAAAATAAAAATGTTAATTTTGGGAAACAAATCACTCACTTTTTTTGGGAAAAGTATTAATTTTTTTTTAAGCACTCAATTTTTAGGAGAAAGAATCAATTTTTTTCGAGAATGAAGTTCCTTTATTTATTGAAAATCAAATGGAAAAAAACGAACAAAAATCCGACCGAAAATCCGAGCAAAATGGTGTTAGGTTAGGTTACATTATGTTAGGTTTGGGTGACATAAAAAAACAGAATTTTTTTAAAAATTTTATGACTTTTAGACATTTTTTAGACATTTTGTCAGACATTCTATCAGACATTCTGAAACTAGGATTTTTTTTTAGAAAGACGATTTTCAGACATTTTGAAACTTTTTTCAGACTTTTTAATTTTTTTAAATAAATTTTATGACTTTTGGACATTTTGAAACTTGGAAATTTTTTAGAAATTTTATGACTTTTATTTTCAATTGTTTTTTTAGATGACTGTCTCACATTTTGAAAGTTGAAGTTTTTTTATAAATTTTAATGACTTTTTGATATTTTACGACTTTTAGACTTTTTTTTTAAATTTTCCCTCAAGTTTTTGAAAAAAAAATTCTAAAAAATTTTCCTCTATTTTTTCAAGTGATTATTGTACTTACGAGTTTTTTTTTTTTTTTTTGTAAGTAGGTAAAAAGACTTTTCTTTAAGAAATTTTTTTTTCAATGAAGACCACACGGAAAGAATGAGGTAAGTCACTTTTTTCGAAAAATGAGTTGATGGTATGGATGGATTCGTCTTGAGGAGTGGAATAACGTAAAATATTTCGATTTTTCAAAAATTAAATTTTTAACCACGAAAACGGTCTAGAAAAAATAGAGGAGGGGGAGAAAATCAGTCGAGTCGAAATCGAAAATGCAGGAAAGAAAGAATTAACATCGACAATTATTTTAAGTGCAAAAATTTTCAAGTATTTGACGATGGTAATTAGTTTTTTGTCAATTTAAAATCATCAAAGAAGGTCAATTTTGGCCATTTTTCTATAGTTTTTTCGTAACAAGAATAACATTTTTGTTCATAAGTTATGTCACAATTGATTTTTTTCCCCACTTATGCTCACACTGTAATTGCGAAGGATAATGTGATGCATTTTCCATCATTACTTTCATGAACTTAAGGTTCACCATCAAGTGGAGGCATTTTGATGTTTAAAAACGTTATTACATAAAATCGAAAAAAGTGACTTGCCTCGTTCTTTCCGTGTGGTCTTCTATTGTTTTTAGGAAAAAAAAAAAACTCAAGTTTTTCAAAATTATATAATTTTTCAGGTTTTTAAAAATTAAACAATTTCTCATTATATTTTTGAAATTTTGAAGTTGGTTTCAATATTTTTTTAAGCCAGCGTGAAAACGTTTCTCGATTTTTTTGAAGTAAAAAAATAATTATAAATAAATTTCTGCTGAGAAGAAGATGAACGTTAGCTTGTTGATGTTATTGTTGTTGTTGTTGTTTTTAGAGAAAAAATTCTCAATTTTTTTGGAGTGAAATATTTCTTAAATTTTGAAGTAATTTTTTTATTTTCTTTGATTTTAATTTTTTTTATTCTAGTATTCCTTTCAATTTTCAATTTCAGAATTTTTTTCAAGCTGTAATTTTATGTGTATTTTTCTTTTAATGTTCCTCAAATTTTGATCGATTCTTTTAATAATTTTTTTTCTCTAGTCATTCTTTATCATTTATTTCAACTTTTTCATTTTTTCTCCTGATCTTTAAACTAACTTTAATTATTCGACTATTTCGTGATTTTTCAGTCTCTTTCATATTGATTTATTACTTTCTCAATGTTCCATTTTTTCAACTTCTCAATTACTTACCTATTACTTTTTTAGTTTCAGTATTTTTGAATTTTGCTTCAACTTTCATTTTTGTTTTACCTTTTTGAAATGAAAAAATCCAAAAATGAATAAATGAATAATTTGAAATTTCTTTTGATTTCATTTGAAGTTGAATTTTTTTAAACCTTCAATGATTCTTGATTTCGTGATTTTTTTTTTTTTTTTGTATTTAATTCTTTTTCCTGATTTTATAATTTAATTTCAATTCAACTTTTTGTTCTTCAAATTTCAAATTATTTGTCATTTTTGATTTTTGAATTTCTCTAAAATTGTTTTTCAGTCCCCAATTTTATTACAATTAATTAAGTAATTCTGTTAATCTTTTCATTCAAATTCTCATAATTTTCAATCTCTTCTCCATCAGAAAATATGAATGTCTTATAAAAAAAAATTGAATCCACTAAAAAGTTTTTAAAAAATAAAAAAAAAACATTTACACATTATAAGTACTTTCTTGTGGAGAATGCTCTAACACGACTTAATTATTTCGCCAAATAACCCAAAATCAACCCTCCATTACTCGCTCAATCCTTGTTCAGTATCCCATACTACTCCTATATTTTCGCCACAGATCGAATGAGCAAAGAAAGGGAAAGGAGCGAAAACAGCAACTTCTGGACATAATGTAATTTATGATGTAGGTAGCCCTTTACATATTATACAGCTACGACCTTGCCATCATCCTTTTTCAACCAAATCTATATGTTTGCTTGTCTCTGCTACTCCCCCGCCACCTACCAAAAAACATATCGTGATGTATAGGTACTGTAAAATCTAAAACGATATTTTATGTACACGAAGCCCCCGCGTACTACTCGAATGTCATTTTTCAAAAAACCTCAAAAAAATCAGCAGCAAACCCTACCTATATTTTCTTGAAAAGTGCGCGAATGAAATATCGTGGAACACAGAAAGCCAATCAACGACCAATGTAATTATTCGACAGGTATAATATTTCATCGCGCGGAATTCATTCAGGTATATCATTCGACGACGCGACGAAGTAGACGAAAATACATATAGAAGAGAAGAAGGTGTCCTGACATGTGCCTACTGCGAGACTGACTGTATGAGAATTTGTACCTACATGTTGGTAGGTAGGTATATAGGTATGCGCGTCTAAATGTCTGTTTAAATATCTACCTATACTACGAAGAAGAGGAGGGGAAAAAAAGGAGACAAATTTCAAACGTGGAAATAAATTACTACACGAGTTGAAATTGGAACCGGTTGACGTGGTACTAATTTCATCGAAGTATTCGATCGAGTGGAAAAGATGATCGATGATCGGTTGATGATGTTTTTTATTTTGAGGAATTTTGTCTTATGTGGTTTGAGTTTGTACAAATAATCGTACGATGTTGTTGGTTGGTGGTGTGTTTTTTTTTCGGTGGACGAAGGTCCAAAAAAAAAAAGAAAAGATTTATGTTGGGTATGGTACAACGGTTGAAAATTTGTGTATTTCTGTAGTAATATAGTACGATATATTCTACACTATATTATATAGTATATTCCGAGTATAAATAAGGTAATAAAGCAACGACGATGGACACGTCTATACAGGTATATATAGTCATCGACGAATAAAATTTATTACCGGTATCATGTAGACACGATTAAAAATGTGGCTGCGTGACGAAAAGGGGAGTAGAGAAGGGGGAGGGCATAGTGACGAAAAAACAAATAAATACGTAGTATTTTTTACCTTTATATATACGAATACGAGAGAATGAGTATAGAAAGAGAGAGAGAGAGAGAGAAAAAAAAATTACACACACATGGACCAAATTAAGAGGGTATAAAAAAATATTTTAAATACCAAAGTCTTCTCTCGGCTCTTAAGATGGTTTGTGTGTATATCTATAGTAATGGCGAAGTGTGAGAGAGAGATCGAGTGAGAAGGAACGAGAAATGCAGGTATTCTCGTTAAACACGTACTCGTAGTACAATCACTGGGTCGTGTTTTACAAGCCATACACCAAAGAAGAGACATTTACTACATCAGATACGCGATTATAGCCCGAAAGAAGACGCGATATATACTACACCAGAGGGAAAGACAAAGAGACAGGTAGAGAGTGAAACGGTGGAGTGGAAAAAAAAACAGAACCCAAACTTGATTAGTTTGGTAGATTCTGGGATTGGAAAAGATGACGTCACTGATAGTAAAATTTTCAACTTGTTTAATAGCCTGGTGTCAATACCCAAATGATACTATTATATTTAAATACGTATGTGTAGAAATTGGTGATTCTATACGATGCTGATGCTGCGAGTTGATGGTCCATCGTCTCGTCAAGTCAAGATATCTATAATTTGAGCCAGTTAGGTATATATCGAATCGATCGTAAAAGTTTATAAAAATTTAATTCGCCCGGGTATTTAATGGAACGTCAGATTTGAATTTTTCCTCGCCGTCGTTTTAATAATATACAAATTCATCTCTTCGATGACTGTCATGCCATGGCATCATAGAGACTAGACCTACGGTAGAATGATGGAAGCTGCGCGAGAGAGGCAGGCAGCAGAGGGGTTATTTTGATAGAATAAATAACGGCTCGATTGCTCGTTAATGCTCTAATTTGTAAACGTTGGTTCGAATTCTTGTTGGGCATTAATTTTTTCCTCCTTATTCCTTTTTCTTTTTTTTTTTTTTGTACTTGTCGTCGTCTTTGCCATGGATTGGACTTGGACTGGGAGAACCAGATGAAGATTCCATTTAATTATGCATCGATGGTACATGGATTCGAATTAAATATACAATATCGAAGCGTGCGAGTATCTTCCTCTCTTTTTTTCACCAGATGAAAAAAATACGAGTATAAGGCGAATTGAGTGTGATAGACCCGTCATCGTATATGTTCCCATCCAAAACTCCATGTAAGGTGATATGGTAGTCTCTGCTGTGTGTTGATCGTGATACTCGCATAGGTATAGTGAGATCCGCCATGCTATGCCAGGCCACCGTCGCAAAGTATAAATGCATTGCTGTGTATCCGAGTGTAAACTCCTAAGTGTATAATTAGCATCTTGTATACTTTTGTTGTACGGGTGATTTGGAGACTTTTCAGGATATTTGGTGTCCGGATGTATGATTCGAGTTGTAGGATGAAGTGGAATGACGTTGGTTCTTGTTGAAGATCCACTGCAAAACTTTTAGATCAACTCCCAAGAACAAGAATTGGTGGTGTAGTTCAAAAAATTTCGAAACAAGTGGAAAAGAATGTTCGAAGTCAGTCTCTTACTTGAAAAAAAAAACATGTTTAAAATTGTGTTTAATTTTTGGTCTTGTTATTCGAAATTGTTAGAAATCAATTTTTTCCAACTTTTTTTACAAATTTCATTTCTTATATATTGTTGTTACAAAAAAAATGCTACTACTTTTCGGTTGAAAGTCAATTATTTGAAATTTTGTTTCAGCAGAAAATTTTCTAAACGTTAAGGAAGAAAATCAGGGGAAAAAGTTAATTTCTGAATAAAAATTCTTAGCAGAATATTCTCATGGAAAAAATATTTTAGTTCAAAAGCTAATATTTTCAAGATTTTTCAATTGTACACAATTTTTTGAGTTTGAAAAAATTGGTTGAAAAAAATCACTTCATTTTTTAATAGGTAGGTAGGTAGGTAGTAATTTTTTGAAATTTTTATAGAACCTTATTTTTTGATTTTTGTTCCAAAACATTCTTTTGAATAATTCTCATTTTTTTAAAATTTTGTTGAAGCATAAGAATAGTTTTTTTCAGTTTAAAAAATATATTATGTTGAAACTTTTTTTTTTTTTTTTTTTTGAAGAGCGTTTTTTAAAAAAATTTATTGAAGACTATTCTTTTGAAATTCTATTAAGACACCAAGGTATTTTTTTAAAGAACGATTCTTTGAATTTTTGAAGATTTTGTTAAAACAATTTTGTTTGTTTCAAATGTACTTTTTCTAATTTTGTTAAAATGCTGTTTTTTCATTTTTGTTCAGGAACATTGAAATTTGAATATTTTCTGAGAATGATTTTTTCCAACTTTGTTCAAAGATCTTTTTTTGATTAAAAAACATTTTTTGAAGATATTTTGTTGGAGAACAGTTTTTAAGTTTATTGGAATTTTGTTGAATCGAGAGATTTCTTCTCAAAATTTTGTAGAAATAGAAAAACATACCTACATATTTTTGAGATTGAAAAAATTTCTTTTGAATAAAATTTATTTTCAGAGCGATTTCTTAAATTTTTTTATGAAGACCAATTTCTTCAACTCTGTACAAATCTTTTTTTAATGTCAAGAATATTTAAAAAATTTCAATTTATTTACATTGAAGCGGAATTTTATCATTTTTTTAAACTATTTCTTTTCTAGAGCATTTTTTACAAAATTTTCTTGACATTTTAAAAGAAAATTGAAAATTTTGTTGAGCATTTTTTTTTTTATCAGAAGCAATTTTTTCCTATTTTTGATTGAAGTCCAATTTTTTAATTTTTGTTCAAAAACAATGATTTTTTCAAAATTTTGTTGAAATAAATTTTTTTTCAATTTTGATAAAAGACTAGGTATTTTTTGATTTTAAAACAAAAAATTGTTAATTTTTTTTCAAGTTTTAAGTGTTATTGAAACCAAAAAAATTACCTAATCCTGTTTTTAATTGTTATTTTTCACAATTTTATTAGAAGACATCAGACTGTTCTTTGATGTTTCTTCAAATTTGAAAATAATTCTGTGGAAAATCAGTTTTTTTTTTATTTTCTTAAAATTATTTTGTCGACTTTTTTTTTTTTTTTTTGAGGAGTGCTGAGTTTTTTAAATTTGTTGAAGGACAATTTTTAATTGTTTTGAAAATCAACGTTCTTCTATTTTTATTGAAGGCTGATTTCATTCAAAAACATTATTACCTATTTTGGTTCGATTTTTTTTAAAGTAGTTAGTAATTTTTCCAATTCTATTTGAAGTTTTTTTTTTTGAATTTTT
Organism: Balanococcus diminutus; assembly: GCA_959613365.1. NCBI lineage: Eukaryota > Metazoa > Arthropoda > Insecta > Hemiptera > Pseudococcidae > Balanococcus > Balanococcus diminutus. The sequence goes on from OY390718.1 coordinate 51,642,749, forward strand.
GGTCAGGGCAGTAATTTGTTTGAAAACATTTTTTTTAAGCACTTATTTACCTATTAATTTTTTTTGAAAAAGTAATTAATGGTTTTCCATTCAATTTTTTTTTTCAATTTTCATTGAAGGTTATTTTTTATTTTTCTTTCAAGAGCAATTTTTTATTTTGAAACAGAAAACTTCCTTTTTTCGAGAGCAGACTGTAAAACATTTGTCTTGTCGAATATTTCTTTGAATTTTTCCAAATTGGTTGAGACAATTTTTTTCCAAAATTTTGTCGTGAAACTTTTTAAAAAATCTTCAAAGTTTTGTTGAAACGAAAAAAAAAAAAAACTTTTTTTTTCCAAAAACAAATTTACATGTTCTAATTTTGTTTGAATGCTGTTTTAAAAATTTTTTGTTCAGTCGTTTTTTAAAATTTGCTAAAGAGCAATTTTTTATATAGAGTTTGAAAATCTTAGACTTGACCAAAGTTCAATCTTGCCATCAATTTAAACCAACACTTCCGCGTAGACGTATATAAAATTTTATCGGATAATTTTACGTTACACGACTTCGCCAACGACGTTTACACACATAATACACGAATCTAATTAGCGCTAATTTAAAGATCTAATCTCGATTTGAATTTCGCGCTAGCCAGCGATATGAAACAAAAAAAAAATACTACGAAATTTCGCGGTCGATTCGCGCGACCAACGGACTGACACGACGCCGACGATGTTACAAATGGAGGAAAATATCGTCGCTGCGAAGAATGCTTGCTCTCGTATATTTTTTCTCGTTCCACGAAGTACACGACGACGTAACAAATGACACGGAAAAGTGAAAAATGATCCCCCGCGGCGCATCCCGACGACGTGAATTTATCGTTTTGCTTGGGTTCGCGCAAATAAGAGTCTGAAAGACATATCATATGGGGAGAAGATGTAAAGGGGATTTCAAAAAAAAAAAAAAGCGCCAGTATGACACGTAAAAACTAAAAACTGCACAGTGCAATCAAACTAGACACGAATATTTGGGTTTGATTGGGGCACGACATCTTAGACGAAGTGATTTTTTTTTCTCTCTGTGGCAAGTTGCAGAGTCTTTCGAAGCCTATACGGCCAATAAGGACCGAATGCTGGGACCATTCGTATACGTATGAATATTCAATGAACCATCGCAACGAATCAAATCCCACGTCAGTGTCCGTAAAGTGTTGGACGTTAATTTAAAACGAATTCGAAAGAATGAAAAAGGAGGCTGGGTGGTGTAGCACAACAACGAGTACCTAGATCATACGTACGAATGAGAGACGACATACATCCGAACAAGTCGAATCAGTTGAACCGCAAATAGATATACGCGCGTCTACATGCCTGAATTTAATTAGACTTTAAAGGTTGTATACAGCTTCCATCTTGTCAATCATACGTAGGTACTCTACTATACGCCATCCAAGAAGCTTGTAATGTTTCGTTGTCAACTTGTCAGAGAGAGAGCAAAGAGCATGTACGTAACTGGCCGAGAGCAGACAAGATGATACCATTTAACCTATCTTCGCGTACACTACTTCTTACGCTAACAATCAGCTGTCAATACGCGGTTCGAAACTGCAAGAATTTATATCAATTCCGCCAACAACCCGATTCCAGCAACGTAAAATGTTGCAACGAGGAAGCGATAAGCGAACGGAGGAAAAAAAATCAGACCCTCGGGCATCGTGCCGTCTTAAGCACGCATCATGGTAAATGATGCTCAATGCTCTAGCTCTCTTGACTTTGAGAGAGAAGCACTACCCAATATACTCGCCACTATCTGCATACATCTGCTGCTTGCTCATCGTATTCGCGCCCATTTGCATATTGCAGATGTCATTATCGACGCATAGCGTACTACGTATTTCTCACGATATTTCCCATGCAACGATTTTAATGGTCGGATGTGGTGAAGTGACCAAAAGGGACGTGGACTTTGTAACAATCTGTCAATTTTGTTGAGGAACAATTTTTTTCAAATTTATTTCAGAGGGATTTTTTAAAAATTTGTTGAGAACTATTCTTTCTGAATCTTTTCAAATTTTGTTCATTTTTTTTTTTTTTTTTTTTGAATTATTGTGCTCAAAATTTTTTTCGAGTTTTGCTCATCTAATATTTTCAAATTTTGTAAAATAATAATTTTTTTTTGAAGTTCTTTCAAAAACTTGATTAAACTTTTTTTTCCTTCCAAGTTTTGTTTATATCGATTTTTTTTTTGAATTCTGTGGAGAATTCTTTTTCGATTTTTTTTTCAAACATGTTTTTTGAACTCTTTGCTGAATGTTAGATTTTTTAATTTTGTTTGAACCAATTCATTCAATTTTTATTGAAAAATCTAATACTCGGGTATTTTTTTTTTCAAGAATATTTTTCCTGTCCTGTAATCACTTGAAAACGATTTCTTTTAAATGTTTCATTCAGTATCATTTTTATTTTTATTTTTTTTTTGAAATTCTATACCTAACCTTATTCTCAAATTTTATTGAAAAATATGGGTTTTCCTCTCAAAAATTTGTTTATTTTTTCGAATTTGGTTCAAAAAGTTTTTTCAAACATTTTGTTGCGAACAATTTCTTGTATATTTTCAAATTTTGTTCAAAAATCCGTGTTTCTTTCTTCAAAAAACTATTTATTTTAAATATTTATTCAGTACCATTTTTAAAAAAAATTTTCTTTGAAATTCTAATTATACATAAATTCTAAAATTTTGTTGAAAAATATGTTTTTCCTCTCAAAATTTTGTTTAGAACAGTTTTTTCGAATTTGCTTCAAAATGATTTTTCAAACATTTTGTTGCGAACAATTTCTTGTATAAATTTTCAAATTTTATTAAAAATCTGTGTTTCTTTCTTCAAAAACCCTCCTCTAATCAACCAAAATTTCATTACCTTAAATTTTATTATTTTTTCTTTACATTTAAATGGAATTTCATCAATTTTTAGATCAATTAACTTTATCTCATCTATTTTTATTATCAATAATAATAATTTTTTTACTAATAATTTTTCTTTATATATTTGATCTATTATTATCACTACTATCTTATTAATTTTATCAATTCCAATTTTATCCAGAGCAATTACTATAATTATTTTAGACAATAATTTAAATATCAATTTTTTTAATCCTATAGGAAATGGAAACCCAATTTTATATCAACATTTATTTTGATTTTTTGGCCACCCTGAAATTTATTTTAAATATTTCATTCAGTGCTATTTTTTTGAATTTTTTCTTTAAAATTCTATATTCTAAAATTTTGTTGAAAAATATGTTTTTTCCTCTCAAAATTTTTTTTAAAACAGTTTTTTTGAATTTGGTTCAAAAAGATTTTTCAAACATTTTGTTGCAAACAAATTTCTTGTATATTTTCAAATTTTGTTCAAAAATCTTTTTTTTTCTTCAAAATTAGGTTACAGCAATTTTTCAATTTTTGAGAATTTTTATGGAGGAGGTTTTTTGAAAATTTTTTGAGAAGTAGTGAAAAAGTAGTGATTTTTGAAAGAAAAAAAAATGGTAGACATCCATCATCTTCAAAAAGCGATATTTTCAAAAAACATTTTGATTAGAACAATTTTTCAAAATTTTGTTTGAAAATAAATTTCTTGGCTGTTTTTTTGATTTTTGTTCAGAAATCCAATATTTTAATTTTTTTTTGACAATATTATTTTTTAAACTGGTGTGAAAACGATTTTCTTGACAAAATATTTTGTTCAGAACAATTTTCTTGATTTTTTAAAAATTCTTTATTCTCAAATTTTGTTCAAAAATCCAATAAGATTTTCTTTATAATTTTTATTTAGCTTTTTCAAACATTTTGTTGAGAATTGATTTTATCAACTTTTTTGTATACCTCCAAAATTTCATTGTGATACTTTTTCATACTGCTTTAAAAACAATTATTTAAAAAATTGTTCGGAACAATTTGATTTTTTTTTTTTTTTGAAAACTCAATATTTTCAAATTTTGTTTCAAAACCTATACCTAATTTCTAAATTTTTGTGAGAATATTATTTCGAATTTGATTCCAAATTGATTTTTAATTCTTTTTGCCCTGATTTTTTTTTTGTTGAAAAATTCAATTTTCAAATATTGTTTAAAGATCAAATGTTTCTAAATTTATTCAAGAATTATTTTAAAACTTTGTTCAAAAATTCAACAAAAAAAATCATACATTTTGATAAATTTAAAACAGTTCTTTGATTTTTTTTCTTGATCCAACCTTTTCAAACTTTGTTTATCTACTTAGAAGTTTTTTTTTCAAATTTTTGTAAAAACAATTTTTTTTGAAATCAATTCTGTTTTAGGTTTAGGAAAATTATATTTTTCAAGGTAAAAATATTTTAAATGTTTTTTTTCCTTCTTCTTTTGCCTAAACCAATTTTTCTGGCCCCAAATTTTGCAAAATTCTATTTTTAAATATTTTGACTGCATGAATTATTTTTTAAATTTCATTGTGAGTTGATGATGTAGAGACATCGATTTTATCCTCCAATTTTAAACCAATTCTAATATCTACATCTTTCATTCGAAGAACCAAGTTCTATCGAAGCCATTTTAAACTCAGCATGTGCTATGCCTGCAGATCCCAAATGACAAAATCAGTTTCCGGTCCTATATAGAGAGGAGTTCCGCTTACCCAACTCTATAGCCCATCAACCAATAATAAACGCTCAAGGGTTGTCGTGCACCTATTCGTACATACGTTCGTACGAGTATATTCTATGTTCCCCTTCGACATACCTCGACGATTCTTTTTTCTTTTTTTTTAGGAACCACTTCTATAATATTATATTTAAAAGAATCGAAACCCGTAACCGAGAAAGATTTTCTCACAGTATCGATTTTTTCGTTTTATATCGCGCCCAGCTTCACTCTATATTTAATCGAACACGTATATTATACTATAACCTTATAGATATAGAGACGAGGCGATCTAGAGAGGAAAAAAATTTAAATTCTTAATTAAATTTTTACTCGAATGGGGTATCGGCGAGAGAGGGAAGCGAGGAGGACGCAGGGCGCAACGTGCCTCGTACCGCAGAAAGGAGTAATTACTCGTAGTAACATAAATAAAAACAAGTTTGTAGTAGATTTTAATTACACGCTAGTTGAAATTAGTTTCCACATAGGTTGATAATTTAGCGTTTGTTGGGGGTGTTGCCTGATGGGCGATGTGGTGCTACGCGGCCGTGTTCGCTTGATTCATTACATCGACTCATTCGAATCGACGACTCGGCGTGCTTATAAAAATTATACCCATACCTAGGTAGTATAAGGCGAGCTATTTACACCGGTCTCTGAGACCAGATCGTCGTCATCCTGTGTCTTAATAATTTTTTTATCTTTTTTTTAACGAATTTCCGCCTTTAATTTAGTCGTAGTCTGGGACTCTGGGTTACTCGGACGGTGGATTTAGCAGAAGGCTGAATGAGAGACATTTTTGTATGGACTTGACGAGAGAGAGATGTTTAGACACTTTGGAAGTTTGAAAGAATACATACGTTACGTGCCATGACGTGTCAACTGAACGAGTATATGCTACAGGTGAAAATCTCACCCATTAAAGCCGATATTAAAAACCCTCTCAGGGTTGCCAGGGTTGTTGGACGGGCGGTACGAAAATAAAAGGTTATATATTCGCCCCCTTAAAACCTTTTTTTTTTTTTTTTTTTTGTGTTATAAGTACTTTTTATAAGTGCCTAGTTTTTCTTACTCTCTATTCTATTCAACAGGTAATCAAAACGATTTTTCACATCGTAACGTCGATTACCTATACACCTATATCATGGTAAAGTGTTAGTTTATGAAAATGAATATTTTTATTATGACACAATAGCTACCCTCCTTTCTACTCGAGTTGTCTTCGCTGTGTTTGGGACCAGACCTGATATGGCGTTGGTGATTTCGCACAAAATTGACGCAGACCGGCGTGAAAATAGTTGTATGTTCAAGGGGTTGCAGCGTCAATAGGAGATGAGAGTTTTTTGGAAGATATGATACGACGAAGATCAGCCTGGCCCAGGACACATTTAGGTGAATCGAAACAACTAAGTATGTCTTTCTGTAAAGCAAGATGTACTTGACAGTGATGCGGGAGTTGTCTGTTTCTCTCTCTCTCTCTCTCTCTCGAGAGAGAGAATATGTCTTTTGAGATTACACTAGTGCTGAGATAATGATAATGGCTTTATTTAGTGCAAATATTGTTGAAAAGCCCTTTACGTACAAGTGGAATATGACGTGGGAAAATATTTTCTGAACATGGTACCTTGTTCAAAGATTGAAGAAAAGTGCATTATTTATTTAGTTTCTGAAGTTCTGTAGAAATTTTTCTGCAATTTTGCCCAAAAATTTCTTACGTCATGCAAAATTTCATTTGAATTTTTTTTTTAATTTTCCGCAGCTCTACAGAGAGCTTTTTCAAATTTTGTGTACCTATAAAAAATTTGGAGTTTCATGGAAATTTTTAAAAATTCTGTCAAAAATAGGCTACTTGCACTTTTTGTGAAATTTACGTTGTTACTACTTACGAGTATCATTTTTTTTTTTTTTTTTTTTTAATTTTAAATGGAGCATTTTTTGAAATTTTCTTGTAGCTTTTTTCAATTTCTGTAGCTCTAAAGAGAATTTTATGAAATTTTGTCAAAAACTCGTGGATTCTTTTCAAGTTTTTTTTTTTTTTGAAAAATTTTGAAACCTTGAAAAATAGTTTTGCAGACATTTTTTTGAAATTTTGTTTAAAAAGAAAAATCTTGAATTTCGAGGAAATTTTCTAAAATTCTGCCAAACTTCCTTGCACTTTTTGTAAACTTTCCTGTTTCCTGTTTCCTGTTTTTTTTTTTTTTTTTTTCAATTTCGGAACCTCTATAGAGAATTTTATAAAATTTTGTCAAAAATCGTGGATTTTTTTCAAGCATTTTTTTTTCTGGAAAATTTTGGAGCTGTGAAAAGTAGCTTTGCAAAGAATTTTTTGAAATTTTGTTTAAAAAGAAAAATATGGAATTAGTGGAAATTTTCTGAAACTCTGTCAAAAATTCGTAGACGTTTTGTGAAGTCCATTAGATTTTTTTTCAATTTTTTGAGATTCAAGGTATAGAAAATTTTTGGAAATTTTATCAAAAACTCATGAATTTTTTTTGAAAATTTTAAATACTTAAAAAAAGGGTGCTACACAGAGAATTTTTCGAAATTTTTTTTTTTTTTTTTAAATCTGATTTCGTGGAAATTTTCTAAAATTTGGTCAAAAATCCTTGTACTTTTTGTAAACGTTCCTGTTTGCTGATTTTTTTTTTTCAATTTCTGAAGTTTTATAGTTACCCACAGTTAGTGAATTTTATGAATTTTGTCAAAAATTCGTAGACGTTTTGTGAAGTCTATTAGATTTTTTTTTCAATTTTCTGAGATTCAAGGTATAGAAATTTTTTTGAAATTTTATCAAAAACTCAAAGACTTGAAAAAAGTGCTGCCCAGAGAATTTTTCAACATTTTGTTTAAAAAGAAAATTTTGATTTCGTGGAAATTTTTTAAAATTCGGCCAAAAATCCTTGCATTTTTTGTGGAGTTTACTAGTTTTTTTTCCAATTTTCTAAACTTTTGAATGGAAAATTTTCTAAATTTTTGTACAGATTTTCTGAAATTTTCTGGATTAGGTACTTTTTTTAAAATCAAATTTCGGACGCTCTATTAGAGAATTTTATAAAATTTTTGTCAAAAATTCGTTAATTTTTTGATTTTTTTTTGTTGAAAATTTTGTAGCCCTGAAGATTTTTTTCGAAAATTTACCGAAAAATTTCTGTCATTTTGGGAGGTTTCTTTTTTTCTTCTTTATTTTTGATTTTTTTCATCAAATAGGAATCTAAAGCTCTTTGAAAAGTTTTCAAATTTTTTTAAAATAGGTAAAAAAAAAAATTAATTTAAGAAAAAAATCAACTCACAAATCACCATAAATTGAAAAAAATCAAATTTAAAATATGATGATAAATTGAAAAAAAATGGAAATTTTTGATTGGAAGTTCAAATTATTACCATCAAAGTTGAAAGAAACAATCCAGAGTTAAAAAGTAAAAAAATTGAAATATCGAATTGAACTGCTTCAGTTTAATTAGAATATTATTACTCGAACCTCATAATAACTGAGAAATTTCCCATGCAACTCTAATATCGTGCAAGACTGTCCTTATGCTTACTAGCGAATCGTACCAGGGTAGGAGGGGGAATAAGGGTCAAGATAGCACTCTCCGGACGTTGATTGATTTAAAACTACGGCCAGTCTGATTTTAAATACAATGGAACTAACGAAATCACAATGATACGTTTTGCATAGCTCGAGATTCTCAAGAGCTACGTCCACGCCGAGCAGAGCGCACAGTCGGGCCGCATTTTCAAACGCCATCTCTTAACAAGCAAAAATGACGTTAATTGAGACTATTAGCTAAAAAGAATCAACCTATGCAGAAAGATAGTATAGTAGGTATAAGAGCTCCGAGTACGCGGAATTAGAAGGAGAAGAAAAAACCTCCACTTGGTACAAAGAGTCTCTCTATAGGTTGGTACCATGTTACAGTGTGTCCTAGATTATAATACGTTGGCTGTCGCATTCAACTGCAAACAAACTAGGTACATAGCGCAACCATCGTCACAATTGCAAACAAATATAATGCTACGTTTGTCGATTGTCCTTTTCCGTCTCTTTTTTCCCTCTATATCTTCTTATAAAAGATGATGATTCGTTAATTGATCGTATCTTGGGCTTTCGATGAGGCGCTTTTTTAACGACGCGACGGCGAAACTGCTCTCTTTGATTCATGCCCCACAAGTCATCTCGCGACTCGCGCTCTCTGTGTATAGTACAGCTACAGGTCACCCAGCGTGATTCAAATTTAATCGAAATACCAATTATAATCCGATACGAAGGCCTTCATTTGTATATACCAGGTAACTTCGGTCGGTCGGTCGACTCAATTTCACGACTTGTAGAAAATTTTAAAATGATAACACAAACACTTTCGCCTGCTTCGTTGTATAGTGCCTACACTCGCGCCCGAAATTAATGCTAATTTTATACACTGGCAATTATTACTTCATTAATTGGGTCATTAGCCATGTGACCTGTTGGAAGAATTTCACACTTTTATGGGTTTTTTTACCTACTGACTTCCTCTCTGTGGTTGACGTTAATCCTTCCTTTGACGGGTTTTAAATCTTCGCGAGAATATTCGTTTCGTTTCGTTTGTTGTCATGATTCCATAATGGATTGTTGTGATAATTTTTAACAAGGAAAAGTCAAGAATTTTTGAGAAAAAATTTCGACGAAGTCATAAAAGTTGAAATTTTTTAAGTCAGAATAACTCATATCATAATTTTGATTAAAAAGACACTAAGAACAATTTTTCTGAATCTGAGTCGTGAAATGTCACCATTATACCCCAAATAGGATATGATAGAGCTTCATGTCCTAAAAGTCATGGTTTTGACTGAAAAGGGCATGAAAAAGTCAAAAAAAAAATAACGATTTTCAGTAATGACTCGAAATAAATTAAAAAAGGTCATGATTTCAAAGAGAAAGTTTTGACAAAGTCACGAAATTAGCACAGATGTCAAGACTTTTCAAGTCATAAAAAGTCCAAATTGCATAACCAAATGGACACGAAACAGTTATAAATCAGTCAAGAAAAAGTCAAGGATTTTCAAAGAAAAAGTATTGAAGAGGTCAGGAAATTGGCAAAAAAGGTCAAAATTTTTCCAATTATAAAAAATCACAATTTGATTGCTGGACTAAAACGACATGAAAAGGTCTAGTTCGAATTGCTTGATTTTCGATTTGTTTTGTCGCAAATTGCAAGTTTTTGGCAGATACCTACAAACCATCTTTGGATAACCTCCTGGAATGTTAAGTTAAACTATCTGGCCAATGAAGTGCCTTTATTTCATTTTTGGTTGGGTACAAAAGAACCACGAATGTGCTCAGTGTTGGAGGGAACTTAACAGTAGCTTGGATGCTCGAGGTGCACCCAAAATTTCGAAAGTGAAATGAACTACACCAAAATTTCTTGCTTTTTTGGATAAAAATCTTTGCAATTTTCCGCAAAAGAAAATGTTCAAAATTTTTTAGATAAACGATTTTCACTTCTTTTTTTTTGAGAAAAATTATGATTTTTTGGACTTAATTTTTGGAGATAAAAAAAACTCATTTAACTATTTTGAAGTTTTCGTAAAATTTTGATTTTTGAGTGAGCGTAAAAAAATTCCAATTTTTCAAATCTTTGAAGAAATGTTTTGTTCTACTATGCAATTTTTTTTTCAATTTTTCTGTACAAAAAATTCTGAATATTTTTAAAATACCTACAACACTAACTTTTTTTGTTTTTTGGAGAAAGAGAAATTTCTTACGATATTCACCATTTATCAATTTTTTTGAGAAAAAAATAATAATTTTTTGTCTTACTATTTTTTTATTTTTTTTTTATTTTTTTTGAGATTTTTTTTTTTGAAAAGTCTAGTTATTGATATTATTGAAACGAAAAAATTTTTCAATTTTTTTTAGTCGATTTTAATTTTTTAGAGTTAAACGATCTCTTATTTTTTTTTAGTAATAATGTCTTAATTAGGTATTTTAAAGAAAAATCAGCTAAAAATCATTATCATTGTCTGGAACGAACTATTTTTTGATTTCCACAAAATCGCAGAATTCTCCATAAAATTACAGAATAACTGAAAAAACTTACAAATTTGTAGAATATCTCGGTAATTTTATATACTAACTTCAGAAAAATAACAATATCCAAAGAATTCTCGAAAAAGTAAAATTACCCTCGAATTTTTTTTACAAAATTAATGTTTTCCTTTTTACTCGTTTTTTATTTTCTTTTAATTTTTTTCTTTCATAAATTTCAATTCTGTCTGATTTTCAGTCATTTTTAATTCAGTTTTCTTTAATTTTTTTTTTCATTTTTAGGGAGGTACTCATTATTTAAAGTTTTTTTTTTTTTTTTTTTTTTTTTTTTTTTTGAAATTTTTCCCCATTTCTTTCCATTTTTATTTTGAATTTAAATTTTTTAAATTTTTGTCCATTTTTTCGACTTTTTTTTTCATTTTCAATTTTCAGGCATTTTTATTGCAATTGAAATTTTTTTAGTCAATATTTTTTTCCTTGAATTTTTTGGTTACTTGGATAGTTTCTACATCGATGCGAAATATTCTGTACTTTTTTGTGAGGGGGGGGGATAATTTTGAATGGAGTATATCAAGTTCTGATTTTTGTTGAGATTATTGAAAATCATGAATTTGGACGAAAAGTACAAAACTCTTTTCAATAGACATAACATTAGATAGTTGAAAATTCTATGAATAGTGGTTCAAGTTTCATGAAACCTGCCTCATCGTCTGTGAAGCAAAATTCGGGGGGGGGGCACCCCTAAAGTAAATTTCATCATTTCAACCTCGTGGCTGTATCATTTATAAACTGAGATTTGCTCTTTCGTGGAAAAATAGAGAAGAAGAAATTTGAGACGCTGCGTCGCGACTTCTGTTACGTCATATCGAGAATTTATTGCGGTAGCAGGAGAACGATGCGATGCAGCGACCGCGAACCTTGTCCGAATACAATAGATCGTATATTACGCCGGCTGACCGCGAAATGCAATACCTGAGCGTACATCGAGGTGTACCTACTTGCAGTTGGAGCTCAGCGACTAACATGAAAATCATGTATCATATTTTCTCACTCGATAGTTACTTTCGCTGTTTCGCGACTCGGATGCGGATTTCGCGACTGTAAGAGCTTATAAAAGGAATGGACAAGATACCCTGACCTGGGGCACATACTGAGTATGTTTTTTGCTGCTGCGTCATCTCGACGGTGCGACGATAATATTTTGTAAATGACACTGTATGCAACTGCATCCGATGACCTTGAATTGTTTTTTTTTTTTTTTTTTTCTCTCTCTCTCTCTAGTTTTGTCCAAGAGTGTTCGAAGCTATCATCGGAGAACTAATCGTCTTGGCCAGAGATACGAGAGAGCTTTTTTTTTGGGACGTTGCATGAACGGTCGGTCGCGAGTACACAGTTTGTACATTCTTCGTGCCCACGTTCGATTCTTTCAGTTTATTTTAACCTTTTCGCGCTCAGGTTCAACTTTATAAACTGTGGTGTTTGTTCGGTTTTTTTTTCGCTGCCTCAGTTATATTCTTCGATAATATGTTGTAGAATCGAATAGATACTACATGGAAACGGTATACGCATAATATATCTACATATATATGGGATAGAGTAAATCTATGCTTGTACGATATGTGGAAACCGGGTACCAGGTACGCGCCTACAGCGCCTAGACCATTCTGGAAAACCACACCTTGTTTTTAAATTCTAGTAGCCGAGTACCTGTCCGCGCGTCCGTTAAACCGTTTTATTTATTAACACAAAGTAGACCGAGACCCTCACGCCGCGCCGACCGGCCGGCCGTCGCGCAATTTTAATAATCTATAATATACATCTGTTTGAAAAATACCCATATCGCACCTGTGAAGTAAACAAAGTCGCGGATATGTCGAAGCTCTGTCGAAAATATACGAGGTAGAGGGGGAAAAAAATCACAGCAGACTCTGCCCGATGAAATAGCACCTCATCCGAGCTACAGTACAGCAGACGAGATGAAACAGAGCGAGAGGTGGAAATAAAAACACTCGGGACAGATATCGCAGACGTAACAAGCAATAAAAGCGTTAACTAGTTTGTATTTATGGTAATTTACATAAATTCCGTTAACATTATAAATAAATCTGCGTATGTACTCGTATAGCGTATATATATACTCTCCCCTCTCCCCCACCCTTGACGAGCCTCCCATCTGTTTCACGCCAGTATCTAATGTATGATATGATGATGATATTCTTGGCCAAAAATTGTAGTATCTATGATGCTGTGTCCTATACACGGACACACACGAGCCTCGGTATATCGTTTTCGAGTCGTAATTACGCCGCGTTGTTATTATCGTGTCTTCATTTTAATGGCATGCCAGAGCACCTGTAATTTGCCGCTACCGACGTGTATAGTTGTTGCTTGCCCGCCCGCCGTTTATTTACATTACACGATATTATAATCGAACTGGTCCATTGGACGATTGGATTGTCGTTAAGAGTTGTAATATCTGTGTTCTTCATTTTTTTTTCTTCTCATCTTATTTATTTGAGTCACGCTCTTTTTCATTTATTCTATTGCGCCGAAGGAAGGTATATATCGAAAGGAGAAGCGTGACGGTGCGAAGGCGTGTCTATGTCCATGTACCTAAATCTTTGCGCAGTCGTTGGCTCGAAAGTTTAACTTGGTAAAGTTCGTCGCGTGAGATGATACGTTATAGTGGTACATAGGGATGGCACGAGATCCCTTTTTGGTTGGTTTTCATGTCCCACAATGTTGCTGTCTTGCGATTGAAGAGCTTTGGGATTTGAAAAAAATATGCGCCAGGAGGAGGTGGAAAAAATAAGCGCGTCATGAAGCATGAAATCATACGATTTTCAAAGTTCTTGAATATATTCAAGTTATAAAAAGTTACGATTGCATGACTTAAGGGTCATGAAAATGTCAAAAATCAGTCGCAAAAAAGTAAAGGAAGTCAGCAAAATTTCATATTTTTCTCAAGTCAAACAAAGTCATGATTCTGATAAAAGAGACACGAACAGTGCAGCGAGAGTCGTGGTTTTTCTGAATCGGAGTAATGAAATGTCACCAATGCATGTCAAATAGGATAGGTATGAAAAAGTCGCGAATCCAGTGACTTTCACGTTCTTGAAGTCATAATTTAAAAAGGACACGAATAAGTCGAAAAATCATAAGTCCAAAAGTCAGGAAATAAACGAACTGTCAAGTTTTTTCAGTTCATCGTCATACAAAGTCACGGTTAGGTTGCTTGACTAAAAAGGACATGAAAAAGTCAAATAATTCGAAGAAAAGTTCTTCATTTTTGGGGAAGTCACTAAAATATTTCAGTTTTTAAGTCAATTGATCATGATTTTTGAGTTGAAAAAAAAATCATAATTTTGATTGAAAAATCTCGAGAAAATCAAAAGAAATCACAATTTTTCTAAATTGGCATCGTTATTATGAATATGATTGTAGGTCCAAAATGACATGAAAAATTCATAATCTGAAAATCGCAGTTTTTTTTTATCAAGTCCTAAAAAGTCACTACTTTGATTAGAAGGAACACAAATAAGTTCAAAATGATGAATTGGCACGATTTCATGATTGTACAAAAATGAAAAAGTCAAGAACTTCGAAGAAGTCGCAAAATGAACATAAGATGTCAAGATTTTTCAAGTCATGAAATTTCACGATTGCATGTCCAGAAGGACGTGAATAAGTCATAAATCAGTTGAAGAAAAGTTGGAGATTTTGAAGGAAAAGTATTGAAGGAGTCAAGAAATTTTGTAAAAATATGAAAATTTTTCAAGTCATGAAAAGTCACGATTACATGCCTTGAGGCTGTGATAAAAATCATGTTTACAAGTCAATGAAACATTATTTTTTCATTTCCAAAAAGTCACAATTTTGATTGAAGAGACGAAGACATATTATGATCGTGATTTTTCTGAGTCATGTCATTAGAAAAAGTCATGATTTCCCCCCCCCCCCAAAAAGGACACGAATAAGTCGAAAATCACAATTTATTACGACAAAATGTCACAATTTCGTTCCTGTTCAAAAATGAAAGCGTCATGAACTTTGAAGAGAGAACTTTGAAAAAGTCACCAAAATGATCAAGATACGTCGATACTTTCAAGATCACAAAAAGTCACAATTACACATTAGCAAAAGGACATGAAAGAGTCATAAATTAGCGAAAGAAAAGTCTGAGATTTTGAAAGAAATTTTTTGGAGAAGAAATTTCAGATTTTTTTTAAATCGTGGAAAGTCACAATTGCATGACAACCAGGACATGAAGGAAAAAAAATCACGACTTTTGAGAAGTCATCTTTTTTTTTTCAAGTCACGTGAAATTTTCAAATCAAAAAATTGTATAATTTTGGTTGAAGAGACAAAATCAAAAAGTCTTGTTCTTTTTGAATCACGAAATTCAACTATTTCGAATCAAAAAGGACATGAAAAAGTCACGATTTTGACCGAAAATAACAGGAATAGTCAAGTGGAGAAAATGAGAAATCATGGTTTTATGCGATGAGATGTCAGAATTTTGTGCCTATACAAAAATGAAAGAGCGATGAACTTTTGAAATGCTCTGAAAATGTTACGAAAATGGACAAAAGGTGTCAAGATTTTTCAGGTTGTGAAAAGTCACAATTGCATGACAAACGGGACACGAAAAAAAAAAAAAAAAATCATGATTTTTGAAATGTCGTCATTTTTTTTTCGAGTCACGTGAAGTTTTCAAATCGAAAAATCGTGATTTTGGTTGAAGAGACAATATCAAAAGTCATGATTTCCTTGAATCGTGAAATTTCACTGTTTCAAGTCAGAAAGGACATGAAAAAATTCACGATTTTTACAGAACAAACAGGAATAAGTCAAGAGAAGTCATGATTTTATGCGATGAAATGTCGTGTTCTAAAAATGTCACGTAATAAAGCAAAGTTGTCAAGATTTTTCAGGTCATGAAAAATCACGATTACGTGAGCCAGTCATGAATAAGTCATACTTCAGTCAAGAATTAAGTCATGGATTCTGAATGAAAATTTTCGGAGAAGAAATTTAAGAATTTTTTAAGTCATGAAATTCATAATTTTGCATGACAAAAAGGATATGAAAAAATCATGACTTTGTGAAAAAGTCATTGATTTTTTTTTCCAAGTCAATTTTCTGGTTGAAAAATGTTCAGATTTCTTAAACTCGTAAAAAAAAGTCATTATTTTCATGTCATGAAAAATCATGATTTTCTCCAAAATGGACACGAATGAAGTCAGAAGATCGCAATTTTTGTCCCAGCAAGTCACAATTCATATGACAGATAATATTGAATATAAGATGTAAGGACATGAAAAAGTCAAAAAAAAATCTCAATTGGCTTGAAAAATGGAGACATCCTCGATTGGATCTTGAAAGCAGATTTCTATACTGAAGTATACCCATTTATACTATTTTTTAAATCGAATTTTCCAAATCACGATAGCATCGTTGAAGATCTTCTTACCAGTATTGATGAGATCGATTCCTCAAACACCACCCCCGAAAACCTGAATATTTAACTATGTCTTCTGGAAAATACCTGTTTGAACCATAGAGTTCACAATTCAAATTTAAAAAATTAACCCGAATCAATGGCTGCAGCGATGGAGGAATTTAAATTTAAATATTGGATATTTTTAAATCAAATACACGTATACCTATTATACCTATGACTATATGAGCGTGAAAAAAACCTACTATATTTTTTTTTTTACCAATCGTTTATCCGGAATGGTGGGCGGAGCTTCGAATAAATCGTGTGCGTATAATACGTACGTATATACTTAGACTATACGAGTCGCAAAAATAGTGTTTAACCCCGAGGTGACTCTGGGACCGGTTTACCATTCCAAAGTGTTTTTCCTATTTACCATATATCATGCGGTGTAAAGCCTGGCCTTTCGCTAAATTCATATACACTCGTACGTATATACTTAAGAGAGTCTATTCTAAATGTATAGTTGGGTATATAGAAAACTTCGCGTCGTATGGTTTTTATTATTATTATTTTTATTTATTTTTTTGTAGTAGATGTTCTTCCGCATCGTGCATTATAAATACTGCATTACACACACACTAGCTCGTTCGGAGACATATACTCGTACTTAAGTATTTAAGAGAATAGAGTAAACCATACATTGTGTGCATATACAGAAAAATATATAAAAATGAGACGAGCTAGGATCATCGCAGCAATACGTTGACGAAAGGGAAAAGGAGAAGAAGAAAAAAACTGTTATTTAATACGATTTGTATATACTTATAAGTACACCGTATAGGATTTAAGGAGAAAGAGAGTAGTAAGGCAATAAACATTGCATTATACTACCCCCATTGTGCTTTTGAAAAAAGGTCCCCAATTATCGATACAATGGTTACAAATTGCGCTATTGGTTACTTAATATTTTTACGTGGAAATGGGCGTGAATGAACCTCTATAACCGCGATAATTGCGCTTATAGGAGGTCACCGGTATGATACGGGGACCAGGTCGATGTTTGTGTCTCTGTATGTGCTCCCTGTTTCGGCAAACAGAGTGGCTCTTTTGTATATAGACGATATATACAGTCGCGCCGCAGGGGCTCGTAAAATGGACCACTTCGAGGGGGTTGACCAGCTACTCGAGGAGAGGTAAATTTGCATGCTCGAATTTCCTCGGAGCTGCGAGGATTTTTTTTCATCGATCATCCAATAGGGTACTTTGGAGTCCCCTTGAAATTATGTTATATGCCGAAGCAGCTTCGTAGCGTAGAAGTACATTTATTGCGGCTTTTGTTACGACTACTGGTCTTTTTTTTTGCTCAGACCGGGGGAGCAGGGTGAAAAAGACACGCAGCGGAGACCTTTTTTAGTAAACGCGATTTTATCATTTTCAGATACACAGAAGCCTGCTGGTTTTGCGATGGCGCGTTGATAATAGGCATATGTGTGTATTGCAGGATGTTGATTTACATTTTATATATGTATATATATATATATATACGTATCTCTAAGTACGTATGTGGAGAGAAAGAGAGAGAAGTCGGTGGGTATTTTCCAGAGAAAGAGACCACGAGTTGGAGTTTGAGACGAATGCAACGAGCAAACCGCGATGCTAGGGTTGCAATATTTTTTTTACACTGTTTGGCTCGTACACGGTAAAAAGGAGCGTTTAATTATCGCCACCGAGAGTAAGTTGAGCTACGTGTGTGTGAGTGAAGAGAATAAGGCGCCATAACATAGATGGAAAGTTTGATATCAGCAGAGTGTAACGAGCGCGAAAAAATCGGACCAGAACGAACTAACGAAGCGAGAATATTTACGTTTTTTTTTTTATTCTTCTGCATCTTTCTATTTTCAATTTTTTTTTTTGATAGTCTAAATATAGTAGATCTCTAATATTTGGGTTTGTGCAGTGTTACAGACGAAATTTTCTGTAGAAAAAAATTGTAACAAGCCCCCTCCCCCCTTTCTCATCAAATTGACATTAGGTACCAAAATCTGGTATCATAATAAATATAGTACATAGGAAAGTTTTCGCCCATAATAATAATGGAAAGAGCGAGTCGACGACAAGACAAAAACGCCGCACAGCAAATAAGAGCCAGAATTATTGCAGAGAATACACCACAGTCGAATCGACGGTAGCTCGAGTGAGCGAGCGAGCCCAAGAGAGTGAGTGAGTGAGAGAGAGAGAGAGAGAGCAGAGAGAGAAGGTGAAAGATCATTAGAATAGATAGGGCACGTAACAGTGCTACATTTTTCACCGACACGTACCCATTTGGAAAGTTTTGAAAAGTAGCGAGCACAAGCGAGGGGCAGGGGTAACAATAAATGACTGAAAAACACGGAAAGAGAGAACTTTTCACCCGAAAAACACGACTGCGAGCTAACTTTTGACACAAAGGTGGTCGACGATGGTGATAATTTCAACAACGAAACCGCATTTTAATCGATGTATACCTATACACCTATACCTACCTACCTACCTACCTACCTAGTCTCCGGAACGGTTCCTGTGAGATGGCAGATGAAAAGGGAGAGAAATTTATACGCGAAACGAGTTGCCCAGTTGGAAATATTAGTCGATAAAAGCTTTGGCTGTGTGTTGGATCGGTTGATTGGTTGGTGTGTCAATTTTTAAATGGCCAGAACTTGGATATTTTATTGATTGATGTAAAAAAAAAAAAAAGGTACTGCCAATCTCGATGGATATAGGTATAATATATTCGAGTACAAACGCGTGTATACACCGATTTTAACGACATGTTTAAAATAAATGTTAGGTAGCTGATAATACGAATCAACTGTGGCTGTGGGGTTGTAATAAACGAGTTGTTATAAGCGAGAAATCGACCATTATAATGGAAGCAAAACATTCGACGACTGAGCAGAGCAAAAGAAATGTGACTCAGTCGAAGAATGAATTAAAAATTAGAAAATTTTTAGATTTGACTTGATGGGATAATAGGTAACGAAAAATTTCTCAATTTTCCAAAAAAATTACGAGTGTAAGCAGGACTAAATAAAAAATTGTGTTGTCCAAAAAATGTAACACGTTTTCCTTCTTTTCTTTCCTTTTTTTTTATCACCAGAAAATTTTTCAATGTTTTAAAATTTCAACTTTTTCAAACTTTTTTTTGTCATTTTATGTTTTTTTTTATTTTTTTTATTTTTTTAATTTTATTTCATCCAAGAATTCTTTAATGTAAAGATACCTAATTATTTTCTTGCCTCAGAATTTTCAAAAGAAAATTGATTTTTTCAGTCTCATATTTTTTTCAGTCTTAGATTAAATTTAAATATTTTTCTATTATAATTTTTTTAATTCCTCTTTTATTAATATTTTGTATTTTTCTAATTTGTTCTACTTTCAATTTTTCCAAATTTTTTATATTAGGAGTATCAATTTTTTCTTCGATTTTTCGAATTCTAAATTTTGCGATACAAATAATTCCAATCTTTTTTTTTTTTTTTTTTTTTTTTTTTTTTTTGTACCTAGGTAATTTAGATTCATTTTCTTTCTAATGTTGTAAAAATTTCCATTTTTTTTTTCATTTTTGATTTTATAAATTCTTCAATTTTTTAAAATCTTTTTTCCCCTGATTTTCCGATTTTAAATTTATTTTATATTCTCAAAATCTTATTTTTTTGATTTTTTTTTCAATTGAAAATTTTTCCCATCTGTTGAGAATTTGCTTTTTTGAATTGTTGATTTTTTTTATTTGAATTGATTTTTATTATTTTTAAATTCTTCATCTTTTTTCATTCATCTTTAATATTTTAAATTATCTTTTCGATTTAAAATTTGATAATTTCCCAATTTTCAATTTTTCCCCTTTATCAAATTCTTCTCATTTTTGATTTTTTTTTTCAATAGGTGCCTAGGCATTGTAAATGTTTTCAATTTCTCCAATTTTGATTTCTTTTTTCTAGTCTTTAATTTGTTCATCTTCATTTAGTATTTTAATTTTTAATTTTTTGAATTCTCGGTTTTCTCAAATCTTTAATTTTTTTTGCTATTTCAAAATTTTTCTGATTTTTTTTCCCTTCAAAAATACGTACCTACTTACCTATTATTACAAATGCTTCAAATTTTTTCAGTTTTTTTAAATTTGATTTTTGTTAAGAATTTTATAAATTTTCAATTTTGAATCTTTTTTTCTATTTCCTGATTTTTTCAATTTTTTCTTCAAATTTATTTTAGAAAAATTCAAGCACACCTTAAAGCCCGAATACTTGCATATTTCGCCTATTTTCAATATCACAGAAAAACCTTGAATTTTTAAATTTTCGTCTTATCAAACTAAAAAATATGCCAGATCGTTTTAATTTTTGAAATGGTCATAAAAGAGCCCTCATCTCCTTCATAGGTCATAATTTTCTCGAAATTTATCTAATGCGAATTTAATTAGAAACGAAAATCGCGTAAAATGAGCAGCACTAAATTGATACGAATATTACAGATTAAATACGCGGAACTGAATCCAACATTCGATATATTTTTTTCATCTTCTTATCGCATACAAAAAATATGTAATATACGAGTAAAGTTGTTTCTCGTTAACACGTATGTTACTAAACGATTCGAATGCAATTCGAGGCAAATATGTTATTCTTCGAATGCATAATATATATATATATATATTAATTTCGTATCATCGATCGCACATTTTTCGATTAATTAATGCGAAAAAAAAAATAATTTCGGCTAATTTGAAAATAATTACTGATACCTACATATGTACGATAAAAAAAGAAGAAAAAATGTGCAATTCTCGAGAATGTATAAAATTTTAACAACTTATTTGCGAAATTGCAAATTAAACGTTGATCGGAGATCGAGAATGATTATGTTGTTGGCGAGTGCAAGCAAAATAAAAATAAAAAAAAGGATGCTCGCGTATGCGCGAATATAAAAAGTAGATGAAGTGAATAAAATAACGATGCAGATTGGTTAATTGAA
This sequence comes from Balanococcus diminutus, assembly GCA_959613365.1. Taxonomy (NCBI): domain Eukaryota; kingdom Metazoa; phylum Arthropoda; class Insecta; order Hemiptera; family Pseudococcidae; genus Balanococcus; species Balanococcus diminutus. Next base: position 51,663,885 of record OY390718.1, read on the forward strand.
TCGATTACGGCGCTCGATGGTGTTTAAGTGCATAATAAATCAATCGTCGTCGTTGCAAAACTGACGCTGGCAGTGAAAAATGTATATACCCTCGAGGGGTTACATTTTATCACACCTGCTCGCGCTTTCGTGACAACGCGAGCGCGTGAGGAAGCATCATCATCTTGGCTTGGCGTAATCAGTACTGTAGCTTATACTCGAATATTATGTAATTGGAGTATGAGAAACCTCCTTCTCGGTTGAAAATTCCCAATTTCAATGATATAAGAATGCGTCACAAAATTCAACGTATTTAGGAGTATTTTCTAGATGAGTATCAAAAGGTGGCGCTAAAAATTTATGGTTTAATTAGACGGTTACGCGGCGGTTTTTGTGGTGTCTTATTTTATTACCGGATTAAGACATCCGTCGAAAAGGTCGTAAAATAAAACCGAAACAGAAGCATGGTCCTTCGTAGGCTGGAAATTAAAGTTTCTCATTTTTACGTTTATCGTATATATTTGATTGAACTGGGACCAATTTTTATGAAACCAGGTCTTCGAAAAAATCATTTCCTGCAGAAAAATATTTGATGTACATTGTACGTAGAATGTTTTTCTTTTTTTTTCAAATTAAAAACTAAAAAAATTAACAATTTCCTGAATTTTTTTTCATAATCGAAAAATTCCAAATGAACTCAGAAATTGAAAAAATTTTCAGAATCAAAAATTGAAATTTCTAAAAATTGATTTTCAAATTTGAAACGAAGTGAATTGAATAAAAAATTGTAAAAAATCTTCAGAGTTGCAAAAAAAATTTAAATTGAAAAATTATCTAATAATTAGGTAATTACATTTTTTTAAAACCCCGAAAAATTCTTAGAATTGAAAATTTTTCAGTTTTTTGAATCAATAAATTGGAACATACGTACTTATTTCAAAAACATGGAATTTCCAAAAATTGAAAAATCGCTGAAAATAACTCTTTTTTGTTAAAATCAAAAACCTAAATGGTTAACCTGCAATTGAAAATTTTTTGAAACTCAAAAAAGCATCCGAATTATTTCTTGATTTAAAAATTCTAAAAAATGCAAAAAAAAATTTAAAACAGTTAATATTTTTGAAATTGAAAAAGTATCTGAAATTCCGTCTAACATTTTTTTTCACAATTTATTGAAAAAGGCATACCTAAACATTAGGTAAACAATCATTTAAAAAATTTAAAGATCTCAATGTTTGAAAATTTTTCAAAATTCTAAAATTATCTACACAGAACTACATTTTTTAAATCATGAAAAATTCTTGGATTTAGTAAATTGGAACATATCGCAAAGACCTCAAAATTTTCTAAAAATGAAAAATCGCCTAAAATTTCATTTTTTTAAATAAAAAAAAATAAAAATAAAAATGTCCAAAATTAAAAAAAAAAAAAATTTAATTTAATTTTTCTTGAATTAATTGGAATTTTTTCTCTAATTAATGCAACTAGAAGACCTGCATGCTATGAAAAAAATGGTCAATTCAACGGCAATTGATATAATTAATCTCAGATCAAATTCTTCAATTTAAGTATTTGATGAGGATCGAATTCTCTCAAAATCAATGAATGTCTTCTCGAATTTATTACAGTCGATGACACTGTTGACCTACATTTGTATAGGATTAAATATTACAAAAAAATTGATTCATTCATCTACGACTCAAAAATTCTCAGTTTTTTCAATGAGAATCCTTTTGAAAACTTTTTAAATGAAATCTTCAAAAATACAAAATAAAGAAATTTTCTACTTCTATGAAAAGTTGAAAAATACTTATTTCAAAACATTTCAAAAATAGAATCCTTTTTTCGATGATAATTCTTCTAAAAATGTTTTTCTAAAAAAACATGTTAATCAATAAATTCATAGAACTGATTTTTTTTTCAATTTTTTGAATCAAAAGAATTTCGAAAACTCAAAATTTTCTAAAATTGGAAAATCACTTGAAGATAAATTTGTTTTTCTTATTTCAATAATAGAATAAATTCTAAAAATCACCAAATAAATTGATAGGTATTTAAAAAAAAAAAAAAAAAAAAAAAAATGAAAATCATTTTTATAAAAATCCCCTTTTACAGTTGAAATTTTTTTGTAAATGAACTAGAAAATTAAGTAGAAGGTAGGTATTCAAAATCAGACTCATTTCGTTTTTGTTTCTTTTTTATTCCTGAAAAATCTTGAGAATTGAAAACTTTCTGAGGCTATTTTTTTTTCTTCTTCTTTTGAATCAACATTTCAAAAACACAAAATTTTCTAAGATTTAAAGATCATCTAAAATTGCCTAGGTATACTTTTATTTTTTTTCAAATCAAAATTTTTTGTAGCATCTTCGAAATTAAAAGAATATAACTTAATGGGTAATAATTTTTAAAAATTGTGAAAATCTGCAGTATTAAAATTTTTTAAAAATAAAGAATTTAAAAAATACCTTCTTATATTCATTCTTTTTTTTTATTTGAAAAATTTCAAGAAATGTTCAAAAATTAAAAAATTTTAATTTGAAAAATTTAACCTGCAGCTGCATAACTAAATTTTTTTGTCAATGTAAAATTTTATAAAATGTGCAAAATTATCTAAAAAAATTTATGTTGAAAATTTTTCAAAAATTTCTAAAATTGAAGAATTTTTATATCCGATATTTTTTTAGTATGAAAAAATTTCTTTCATATCCAAAGATGATCCAAAATACTCAAAATCAAAATCAAAATTTCCAAAAAATCTCTAAAATAAGTAGAAAATTTCTATATTTTCATGTTTCTTTTCTAGTTTTATGACGAAGTGTTGAGGGATTTTTGACATTTCTGAGATAATGATTCTTATTAGACCTCTAGGTATGAATTTTTCTGCAAAATTGACTGTAAACTGTGCTATTTTTGAATCGAACCCCAAGTCTTTTCTCGTATCCTTCATCTGAGAAAAAAATTTTGGCACCAAAAATAGGAAACACAGATCACTCTGGTGTCACGATCAGCGCCTTGTGCGCCGTCGTGAAGCAGCGTCACGGCGAACTAGTTCAACAGCTGCTACTCTAGGTACACGTACATTGCCAGGTTTAGGGAGGAGAGGCTCGGAGGAAGGTATATTTGCGATGCGGCGCGATAGTCGAATTAGTATAATTTATTTTGAATTCGCCGAACGTTTGTCAAACTGGTTATGGCGAACGGTGCTCGGTGCTCGGTGCCCTGCACACGCTGGAGTCGTTGGTCAGTCCTGCCTCAGCACAGAGTAAATAAAACTCTCGCTATGCCCTGTATATACAAGACTTGACTAAAACAATTGAATCTCGTCGATGGGTTCTGTTTTCACTATTGCCTCGGACCTCTTTCTTCACCTCGTCCATCTAATGGGAATGGTATATATATCTATCGCGCCACCAACGCACATCGCGTCGTATATTTGGCGAGGCGCGATTATACCTCTGTAATAAGTCGACCTGCTAGTTCTGCCCTCCCCAACTCCACCGCCCGTCTAACCCTGACGCGCCGCAGCGAATCGATCACACAGTGATTATGTAAATTAAGCATTGTATCGAGGCGACTCGAATCCCAGCTTCTCTTCTACCCAGATATTGTGAATTCTCAGTTTTGTAAAGTTTTTATTTTATTTTTCTTGCGTACTATTTACCTACGTTGCTGCCTGCGTCGCTTTAATTTAGATACCTACGTTGCCCCCCTGGCCCGTGCTGGCCCGCCCCATCAAAGAGTACATTAACGCTACCGCATCAGAATGATGGATGGTCGGCGTGTGTCGACCGCGTATGCCAGAAAGAGACAGAACGAGGCTTTTACCGGGATGCAGAGAAAAATATATATAAGTAAAAGACGAACCTAGTAGGTTTTTAAGGTGTCAGGTAGGCGTTACTCGGTGTCAATCATCTCCGAAACCACAAATTATCGAACGAGCAGCGTAGCTCGGTGTGATTCCGGCTCAGTCTGTGCCTCTGCCTATGCCGTTACACAGCAGCGACCCAGCCTAGAACAGAACTATAGAGTTCTGTTGCGATGGTGGAGAAAGTCTCATGTCGAAATGTAAAGCATTTAACTTTGAAGCTTACGTTATACGAGCTGATGTGATGTGCGAGTCTATCTCATGAACTCGTAAACTCTGCAGACACCTGTCCCAGTAGTCGTTTGTATAGTGAATAAATAAGTACAGTGGAACTTCGATTAGGTATCCGAGTTAATTGGGGCGAAAGAAAATCGGATATCGTGAAAAATCAGATAATCCCGTTCTCTTTTCTTTTTTGAACAAATAAAATGCAATAGAGAACTTCATAAATTGCAAAAATTTTGTAAAAATTACTGAACAAGCCGAAAACAACGAAAAAGTACAGAGTGAATCACTTCGAATTAATCTAAAACTAATAAATAAAGTGATAAAGAAATTCTCAATTTTTTGAAATGAAAAAAATTCTCAATTTTTTGAAATGGAAAAATTCTCAATTTTTTGAAATGGAAAAATTCTCAATTTTTTGAAATGGAACAATTCTCAAATTTTTTGAAATGGAAAATTTTACTTAATTTTTCTCAATTTTTTGAAATTGAAAAATTCTCGATTTTTTGAAATGGAAGAATTCTCAAATAAAAAATTCTCAATTTTTTGGAATGGAAAAATTTTAATTTTTTGAAATGAAGAAATTCTCAAATGTAAAATTTTCATTTCTCAATGTTTTAAAATGGAAAAATTATCAAATTTTTGAAATGAAAAAATTATCAATTTTTTGGAATAAAAGAATTAATTTTTTGAAGTGAAAAGTCTCAATTTTTTGGAATAAAAAAATTCTCAATTTCTTGATATATAAAAATTCTCACTAGCTCTTTTGGAATGAAAAATTTTCATTTCTCAATTTTTTTTAATGGAAAAATTTTAATTTTTTAAAATGAAAAAGTCTCAATTTTTTGGAATAAAAAAATTCTTGATTTCTTGGAATAGAAAAATTCTCATTTTTTTGGAATAAAATTTTTTTCAATTTTCTAAAAAGTAAAAATTCTAAATTTTCAGGAATGACATTTTTTTATTTTTTGATATGAAAAAATTCTCAGTTTCTTGAAATAATAAAATTCTCAATTTTTTGAAATGAAAAATTTTCATTTCTCAATTTTTTTAAAATGAAAAAGTCACAATTTTTTGAAATAAAAAATTCCTAATTTCTTGGAATAGAAAAATTCTCATTTTTTTGGAAAAAATTTTTTTTTCAATTTTCTGAAATGGAAAAATTCTCATTTTTTGGAATGAAAAATTTTAATTTTTCTCAATTTTTTGAAACGAAAAAAATTCTCAATTTTTTGAAACGGAAAAAATTCTCAATTTTTTGAAACGGAAAAAATTCTCAATTTTTTGAAACGGAAAAAATTCTCAATTTTTTGGAATAAAAAAAACCTTAATTTTTTGAAATGAAAAATTTTAATTTCTCAGTTGTTTGAAACGGAAAAATTCTCAATTTTTTTGGAATGCAATTTGTTGAATTTTTTCGTGATTTTGAACTTCAAAAAAATTTGAATATATTTTAGTTATTATTTTCAACTTTTGAAATAGAATTTTCAGAGTTGTATTAATTTTTCCGCAATTTTTTCAACATTTTTTTACAAATAAAAGATTAGGTATAATTATTTCTCAAATTTTCCTATAGAAAAAAAATAAGGGCATGTGCAAAAATTTTGGAAACCAGATAATAAAAAATTTACGTAATTTTAGTTAGACATCTTATAATGGAAAGAAATCTGTAGTCGGATAATCGAGATTCCACTGTACTCATAGGAGTCAGCAGTCGTAAGTACAAGAGATACCTACGATGGAATGGAGATTTATAGCGATGATGACGAGAGCGAGAGAGGCCTATTAGCGACTTATAAATAATTCATAATAAAAATGACAAATAAATACATACGCTTACCAGTCTTCTTTTTGGTTTGATTAAAGGCCTATTTTGTCCGTTCATCTTGTAATAGAGGCCGCAAGCGTTACAAAGGTAATGACCAGTACCATCTCGCCTCCATAGCGGCGTCGACGTTGCCCCGCAATTCACACATTCTCGGCCTTCTGCATTATGCAACAACATACAAAACAAAACAACACACGTAACACTTAGCTTCCTGCGTATTGTACGATTAATTAATTCGCTATTTATATATTATAATAATGTTAAGAGGTGTTAGAGACAGAACCGTATATATTGCTAATTGTTTTATCGCGTATTGTTATTATAAGATCGATAATAATTATACCATTGAGAGCGTGCTATTGGGATAGGATTGAGATTGATTATAATACGTAGGTATATAGGTAGGATGGAAGGTGGACAGGAAATATAGCCAGTGTTCATTTTTTTCCCTCCTATGTGTATATAGAATTAGAGAGAAAAAGGCCCAAACCCTTTTTTGTATACTTCTAGTTGATATATAAGTGCACTTGTCACCAAGGGTATGATCAGTCTTTCCTTTTTTTTTTGCTGGAAATGTTGACAGAAAAATGACAGCTCGAAGTACTTACACATGCGAGACAGACGCACCTGATACGCGAAATTACGATTCATTTGGTTTTATTTCCTATACCCACATACAAGAAGTTTTTAAGATAGGTACCTAAAAAGAATGAAACCAAAGGTACCAAGAGGTATGAGCTCGTATTTGAGAGTATGAGTAATATTGTTTGTGTACAAAGTGGTACATATTATATTTTGTTATGTGTCTGCCTCTCTATATATTTGTACAAAACGAAGTGGTTTTTTTCTCTTTTTCTCTTTTTCTCGTCTACTTTTGATTCTTTTTTTTCTTCTTCTTCTTCTTCTTGTACCGACGACGATGGATATACTAGATCGAGAACACAGCTTCCATAATATAATCCCTGACACGGTGACATTAATCAGTTTTTATCTGTTCTTGTTAGCACCGAGAGTAGCCGAGGGAACTGGTTTTTATTGATTTGATGTGTTCTGAAATCGTCATATTTTTTTCTCTCTCCTCTTCCTAGATTACTTATGCATGATGGAGTTGAAATCTAGTTCGATGGGGTTTCGAAATTTTACCATCATCGAGGACTGGTAATGGTAACGTGTAAGACAAGATTACCTTTTCGTACGACGATGATGTATCTTTTGATGGATAAGCTGCGATATGTGGGTCTGGCTATGGGTGAAATTAAAATATTGTTGCGAGGTTGGAAAGGTTCGACGATTGATTAATAATTCGTGTATCCAATTAATTGGGAGAGGTACACGTTGTATTTGATTTTGTGAGAAATTATAGCTCAAAAGAAAAGAGGTATTTATAACAATTCTTCAGAAAAAAAAATTAATGTGAACCTGGTTTGAAAGATGAAACTGGACCTCTAAATAAGCTAAGATTTGATTTTCAGATTTTCTAAATTTTTAAATTGATTTTTTTTTCAATTCTCGACCTCGTGATTTCAATGTTCTTTTAAAAATTCCATTTCCTTAAAAAAATCTAAATAACTAGAATACATATCATTTTTTTCTAGACCCAAAAATTCTACTAAATTTTGTAAAACATTTTTTTTTTTTTTTTTGTATAAATATGCACGTTTTTGATTTTTTCTATATTTTAGTCTCTAATTCTACCAATATTGTAACTTTTTTCAATTTTAATTTTTTTCCTATTTTTTTTAGCATTTTCTCGGTCTTCCAAGTGCATTTTTTTGTTTAAATTTTATTTCGGTTTATGATTTTTTTTTCAAACTAATTTTTTTCTAATTCGATTTTTTCAATTTCTGTTTTTTTTTTTTAGCTTTTAATTCTTCTTCTTTGTTTCAGTAAATTCACAATTTTTTTCAATCCTCAAATTTACCTGTATTTTCATTAAAAATTTTCGAAAATCTTTTTTGATCTTAAATTTTATTAAGTAGGAGGATTAGATTTTTTTAGAATTTTTCAAAGCAGGATTTTTTTGAATTATATCTTTTTTTTTACTTATTTAATTTTTTCATTCTTTTCAATGCTTTTTTTTATCTTTCTACATCACATTTTCATTTTTGTATCAGTTTTTGAAAACATTTCTTTCAATTTCTGTTTTTTTTTGTGACTTCTTGATTCTAATTCATTTTTTCCTATTCAGCCATTTTTTGAAATTTTCAGTTTTTCCAATCTTCAATTTCTTTCAATTTCATTTCATCGAAAAATTTTAGAAGCATAATTTTTTTCTGGTCTGAAATTCTACCAGTTTTCTGCTTTTTTTCCTTTACAGTAAAATTCTTTTAAATGTGATTTTTTCTTTTTTCATTTCTTTTTGAATTTTTTCAAAATCATATTTTTCATTTTTTTTAAATTTCATTCTCTGTTTTTAAATAAGTTTTGATGTTATTCTTGAAATTTTTTGAAAATTTATTTTACCCATTTTTTGAGTTTTTGTTTTTTAAATTGTATTTCAATGTAAAATAATTCTCGATTTTTCAATTTTTCAAAACATTATTTTTATTTTTATTTTTCTTCGATATTTTCGAATTTTCAACATATTTTTAAGTTGTAATTTTTCCAATTTTTTAAACTTTGATTTTTTTTAAATTGAAATTTAAATTCAATTGTTTTTTATTTTTCAATTTTTTAAAATTCTTTTTTCATAAGTTTTTATTTTTTCCAGTCTCAAATTTTTGCATTCAATTTTTTTTACAATTTTTTCTTTCTTTCTTAGATGTTTCCTTTTTGAGGCAAGAATCGTTGAACAATTTGTTCAAAGTCCCTCGAAATTCTCTCACAGTCGTGCTAGGGGGGAAGGGGGAGGGACTCGTGTATTCGTACAACTTTGTCTCCAATATAAAGCACTACAAGTATACTGGTCTAGATGCCCTGACACTTCTGCGAATAAATTAATTTATACGCAGGAACGACTAGGTAAGCATCGTCGTCGTCAAGAAAAATAAACGGTGATGCAAGCATCACAAACTTTCCGAGCATTAGTCCCTAATAAAATAAATCGTTCGTAAATTTTTTTCTACTTAACGTAAAGGCCCCAAATTCTTGCGTAGCCTTCGTTTATATAAACCACTACTCATCTCCGAATTTCAACAAGATATCTCAATTAGGGCGGTTTAACAAATTTTTCGCATAAATCGCTCGTAAATTTTTTTCTATTCAACGTAAAGGCCCCAAATTCTTGCGTAGCCTTCGTTTATATAAACCACTACTCATCGCCGAATTTCAACGAGATATCTCAATTAGGGCGGTTGGAATCGTGTTAACAAATTTTTCGCAAAAAACGCTCGTAAAATTTTTTCTATTCAACGTAAAGGCCCCAAATTCTTGCGTAGCCTTCGTTTATATAAACCACTACTCATCGCCGAATTTCAACGAGATATCTCAATTAGGGCGATTAGAATCGTGTTAACAAATTTTTCTGCACACACACACATACACACATACACACACACACACACACACACATACACACACACACACACACACACATACACACACACATACATACGGAACATCATCTGGAAATTGTTCAAAACAAATTTGTACGAAGTCGAAATTTGTCTAAGTGCAATATTCGTGAAAACGCATTTCGCACCGAAAACAATACTTTCCTTACAACGCTACGCGCTGTTCGGAAAGTAAAAAAGAAAAAAGATAAAGAGTCAAAGAGTGAAAAGAAACACAGAGAAAAATTAACTCGTAATAAATTTGCTGTGGCTGCGTCGGTGGCGTATACTCTCGGCAAATTTAAAGTCCAGTGTAGCGCATAAATAAACATGCTTCAGGTGTTACCGCTCGCCGAACCTTGGGACCATAACCTGCGCGAATAAATATTAAATAACGTGGCCGAAACCAAAATTCTCGCTCAATTATGGAAAAAAAATCACGAATTTCTTAATGTACGCGTTTACCCATTGCTCTCTCGCTGACACCGAGTGTACTGTGTAGTGGCAGCTGTTACACGAAAAAAAAAAGTTTTTCCACTTTGTACGTGATTACAAGTTGAGAGAGAAAGAGAAAAAAGGTAAAGCGCGGTATCCTTAATTATGTGGTTTTATTATATGATTCAACTTTGACAAATTTAATAACACTGAAATACGTCGCGTCGTTTCGCCCGCGGCACCTTTGATCATATTTTTTTCTGTGTGAGTATGAAATTTTTGTGCAATTTACTCGTCGTCGAGTTGTCGTCGTTTTTCTTTCGGTGACATTTTTTTTTCGTTTTTCGTTTCCTGCCTCGTATGGGGGTTGGATATGCGATTGGTAGTGAGGATGAAAAAGAGGTAGGAAATTCTCGAAGTGTGTCAAAAATTGTGTTTTTCATTCAATTTCGATAAAGTGTTGCAATGAAAAAGGAAAAAAAATGAGTATGGTAGAAAATTAGGAATTTTGAAAAATATAAACAAAAATGACCCACCTGTTAAGTTACTTATTTTTTTTTAATACTAGAAAATTAATCTTTTTTAAATTTTGAAAAATTTAGTTGAATCTAGGAAATTGTCCCAAATTTTCAAAATAATTGAAATTTCAAAATTTACCAAATTTTTTATTTTTAATAAAATTTTAAGATCGAACTGATTTTCATTTCAACTTTGGTACGAAATTGAAAATCGTGAAAATTTTTCAACATTTAAAAATTACTTTAAAATTAAAATTCTTGAAAATGAGCAAAAAAAACACAAAGTTGCTCAATTTTGCTGAAATTGCAGTATATGGCCCAGACATGATTTTTAGGCCCCTAGGTCATCTTGAAGAGGTTCTGGGTTCCCAAAATGGCGTCATTTGGGTATTTTTGGAAAAAAAGGAAAAAATGAACGAATTTGGTCCAAATTCGGGTTGATGGTGTATATTGGTGTCATTAATGACATATTTCAAGAAAAAAAAATTTGGACCAGAAATGACGCACTTATTAAGAGAGAAAAATGGACGAAAAAGACAATTTTTTGCATTTTTGACAATGACGCACCACTTCGAACGTTTCGAAATTTTTCCAGCACATTTCGGGTTAGATGACACGTTTTCAGTAAAAAACTTGCGATTGTGCCGAAGTTGGTTCAATACAAGATGGCGGTTCAAAGTTTTTAAATCGCTGTAACTCGGCGAAAAATGATCCGAAAAAATCGAAAAAATTTCTACAGCTTTCTCCAATGATATACAATCTATTAGAAAAAACGCGAAATTTCTACCTCAATTTGGCAAAAATCCAAAAAATAATGACTAAAAATCACGTTTTGAGCCCCCACCCCAAAATACTTGCGCTGGGGGTCTAAAATTTTTATTAAAATTTTTTCTCATCATGGTCGACCTTTTGGGATAGGTTTGACCCAAATCGGTTTCATAGCCCAAATCACCTATCTTAAGCACCCATACCCTTTCAATATTTTTCAGTTTATTCAACAATTTACTTATTTTTCCAATTTTCTGACATTTTTTATTTAGGTAAATTCTTTCCTTTCCCCAATAAGTTCTATTTTTTCAAATTTATTATTCAATTTTTTATTTTTTTTTATTTTTCATTCTATTTAATTGATTGAATGTAATTTTAATTTTGAACTTTCAATTTTTTTTTTATTTCTAGTCATTTTATTTTGAATTCATTGTTTTTTACTATTACTTCAATTCTAATTTTTTCGTGGTTTTAATTTTATTAGAATTTTAGTTTTCATCAACTTTTAATTAATTTTTCATTATTTTATCTTCAATTTTTTCATTTTTTTTTAAATTTTTCTATTTATTTTTTAAAAATAATTATTAAATGATTTTTCACAATTTTTAGAATCATTTTTCAGTTCAGTTACGTCAGGTTTTCTTTTTTTTTTTTTTTTTTTTTTTTTTTTTTTTTAATTAGAGCTTTCAAGGGGAGAAAGTAAATTTATTGGAACTTTTTCTCCAAGTAATTTTTGACGATTGGGGAGCCTGAAAATTCTTCTAATTGATTATAATTTAACTAAGGCCCTATGGTCACAGAGATGCCTCTTCGGGGAACTGGTAATTTTTTTGAAGTTCATTACGCCATAACGGGCAACTATCCACCATATTACACGTGTAATAAGTCGACAATTTGTTCACAATTAATTAAAGCAAATCCGGTTAATTAGTGCGTTTATTTTTGTCCTGTCTAATGTATTTTTTTAACGCGTATAATCGATAGGCAAAGAGTAAAGTTTGATAAAATTTTCCAACTTGTATTTCTAAGTACACCAGAATCAGTAAGAGTGAGAGTAAGAGATCACTATAACAACACGACGACGAGTCAAGCTGCATGGTAAAAAATTAACACGACGAAACGAACCAAATAAAAAAAACAGAATAATAAAAAAAAGTAGAATATATAGGTAACCAAACGGACCAAAACCGTAGAGCTGTCGTTTTTCCAGCAATAAATTTTCGTATTTAGTAACATATGTACTCGTACGTAGTATTCGTAGTAATAATATAAGTAGAAGTACGTAGGTGATGTGGGACGGAGCGGCGTGCGGAGGAGGGAACTCGAGTCGAGAACAGTGGCTGAGGAGGCCGCGTATACTCGTATATATCGTATATACTCGTACTGCTGGTCTGGTACAGTAACGCAACGGAAGGTCCTAATTAACTGCCGCTAAGTTCATACATATTCATTACTGGTTATTTACAAACCGTAGTGTATAGTATAGCGTATACTCGTAGAGAGCCTTATGTATTAAACGAAACGTATTCGACGACGTGCACGCAATTTCGTAATATATTTACTCGCGCGACGTATTGAGCGCCGACCGCAGCGGACAAGCCCTGCGAAGAGAGGTTTTTTCTTTTATTAAAAATTTTTGTAGGTACTCGTATTTTTACGCTATATAATATATTTTTTATTCTCATTTTCTTACATAAGTTGCGGTAATAAAATGCCAACCTTTTTTTTTCGCCCTCTCGACCCTTTCCTATTAATACCTTTTGGCTGTCGTAGGTTCGATTTTTTATGCTGTATGGAGAGTGGAATTTAACGAATTTATGTCGTATGGTTTATTAGGGGTGGGTTTCGATGATATATTACCTATTGTTCGAGACCATCGAATGTACGAAGAAAATTGGACTTTTTTTTGGTTGAAACATTTATTCGAATTTATGACGAAATTGCTCGCGATTCGGACGTTGTGAATTTTTTTAAAATAGTTAGAATGCCAAGGGCAAAGGGTCGTCGTCAATTTAATGAAATAATTAATTTAAAACGTCACTTCGCGGGGAAAAAAAAATACGAGGGTATTATTTGTATTTTTGATTAATATAAATCCGCGTAGGTATTACGAGAAGAAGCAGAACAGAGCGTTGTCGCTGTTGTTGTTGTTATTGTTGTTGTTGTTGTTGCTGTTGTTAATGGTAGCCTCGCAATAATCGCACTATGTCGTGACCATACATAGTTTTGCTACGAGCTCGTTAAGTTCTAAAGTTAAAAAGTTTATTACATCTGTCTTGATTTTTAGTTTCGGTTTTTTTTTTTTTCTCCTCCTTTTTTTTCGGGCTTCGATTCGACTGAAGGGACACAGACGCGACGTCCACCGCGTAATTATATTAAATTTGGAACGATCACTCAGTAACTTGGTATGTCCAGGCTCTGTTTTCAGAACTGTATAGTTCTGAGAAAATTGCTATTCGATTATCGGTCATCATGAGAGCTGATAATGCGATAAGGCAGCCACTATTTTGAAACAGAAGCACACATTTCGCTGATAATGCCAGTCTCGTGGTTTGGTATCTCTCGTTAACACTTACCAGTGTATTAGGGCGAGATTTTGATAATTTTTGCTGATTACCGATTAGCTCGAAGTGTCTGGGGAGAGTGTTATGATAGAGTTTGGATTACGAGGAATTTTATTATACACGAGTTGGTTTTGTCTTCGAAGAGGTTCGCGAGAATTTCATATCGAGAGGGAGGAGAGAGGAGAAAATTGGTGATTGCATGAATCAGGCTTGGTTATAATTTCTATTTTGGGGTTTCTGAAATTCTGATTGAGTTCTTGTTTCGAACCATCACAATAATTATTCATATTGGATCTTCATTTCTTTTTCTTTTTTTTTTTTTTTTTGTTTTGAAACATTGTCTTTATGTTAAAATTTTATTTTCTTGGAATTTTCTTTCAAAATTTTCAAAACTATAAAAAAACAACTAAAATAGATGGAAACATGCCAGTGCCAGGAATTAGCGATTTTCTGATATTTTTTTACAATTTTCTCATTATTGTCATTTTTTGATTATTTTGGAATTTTCATTCTAATTTTTTATTTGAAAAAAGAAGCCAATTTTCACTCGATTCTTTTGTTGAAAAATCGAACCTAAAATATTTTTATTTTTAAATTTTCATTTTCCTGAAATTTTTATTCAAAATTTGCCAAACCAAAGTAAAAAAAAAAAAAATAGCGCTGCTATAAAATTGTAAAAAAAAAAAAAAAAAAAAAAAAAAAAGGAATACCTATTCAAGAATACTTTTAGTCGAAAAAATTTTGTCAGTTGAATTCAGCAAGAAAAAAAAAATCAGAAAAATTATTTAAAATTGAAAAAAGAATTTTCTTAACGAATTTTAAAAATTAAATTGAAAAGTTTATGAAACTCGAGGAAGTCTAGGAGAAAAATTGTATCAAAATATTGGTTTTTCAAAAAATAATAAGTTTGAAAAAATTGTTCTAGAAAATGCTTTTATAAAAAAAAGTGTTGGAAAGTAGTCCACTTCCTTGGGGGGGGGGGGGGGACCAAGAAAAATTTTGAGTGAAGTTTTTTTTTTTTTTTTTTTAAACTCAATAAACATAAATTCTTTCGTAATCGAAAAGATGAGAAACCTGTTCATTGGGGTTTTTCAAAAAACGTCTCTCCAAAATTTGCTAGTTCATTGGGAAAAAAGTTATTTAAAATTATTTTGTCTAATTGAAATTTTTTTAAAAATTTTTTTTAGAATTTGGTGAAAAAATTACTCCAAGATGATAGAAAAATTGGGTCATAAATTTACTTGATTTAGAAGGAATTATCGCAGAAAAATAGTTGAACCTAAAAAAGGTTTTTTTTTTTATGAGTACCTAGATACTAGATACCTACACAATTTTTTTAGGAAAAGCTTCTCTAAAGAAATGTTGGAGAATAACTTTCTCAAAGAAATATTTCAAATGGAGTTCTTTTCAAAAAAATATTTTTTGTTTCTCCCTCCCCCCCCCCCTTTCAAGAAAATTCCTTCGAACATGATATTTTTAAGGAAGTTCTCTCGATAAAATTGCTAATGTTTGACTAACAGACTAAAATTTATTACAAAATTAAATAATTTCAATTTAAAAAATATATAATTAGGTAGGTATAATAGCCCGAGCAGCACACTCGACAAATTATCGAAATGAAAAATCGACAGAATATCGAAGTCGATAAAGTGTCGCGTTAGTTCCACCTAAATCGTGAAATTATCTTTCGATATATAGATGCGGAACTAATGCGACACTTTATCGAATTCGATATTCTGTCGATTTTTTATTCCGATTTTTCGTCGTTTACTAGCTTTTTTCTAAAATTAAAAATCATTAATTAGCATAATTAATTCATTAAACTATGCCTAAACACATTATTCATGTTACGGTAAGGAGATAATTTCAGAAAAAGTCCAAAAAAATTATAAAAATTCTGCCACCCACGGGACTTGAACCACCGACCTCCTGTATGGTATTCCCCTACCTTTACCACTATGCCATACCTGTTCATTGAGCAACTAGCAATAAAACGCTTATAATAGGCAGTTTAGTACTTCCAGACGTGTTGGACTTTTTCAAATATCGTCACAAAATCGTTGAAAAATCGATTCGACAAATTTCAGATTATTTGTCGATAATATAGTTTCAAATATCGCCACAAAATCGTTGAAAAATCGAATTCGAGGAATTTCATATTGCGTGTCGATAATATAGTTTCAAATATCGTCACAAAATCGTTGAAACATCGAATTCGAAAAATTTCAGATTACGTGTCGATAATATAGTTTCAAATATCTTTATAAAATCGTTAAAAAATCGAATTCGAGAAATTTCAGATTATTTGTCGATAATATAGTTTCAATTATCGTCACAAAATCGTTAAAAAAATCGAAATCGAAAAATTTCAAATTACGTGTCGATAATATAGTTTCAAATATCTTCACACAATCGTTAGAAAATCGAATTCGAGAAATTGCACATTATGTGTCGATAATATAGTTTCAAATATCTTTACAAAATTGGTAAAAAATCGGATTCGATAAATTTAATATAATCTGCCGATAATATAGTTTCAAATATCGTCACAAAATCGGTAAAATATCGAAATCGAGAAATTTCATATAATCTGTCGATAATATAGTTTTAAATATCTTTACAAAATCGTTAAAAAATCGAATTCGATAAATTTAATATTCTTTGTCGATAGTATCGTTGACGAATATCATCATAAAATCTTAATAATATCGAATTCGATAGTTTTTAGATTTTTTGCCTATAAAAATGTACCGATAAATCTTTATAATATCGTGAGATTATCTATAGATTTTCAAACGTTTTTTTATCGATACGTTTCATCTTCCGATATTATCGATCGAGTGTGCCGCTCGGGAGGTAGGTACTTATTTTTTTTAACTGATTTAATTATTGTTCTCCCTACCATCAATGTAAAATCTTTCCTATAGCTCTGGAATTCATTCAACTTTGAATGAAGCTAATTTTATGGGGGAAAAATACCTGTCCAAAAAATCATTTGTAAATTTTTTTGAAGAATTGTACGTAAATAATCAAGCATCTTCCATTTCAGATTTTAGTTTTCCTGTAGTTTTTAAAATCGAAATTTCGACCCCCCCCCCCCCTCCTTCCTTATCAAAGAAAAAATCATGTAACTAAAAGCAAAAAATTCAATTTGGAAAATCTGCTATTTCAAATTAATTTTCCTGGAATTTTTATTCGAAATTCCACCCCCACCTTTTCAAAGAAAAAAGATGTGAAATCCGTTTGAAAAAAAAAATTAACTCGGACCATAAGGTTCGTACAAATCGATGAAAACAAATTTTTGGAGAATTCCTGGAAAAAAAATTAACTATCATGGGCATTTTAGGTAAATGAGAATACTTTCGTTGATTTTTTTGTTTTGTTTTTTGAACCTGAAATTTTCCACCTATGAAAACGTAGTTTTCCTGGAATTTTCAAAGAAAATAAATGAAATCGTGAAACTCATAAAAATACCTAATACTCAACTCAAGTCGCAAAAATTGAAAAAATAATCACAAATGTAAAAACTAATTTCTAAGAAGTATTAGGAAATTTTTCCATTATCTACATTCAAAAGTCAGCGTTACCATTATCGCCAAAAACTTTTAAAAAAAAGACAAGTGTGCTTATCTCATAAAAATGTCTTCCTGTGGGATAAAATTTTGAAGAAAGAAAAAAAAACAAGTCTTTCAAATATTCAGATTATCATCGTTAAAACGTTGAAAAATGGTGATACTTAGGTATATTATTAGTTTTTACTCGACTTCACTTCGACAAGAAATTCTGAAGTTTTTATCAAATTTCGGAAACACGTTTGCCTTTTACTTAGATACGCTTGTGTTTGTTTTTTTCAAACCTATCAATACGTTATCGCCTCATACCCTCACATACGTGTGAAAATTTCACCTCGAGTGGTTGCTTGTCATTTATAAATGTAAGTTAAAGGTTGATCGCTGAAATTAAGCCACGTATGTAAGTTTACTTTCGTTTTTATTCTATGCGAAGACGTTTGTCAGACTAGAGCGAGGTTATTGCGCGAATAAAAACAAACTTTCCAGCTCGAACAAGCGGTAATTATTTTCGGACAAATTTCTCTATAGTAAATAGCCAACTGCAGCATAAGCACGCTATATTCGCATAACTATAACATTAAAAACCAATTTACCTGGCTACAGCGCGTATACGTG